>CM074728.1:74006854-74339354 GCA_037306005.1 Rhinophrynus dorsalis | reverse complement strand
CGGGGCCAGGACTCCCTCACACAGCTGAAGGGACACCGGGCAGTCTCTACTGTGCATGACTGCATATATATATATATATATATATAATATAATATAGAGGGGGGGTTGGTGGCACTCACTCTCAGTGGATCCCCAGAATGGAAGATAATACATGGACATGGACAGAAAGAGGGGCAGCACCAGTGGGACTTTTTAAGAAACATTTATTCAGCAAATCAGCAAACAATAGGTCAACGTTTCAGTCCTGGTAGGGAAAAGGTCCCTGAATAAATATACCTTAAAAAGTCCCGCTGGTGTGTATATGATATATATATATATATATATATATATATATATATATATATATATATATATATATATATATATAATATTTAGATATACAAACATACACACACACAAGCAGTATTGGTGCGGTGTTGCCCATGCAGTTAAAGGGATAGTAATACTTCATTTTATCTTTATTTTATTTTGTAGGCATTTAAAAAACATGAAGAATGATATAAGTCTTATCTTTCAAACCTTTATGGTTTAAGAGATATTCACAAGCAAAGTTCCCCTCCCTGTTCAACCAGATCAGAAGGGAGCTGCCCAGGTAGACTGCAGAGAGGGACAATCTTCAATTAAGATAAGGGAAAAAGCTGAAAAACTTGTCAAGGGGGGAAGGGCTTTCATTGTTTTCATTGTAAGAAGATTGTCCCCTGCTGTTATCTGTCTGGTCTCACAACCAGGTTCCACATCTGAGAAGAGATGGATTACACTAGGTAAAAGGGGCGGGAGGGGAAACTGCTTGTGAATAGCTCTTAAACCATAAAGGTTTGAGAGATAAGACTTGTATCATTCTTCATGTTTTTTTAATGCCTACAAAATAAAATAAAGTTAAAATGAAGTATTACTATCCCTTTAATGAAACAATGACTGCTTTAGTGACTGGCTTGTTGAATTTTCAGTGCTAAGCCCTTTCAGGTCCAAAAAGGTGTATATAGCGCATTGCAAAGCACTGCATTACACAACTCTCCATCAGCGAACGTGTGTGTCAGTGCATGGGTGTGTGAGTGTGTTTGAGCAACAGTGTGTGAGTGAGAGCATGTGTGAGTGGGTGTGCGAGCTTATGTGTTTTGTGCATTTGCCAACTGAGTTTAGCGTTTTTCCTATTGCTTATAGCGGTTTTCCTGTTGCATATAGCGTTTAGCATATATCATCTTGCTTATAGAGTCTTGCTTATAGCGTTTAGTGTATTCATTATAGCGTTTGGCATTTGTGTATAGCTTTTGGAGCATTGCGTATATCTTTAGGTGTATTTTGTAATCGTTTGGTGTATAATGTGTGTGGTGTATTGAGTACAGCTCTTGGCGTACAGTGCTTTGCGCATAGCAGAAAAATATGGAATACAACTATAAGAAGTGGAGCTATATAAAAGAAGTGTTATATCACTCGGTGGCTGCCGCCAGAAACAAAATCCCTGCTATTGGATTCTAGGAAATACAAAATATTTAATTACTTCTCCAGCACTACCACCAGTGACTACCAACAATAACACCTGTAATCTCCTTTCTTTATATAAAACTAGAGTATAAGCCCGTGTACACGTGTAATGGTAACACTTTGCGTGCCAGAGGGGTACACAGTGCATTGCGTTGCAATGTGTTGCGTACCCCTCTGGTACTCAAAGGGTTAAGAGGCAGCTACCTAACTGCTCCACGTGATGCAGTGTTGCGTCGCCTCAATCACGCAATGCAATCATGCGCAGTAGAGTCGGGCAGTCTCTTTCTGCACATGACTGCATCGTGACAAACATCCTAGCAAATTATTATATAGGATTCTTTATTCCAATCCTATATAATAATTTGCTAAAACGTGTGTAACGCCGCGACATGAGCAGTAGATACTGCTGCGCGTGCTGCAGTCATGTGAAGTAGAGACTGCCCGAGCCGAGGCTGATACAGAGGCTCTGTATCAGCCGTGGCACAGCCAGTCTCCACTGTGCGTGACTGCCCCGTGACCGGGTGGCAGTAGGACTGTCGCCCGTGTAACGGGCTGTTCAACTAGTACCTTCATATTACAGAACTCGAAACATTTGAAAATAGGTCAATACTTGCTGTCAATATCACAAATGACATTAATATTATCAGGAATAAATTGCTTCGGCAGCACATACAGGAAAATTGAAATGACACAGAGAAGATTAGCATGGCCCCTGCGCAAGGATGACACGCAAATTAGTGAAGTCAACAAGTAGTGTCGGTTGATGTTACAAATATTTCCAACATTTATAGTAGGTGTTGAAATAATGTTTTTATTTTTTAATTAAGATGCTATTGATCTCAATTTATGCCTGATAATATTAATGTCATTTATGATATTTATAGTAAGTATTGACCTATTTTGAACTGATTGCGAGTTCTGTAATATGAAGGTTTTGTAATAAATAATTTTACATAAAGAAAGGAGATTACAAGTATTATTATTGGTAGTCACTGATGGCAGCTCCGGAGAAGTATTTAATTGCTTTGCGCATAGCTTTTGTCATACTGCATATAGCATATGGAGTATAGCACTTGGTGAATAGCGTTTGGGGTATAGCATTTGGCATACTGCGTATTGTGTTGGGCATACAGTGTTTCGCTTATAGCTTTTGGAGTATTGCGTGTAGAATATGGTGTATAGCACTTTGTGTACTGCTTTTGGTTTATAGCA
The DNA here is from genome assembly GCA_037306005.1 of Rhinophrynus dorsalis. Lineage (NCBI taxonomy): Eukaryota > Metazoa > Chordata > Amphibia > Anura > Rhinophrynidae > Rhinophrynus > Rhinophrynus dorsalis. The sequence goes on along the minus strand of CM074728.1, from coordinate 74,336,660 downwards.
TCTGGCATATAGCTTTTGACGTATATCGTTTGTTGCATGGAGCATAGCGTTTGACACATAGCATATAGTGTTTGGAGTATATAATTTTGCATTTGATGCATTTCGCATTACAACAGAGTACAGCATTCGGCATATGGAGCTTCGTGTATAGCATCTGACGTATTGCATATAGCGCTTCACGTGTTGTGTATTGCATTTAGCCTATCGTGTTTCGCTTTTGGAGTGCAGAATTTGGTGTATTGCGTATATCGTTGTATGTATAGTGTATTGCTTTGTGTGGATTCCACTTAGCATTTTAGCATTGTGTGTATAGCATTGTATGTATTGTGAGTAGCATTATGCATATAGTGCTGTGTGTATATTGTGATATTGTGTTGTACATATAACATTCTGAGTGTAGCATTGTATGTGTATTGTGTGTGTGTGTGTTTACTGTAGCCCTTGCATCTCCTTGCAGATATTTTGACATGAGTGGCTTCCCACTCTGGTCAAAATCACAGCCCCCATGGTTGGACCAATAGGACAGACAGTACAGAGGAGATCTGAATAACTGCTCCTTACAACTGTCCCGGGTGTGTTTGCCAGGCACACAGAAGAGTACTGTGCAAATGTTGTGGGCAGGTGTCAAAATACTGTAAAGTAAGAATGCTTTCAAAAATAGACATGTTAATAGTTTATATTCACCAATTAACAAAATACAAAGTGAGTGAACAGAAGAAAAATCTAAATCAAATCAATATTTGGTGTAAACACCCTTTGCTTTCAAAGACAGCATCAATTTTAGGTACACTTGCACAACATCAGGGACTTTTTAGTCAGTTGTATGATAAAGGAATTATACCGAACAGGTGCTAATAATTATCAATTTAATATGTAGGTTTAAACACAATCATTAACTGAAACAGAAACCACAGCGTAGGAGGAATAACACTGGGTGTGGAACAGCCAAACTCAGCTAACTAGGGGAGGTTGCTGAAGACAGTTTAAAGTAAAAAGTTATGCACCGTGGCAAAACTGAGCTCAGCATCAAGACACATGGTAGTTATACTGCATCAGCAAGGTCTCTCACAGGCAGAAATTTCAAGGCAGACAGGAGTTTTCAGATATGTTGCCAAGCTCTTTTGAAGAAGCACAAAGAAACTGTCAGTGTTGAGGACCATAGGCACAGTGGTCGGCCAAGGAAACTTAGTGCAGCAGATGAAATACACATCATGCTTGCTGCCCTTCACAATCGGAAGATGTCCAGCAGTGCCATAAGCTCAGAACTGGCAGAAAAGAGTGGGACCCTGGTACACCCATCTACTGCCCGGAGAAGTCTGGCCAGAAGTGATCTTCATGGAAGACTTGGGGCCAAAAAGCCATACCTCCGATGTGGAAACAAAGCCAAGTCAATCAACTATGCATGAAATCACAGGAACTGTGGCATCAGGTGCTCTGGACTGATGAGTGAAAATTTTAAATATTTGGCTGTAGCCAAAGGCAGTTTGTTCACCGAAAGACTGGAGAGCGGTACAAGAATGAGTGTCTGCAGGCAACAGTGAAGCATGGTGGAGATTCCTTGCAAGTTTGGGGCTGCATGTCTGAAAATGGTGTTGGAGATTTAGTCAGAATTAATGGTCTCCTCAATGCTAAGAAGTACAGGCAGATACTTCTACGTCATGCAATACTATCAGGGAGGCATCTGATTGGCCCCAAATGTATTCTGTAGCATGACAACGACCCCAAACATACAGCCAAAGTCATTAAGAACTATCTTCAGTGTAAAGATGAATAAGAAGTCCTGGAGGTGATTGTATGGCCCTGATCAAAACATCATTCAGTCTGTCTGGGATTACATGAAGAGAGAGAAGCAACAGAGGCTGCCTAAATCCACAGATAAACCGTGGTTAGTTCTCCAAGATGTTTGGAACAACATACCTGCCGAGTTCCTTAACAAACTGTGTGCATGTGTACTAGAAGAATTGATGCTGTTTTGAAGGCAAAGGGTGGTCACACCAAATATTGATTTGATTTAGATTTTTCTTCTGTTCACTCACTTTGCATTTTGTTAATTGATAAAAATAAACTATTAACATGTCTATTTTTGAAAGCATTCCTTCCTACTTTACAGCATTTTTTCAAACCTGCCTAAAACTTTTGCACAGTAGTATATATGTAATGTGAAATACAAGATGTCTTCTCCCATCCTTGCCATGTGTAATGTAGTAGACTGTAAAAAATGAGGTGCTGCTATATTGTTGGAAGTTTCGAGAGGGAAGGGATCTGTATCATATCTTGTGTCTGATCTTTTCCTGTCATATTGTTGTTAACTCTTTCAGTGACACCTATCTTTGGTGATATTAGCAGGCAGAGAATGGTCCCTTTTAAGATAGGAAACTGGACCATAACAAACAGTAGTATAGCTCTCCCAACTCCTCAAAATATTAATGTAACAACATGCGTGGACAGAGTCCTTCAAATATGATGCATAGTGTGTTTATGATCAGAAAACTCGCAATATCAAACTAGTTTTGGATTGGTGTTTTATATATTTTTCCCTGTTCTATACTGTATTTTTATTTTATTGTTCTAAAATATGTTTAGTATTCTATATATTAAATATTCTATACATTTTGTCTAGAGAGGAGCAATCTCCTTTTTCTTTTTTTAGTGATTGATAGGGCCTAATATCACACTTAGGCTACGAGGATAGTAGCGAGCTCCCGCTGCTATCTATATTTATTATTTATTCCATCCTAGAGGAAGATTATTATACAATTATTTAATTGTTTGAGGGACAATATTTATTAGTATATATATTTTCTTGTATTCATACATATATTTTATTATAGACTAATATAAAAACCTGTGTACACGGGCCAAGGACCAGGTGATGTTAAGAGGCCGGTCCTGCTCTGCGTCCTGTCGCCGCCACAGTCATGCACTGTAGAGACTGCTCGAAAGCACTGAATGCTCCCAGCACAGAACTCCCAGCATTCCGTGCTCCCAGCATTCTGTGCGTTCGGGCAGTCTCTGCTGCGCATGACGGCTTCTGACAAACATCCCTAGCAAAATATTATTTAGGACAGTATTATTTTATATATATATATATATATATATATATATATATATATATATATATATATATATATATATTATTCATACCTACTGGATATTTATAGGGAGATCGAGCACCTGCCATATTATTCATTTCAGAAATGGATTGAAATTGATTGAAATGGAGCATTTATCCCCTTGAATTCAAGAGATGTTTTCAACACATTGAAGACCTTGCTGTCTCAAGGGGTTAAAAGCTCCATTTAACCCTTTGGTTGCCAAATATTTTGCATACATCGCTGACATTCAGTGGGTTAACCTTTGAGTGCCAGAGAGTTATCCAACTCATTCAAAGGGTTAAAGGGCAAATTTGTTTTTCTAAGCCTGTTACTACATCAGTAGACTTGGTAAGAAGCTGGGGCTGTACCGTGTAGCCCCAAAACTGCTCCTATTGGCCATTCAGGGTTCAAAAAAATGACTGCCTTGGCTGGAACACAGTCAGGAAATCTATGGCTCTTAGTTTTGTAGACTGGGATAAGATGCACTCCGATATAAAGGAAAATCCTCAATGCCTCCCTCCCAAGAGACTCTACCCTTCTATTTCTCTGCCTTAACCTGAACCTTCTTAATTTGTCCCAGAAACGATGCCTCCTCCAATGTATGCTAAATACAGCGAAATCCCTTATCCCTTAACACACTGAAAAGACGCTCCCCCCATCTGTGATTGATTGGTGAATCCAAGTGTGTCAGCTGGTGGCTCTGGAAAAGACCTACACTTTCCTGGAGAACTGAGGCCCTTGGTTGGACCTAGACCTGTGATCTCCGGTACGACAAGTGACCACCCATAAATGGCCAGCTAGTCCTGGCCTGCTCTGGTACTCTAAGCTCTCCCTCTTGGATAGTGCTATTGGAGGCAATAGGCCCCCACCTTGATCCATCCCCCACCCTTCCTACCTCCATTCTTTGTCATTCCTCTTTCCCACCTCTACTGCCTCTTCTGTTTTTCTATCTTTCTTTTTTCTGTTTCTATTTCTGCTGTTCCCTTTTACACTTCTGTATCCCTCTTATACCCCTTTTACCTAGTGTAAGTCAAATCCCCTCAGATGTGGAATCTGGTCTTGAGACCAGACAGCTCACAGCAAGGAACAATCTTCTTACTATGAGCTTAAGGAAAACCCTTCCCCTCTTGACAGGTTTTTCAGGTTTTTCCCTTATGCTTATTGAAGATTGTCCCTCTCTGAGATCCATCTGGACAGTCTTGCTGCTCTGAGGTGAGCAGTGTTACATCAGTAAAAGGGGCGGGAGGGGGATACTTTATCATTCAATTACTCTTGAACTACAACTCTGACAGTATTGAAATAACACTCTCCATGGCCCACATACTATGAAGATTAATTGGAGCAGCTTTTAATGTGAAACATGGCTTATCACCAAAGAGCATCTGCTAATCTCCATTGAACTTGACTTAACATAAAATGCCACACTGTGCCACAAACAAAAAATGTTAATTTCACAAAAACTGTTTATATTACACATAAATGGCTAACACAACATATAGGCAGTTTTTATCCTCTGCAAAATTAACTAATAGTATCCTATGGAGAGAGGTACACTAGAAATAAGATAAATGTAGGCCTGCCAGTGAAGATACATTTATATTTACATAGTTCTATGCCTAAAATGTCTTAAAACACTTCTCTTCTAAAACATTTGTCTCTAGCTCAATTTCATGACAACATCATGCTGGTCAACATAATAAACATCCCACTGAGTTATTGTGTTCCAGTGATTTTACTCATAAAAGAGAAATGGTACGATTACATTTCTGTTCTTGAGATCTAAGCACGTCATGCTTCAGGTTCCTGAGCTTGAGAGAGATGAGAAGGAACAGCAAACACACACTTTTACTGCACTGTTCATTTAGTGTTCTAAATATTTTACATATCTTGTGATGGCAAATCATCAGCATTCTCCTGGGTAACATATTAATGTCTAAACCCAATGGATGCTAGTGTGGTCTCCAGTTCATTGATTCACAAGGCATTGGGGACCTCTTTAACATCCGTAGGCCTGAAAATGCACGCATTAACATATATATATATATATATATATATATATATATATATATATATATACACACATACACACAGTATAGTGCAAAGGTCTTAGGTAGGTGTGAAAAAATTCTGTAAAGTAAAAATGTTTGAAAATATATAGTTAACAGTTTATTTGTATAGTGAGTGCACAGAAGAAAAATATAAATCAAATCTATACTTGGTGTGACCACCCTTTGCCTTCAAAACAGCATCAATTCTTCTAGGTATTCTTCTAGGTACACTTGCACAAAGTCAGGGAATTTGTAGGCATATAGTCAGGTCTACTGTTAAACAGTTATACCAAACAGGTGCTAATGAACATCAATTTAATATGTGGGTTGAAACACAATTATTAGCCAAAACAGAAACAGCTGTGTAGGAGGAATAAAACTGGTTGAGGAACAGCCAAACTCGGCTAACAAAGTGAGGTTGCTGATGGCAGTTTTATGTCAAAAGTCACACACCATGGCAAGACTGATCACAACAACAAGGTAGTTATACTGCATCATCAAGGTCTCTCCAGGCAAACATTTCAAGACAGACAGGGGTTTCCAGATGTGTTGTCCAAGCTCTTTTGAAGAAGCACAAAGAATCAGGCAATGTTGAGGACCGTAGACACAGTGGTCTGCCAAGGAAACTTAACGCAGCAGATGCTTACTTCCCTTTGCAATCAGAAGATGTCCAGAAGTGGCATCAGCTCTGAATTGGCAGAAAACAGTGGGATCTTGGAATACCCATCTACTGTCCGGAGACGTCTGGTCAGAAGTGGTCTTCATGGAAAACTTGTGTCCAAAAATCCATACCTCTGACGTGGAAACAAGCCGTAGTGCATCTATGCACGAAAACACAGGAACTGGGGTGCAGAAATGGCAGCAGATGCTCTGGACTGATGAGTCAAGGGTTGAAATATTTGGCTGTAGCAGAAGGCAGTTTGTTCACCGAAAGGCTGGAGTGCGGTACATGAATGAATGAAGCATGTGGAGGTTCCTCAAAAGTTAGAGGCTGCATTTCTGCAAATGGAGTTGGGGATTTGGTCAGAATGAATGGTCTCCTCAATGCTGAGAAGTCCAGGTAGATACTTAACCATCATGCAATACCATCATAGAGGCATCTGATTGATCCCAAATGTATTACTCAGCATGACTATGAACCCAAAAATACAGCCAAAGTCATTAAGAACTATCTTCAGCGAAAAGAAGAACCCTTGTCCTGGATGTGATGGTATGACCCCCACAGAGCCGTGTCTGAGTCTGTCTGGGATTACATGAAGAGAGAGAAGCAACTGAGGCTGCCTAAATCCATATAAGAACTGTAGTTAGTTCTCCAAAATATTTGGAGCAACCTACCTGCCGAGTTCCTTAAACTGTGTGCAATGGCACCTAGAAGAATTGATGCTGTTTTGGAGGCAAAGGGTGGTCACACCAAATATTGATCTGGTTTAGATGTTTCTTCTGTTCATTCATTATGCATTTGGTTAATTGATAAAAATAAACTATTAACGTGCCTATTTTTGAAAGTATTCCTCTGTTACAGAATTTTACTATGTTAAAATTGTAGACCTATTTACATTTTCTTTTTTTTCTGAGTTTTCCTGGCTCCGTACCAGGTTGTTCTATTATAATTGACCGAATGGATATAAACTCCGTCAACGCAGAGCAATATCTTGGAATAATATTTCACTCCTCTTTCTCCTTTGTAAATTAAATTCAGCCTCTGGCTTAAACCTGCCATTTCTGCATGCATACAATTGCCTTATTCTGCCTCTTCTACTCAGCCACTAGTTAAAAGGGACAAATTATAAAATAGTTCCCCCCTTTGGCATGTCTGTTCCCATAGGAGCATAACTCCTGATCTAGCAATCTATGTATCTTGTAATGCAGCTTTCTGGCAGAACAGCTATTCTGGGGGTCAGAAAACCCTGTTCTGTCCTTCAGTGCAATTGCTTCACAATGCATTAGAGACCTCTCTAACATTCAAGGGGTTAACAGCCCCGTTTAAGTTAATGGACATCTTGGGAACTTTTATTTCCTGCTATGGTAAAGTTGGTTTGATACAGAATTGTTTATATTTTGCTTTCAATATAAGGTCTTTGGTTTTTTCATGATAGTTGCCTTTTAAGTAATGTTCTTATTATAACAAGGCCCTTAAATTAAAATTAGTAAATACATTCAGCAGATATCAACTTGTAAAGAGCCAGCACTAGAAGAAAAGACAAATGGCTTTACAGTTTGTCACCATCACTCTTCTTGATTGGTCTCTGTCCATCCGTACTTGAAACACCAAATCTGTCCTCATAGTTCAAATACCTTTCTAACCACAAATATGTGCTGCTTTTCTCATCTTTCCTTGCTTGTGTTGGTCATCTGTCAGTGCTCTTCATGTCCTTGTGCTCAATATAAATCTTGAGGGCAAGTTTTACTTCTGTAAATATCCTATTATAGATGTGTTTACATTATCAAACTCAAACCCAGTAATAGAACTGTTTATATACTTATGAACACAAACTATGAAGTTACATTTAGTGTTGGGTTTCATTATGAGGTTGATGATATTTTCTCTAACTACGTCAAAGAGAAATAAGCCTGTCCAATGGCAGAAAGCTTTCATTAAAGCCACAGTTAAGCTCTCATTCAAACGCACAAAAGAGAAGATATACGGGTTACTTTCTTACAACTTAATCCTCTCCACCACGTGCTTTGCTGATGACATCATATATGAGATCACAAATGACAAATTACATCACAGTGACATCACCAGTTGCATCACTGGTGATGTCATAAATGTCTTTAACATAAATTATCTCATAATTGAGATCAACAGTTACAGTACGTTACAGATCTTTTTTATAAGCTGTAGTGTTTAGTGCTGGATGATGAATGTGCAGTGCTCGTCATGAGTTAGGACATGTTATGCTATTATTTTAGTGTAGTTTTTCTACTGGGAGACATGCTGCAGTGTTGCTTGATAATAATGTTGTTGAAATGTGGGTCCTTCTCGACAGGGTGGGTGTTAAATGGGAAAATTTGACTCCAGTTTTTCAATGTTTTTCTGTACGACTAGTTGAGCATTTCATTTCTATGGAGATCACTTGTGAGCTCATTAGACTAGGCGAGAGATTTCATATTTTCTCTGAAAACAGAGGATACATGCTGCATGAGGTAGCAGGTCATGGGAAGCTACTAGCAGAGAGACGCAAACTAGTATTTAAGACAAGCGTTTCTTGTTACAGTTTATTCTGTATCTTTATCATGCAATCTCTGAGTACAGATTGTAAGCTCTTTAACCTCATGTTCATGAGTCATGACACCACAGAGCTTACATTTTAAAAGCATTTACCCACAGTGGGTCATATAATGTGAAGCACAAACTCTGTGGTGCCATGAGAGTCACCCATATGGTACCACAGAGGTTATAATCTACAATTTGTGATGCATATGGCCACACAGAGTTTACACTTCACACGATGTGACCCACCATGGGTAATTCCTTTTAGAGTGGAAACTCTGTGGTGGTATCATATGGGTCATGTATTGTAAGCTCTGTAGTCTTATGTGGGCCATAGATTGTAAGTTCTATAGAGCTATGTTGGTGACCCTCATGTCACCTCTAAACATGCACTTCACAGGAGATGATTCACAGTGGTTAACATGGGGCATATTTTGTAGGTTGGTTTTATGTGAGTCATACATTGTTGTAAGATCTGTGATGGCACAGGAGTGATCCTTAAGGAACCACAATGCTTATACGTTACAGAATGTGACCCACTGTAGGTGATTTCTCTTTATGAGATGTTTTGGGCTCAGTGGAAGGGACTGCTCATGTATGCACAGCTTTTTACGAATGGTGAACAATCAGACAATCTCTCATAGAATTTAAATAGAACTGGAGTAATTCTGGGGCATACCACACATAAACAGACACCCCGTCCTCATTCCACTGTCCCACTGGTAGTCACAGAACCACACATATACTGTCTTACACCTCAACCTTGTTCCACTGTTCACTGATAGTCACAGAACTACACATATACGATATGATACCCTAGCCTTGTTCCATTAGTGTTCACAATACCACACATACACTGTCTGACACCCCGACCTTGTTCCAATGTCCCTCTGGTAGCCATAGAACCACACATAACACCGTCTGACACATCAGTCTTCATTCACTTTACACTGGTAGTTACAAAACCACATACACTGTCTGAAAGCCCAAACCTTACTCCAATGTCTGCCATTATTTAAATGTTTCTGTTTCTTGTCTTTCATGTGGCACTGCAATATTCTTCACATTTCATGTAATGGTGCAATGCTCTAATTTCTCCGCTGGTCTGGTGTAATGTTCTGCTCTTTTTTTTTTTCCATCTCCAACTATTATTATTATTCTTTATTTGTATAGCGCCAACTAATTCCTCAGAGCTGTACAATAGGGAATGGGCATACAGGGGTACTGGATAGTACAATCAAATGTGGAGAGCACAAGGATCAGAGGGCCCTGCTCGTGACAGCTTACAGTCTAGAGGAAGGTAGGTTTGACACAGAAGGAGTAAGTGCTATTGGGTTTTAAATGCCTTCTGCCACATGAACTGCCAGTCAGTGGGTGGGAGTGAGAAGTGCCGTTGAGTGCAGTAGTCCGGGTAAGGGGTGAATCTTGGTGATAATGTTTATGGAGGCAGTTGGTAGGCTTCCCTGAAGAGGTGAGTCTTCAGGGAGCGTCTGAAGATTTGAAGGCAGGGGGAGAGTCTGATGGGGGAGGGAATTCCAGAGCTGAGGTGCAGCACTGGAGAAGCCCTGTAGGTGGGAGTGGGAGGATGTGACAAGAGCCATTATGGGCAAACCAACTGCACCATATGGGGAAATATTCTCCTTTGATATAAATGTTTTTTCTAATACCTTGGATGCAAGAGAAGTGTCCAGTATGTTGCTTTGCATGCATTTGTCACCTATTTAGCATTCAATTGATTACAATCCTCATTTAAATCAATGGAAATTTGGGATTTTTTATCAGTTGGCATGCTCCAGAACTGCTAATCTTCTTTACTTTATGCAAACGGAGTTGTGTATAGTGTGGCATACTATGGTTGGGAAGGGTCCTGATGGATGGGGGACTTTACAGAGCTGTGGCTAAATGAAATGAACCATAAGTTGGGAGGACACAAGTGTAGGACTAAAAAAGATGCCTGGAATGTGCAAGGATCTGTGTTCTAGAGTCAGAGTCAAAGCGATGACAGGACTCACGCTACAGTGACATAGAGGCAGCCTCCCAGTGCCCAAGGAAGAGGGCAGTAAAAAAGATCAGAGAGCAGCTGGACTAAGGAGGCTGTCAGTGTGATCTGCAAATGCTTTCCTTGCTCTTTGACCCCTATAAATGTAGTGGTTCCTCCTCTTCCCTATTGATTATACACACTTACAGAAGGGAAATACACAGACAATGCTCTTTAGAGACAAATATAAGGAGGCTTGAATCAAGGAGGGCAGGAAGGAACACATGTGGCACAAGTCTAACTTGCACGATATTGACAGATGAATGTTATACTGTTTCTGAAAAATCAGTAGGTTATGCTTAGAGGCTGTTTAGGACGTGTCTTCTGCTGAGCTTCTTCTGTGAAAGCCACAGCCATTCAAAGCAAGATTAATAGCCATCAGCAAGAACAAGTTCCCTGCAGGCATAATGTATTTCTTTCTTTTTTCTGTTCTTATTTGTAAATGGATTTCAAAGATAAAGGGGGGAAATGTGGCTTACATTCTTTTTGAACTTGGCCCCAATTCTTATTTATTTAAATTATAGTAAAAATGCTACAATGATATAATTTAGTTACCCCCACTTGCTTAGAGACATACTCAAGAAGGAACGTTCAAGGTCTGCTTGCAAATTTTCATGGGGGGTGGGGGTGGCAGCAACTTTGTTACTCCCTTGGCATCTTCACCTGTAGAATCTTTATTTTAGTGTGGTTACTCAGAGACATTATCAGTATCTTAAAGCACACTGACTGGTGATCACTGGTCTCCAAGATCTCAACCATTGATACATCAGACACTAACGTAGTTGATGAAGCTAAAAAAAACCAACATATGCATCCATCAAGTCCAGCTCACGCCAAATCACTCCTGTTGATCCAGAAGGTGGCAACCCCCCCCCAGACCTAGTATGGTTTCCTTGTGAATTGGCTCCTTCATCAACTGTATATAGGATGCCCATTGCATAGAATCCAGAATGTTCCAACACTTTGCTGATACAACAACAGTAACCTACCAGTCAGCATCTGGCATATTAACTTCTCCAACAACTATTATATCACCTCTCATTAACATCTTTATTTCCTCCAGCAATGCTTTATGTAATGCTTCATTTTGTCATGAGGTCTATAGGTTCCTCCTATCTAAACAACACCAATCCAAGTAGTTATGCAGACACACTCTTATTTTTCCTCAGTACCCTGTATTAAAGGGGAACTCTCACCTCTATCAAAGCTCTTCTCATAGTAATGTTCCTTTTGAGTTAATTTGTAGTCCATTTTTTTTTTTAATTTAAAATATCCTGAGATTTAACATTTTAAAAATGAGCCGGTGAGGTCAGTTCAGGACAGGCTGTAGGACAGCTCTGTTTCGCAGCCTGTCAATCTTCATCTCTTCCCCTCCCCAAGTAATGACTCATTCCCACCTCCTCTGATGACAGAGGCTTTCTCCATGTGAGCTGGAGCGCTTTCTTGCCAATGAGAGAGCTCCAGCTCACATGGAGAAGGCCTCTGTCAGGGTAGGAGGTGAGAATGAGGCACTATTTGGGGAGGAGAAGAGGCAATGATTGACAGGCTCCGGTACAGAGCTGTACTGCAGCCTGTCCTGAACTGACATCACTGGCTTACTTTTAAAATGTTAAATCTTGGGATAGCCTGCATTAAACTTAAAACCAAACAACAGATTACAGAGTTCCCCTATAATGTAGATTTTTGGTTATCCTTTACACAAAGAACAACTCCTCATCCCTTTCTCTCGTGTTTTTCTTTTCTGTAAAGATTGTATCCATGTATAACTATGTCCCAGTCATAAGATTCGTTATACCAATACTCAGTTATAGCTACTACATCCAAATTATCCCAAGTCAAAATTGTAATTAGTTCAGGAAGTGTATTACCTAAAGCATGAGCATTTGTACACATACATAGAGACAGTTTCTAATGTTTGCCCTAACAGTTCTGGTTTCATATTATATATTATATATATATATATATATATATATATATATATATACACACACACACACACACACACACTCTATTTCTGTATTTAGCTTATGACTTGTAAAACAAACTGCAATAGCCTTTGTGTACATCAACAGACAAGCACTCTCAATAATAATTTTCATTGTGTCTGGGGCAACTGGTTATATCATACATTTGGATACCCCCCATTATCTAGTACTAGTTGAAGAGCCCGTTACACGGGCCACAGGGCCACTGCCAGCCGATCGCGGGGCAGTCATGCGCAGTAGAGACTGCCCGCACGGCGACTGATACAGAGCTGGACGCTCCTTCGGTGCCACTGCCAGCCGATCGCCGGGCAGTCATGTGCAGTAGAGACTGCCTGCGCCACGGCTGATACAGAGCTGGACATCAGCCGCCACACGGGCAGTCTCTACTTAGCATGACTGCAGCACACGCAGTAGTCTCTACTGAGCATGACTGCATCATTACACACGTTTTAGCAAATTATTATATAGGATAAGCGACTGCTAATGTAGTTTCTAAATTCCTGACTTAACCCTTTGAGAGCCAGAGGGTTATGCAATGCATTGCGGAGCAATCCGTTGCATACTCCTCTGACACTCAAATGGTTAATACTGCTGCTCCCTTACTAAAAGGATATAAGTTTCTCTTAAAGAGTCCTTTATCGCTCCAATGGCTGCCAGGACCAATAAATCCAAATCCTCTCTCTTTACACAACCTACTTAGAGTTATTGGCAAGAGAGCATGCCAGGCCACAGGGAGGATCCCAGCATCAGACAAGGAGGAGGGAATGAGGCACAACAGAGGAGGAGAAGATTGACAGCCTGCAGTACAGAGATGTACTGCAGTGAGGCCTGATGTGATGTCATGTGGTAACAATTTAGAAGCTTATTTCTCCATAAAATTATCAATCTAAAAAAAATAATATTTGATTCAACCTGTGTTGGGGACAAATAATTAAGTAAGTATCCTATAACATAAAGTCCTAGAATGCGTCTCTATCACGGTGCCCGTGATTGCTGGCTTTTTCTGTCAGTTAACTGTGGGGGGACTCCATTGGTTGCCTGTGATTAGTCTGCCCAGTATTGCCTATATAGACTGGGTTCCTGCACCCTTTCACTGCCCTTTCGTGGTGTCTCTATGTCAGTGATCGCCTGCATATGGATTCCTGTGACAACTGGGGCCTGCTTGAATCCTCTACTGTTCCAGCGTCGGTGTACCTACCCAGAGAACCAGTATACACTCCAGAGTTGTTCCTGTATACTGATCCGTTTTGGCTGATGTTCCTGCCTCCGTTCCTGATTCGGTTTGGCTGATGTTCCTGCTTCCGTTCCTGACCCGGTTTGGCTGTCGTCACTGTTCCGTCATCCTGTTCTGGCCTGGCTGTCTCTCCTGTTCCTGGATCCTGATTTGGATGAATGACTCCAGTGGCCTCGGCGACATTCTGACCGCTGGGTTTCTACTATGGTGGTACCACTGACTCCAGGCGTCTGGCCTCCGAGTTTGCACTGACTGTCTAGGTTGGGTTACCCCACTTACACCGGTTGCTAATGCTGCCTCCGTTATAGCACTGGTAGGGCCTCCGTGTAGTCCAGTACTCGGTACTGGGTTGCTCCACTCTTTAACCGGTTGCTTGCTGCCTCCGTTACAGCACCAGTAGGGCCTCCGTGTTGTCCAGTACGCGGTACTGGTTTGCTCCACTCTACACCGGTTGCTTGTGTTACCACCATTATAGCACCAGTAGGGCCTCCGTGTTGTCCAATACACTGTACTGGTTCACTCCACTCTATCACTGGTTGCTGATGCTACATCTGTTATTGCACTGGTGGGGCTTTCAAGACTCGGTGTCACTTTTGTCATAGGCTGCCTTACCCGGTATATTGGTAGGGCCGGTAAAGCCTCCTCTATCCTCAGTGCTATTTCTAGGCTGCCTTGCCCGGTATGTTGGTAAGGCCGGTAGAGCCTCCTCAGTCCTCTTGTGCTACTTCTAGGCTGCCTTGCCTGGTATTTTGGTAAGGCCGGTAGAGCCTCCTTCAACTCGTTGTGCCAGTCTCCAGGATGCCTTACCCGGTATTTTGCCAAGGCCGGTAGAGCCTATATATCTATTGTATCTTTGTATACTATGCTATTTGAATCTGTCGTGTGTCTGTAACATATGTGTATGTTCAGGACCTGTGAGGGTTCTTATTAAACTTTTCAATAAAGTTGTGTTTTTATCTTAACTCTGTGTCTGTGAGTCAAAACAAACCGTGACAGTCGCTCACTGTTTGCGTAACCGCACACGCGCAGTAGGGACTTGCAGAATGGGTGATCCGGAGCGGAGAGCTCCAGAAGGCTGACAGCCTGTCTGTGCTCCCGGCTCTGGGGCAGCAGTGGAGGTGGCTGGGTGCAAACTGTCACTGTCGGGAGCACAGACAGGCTGTGAGCCATCCGGAGCTCCCCGCTCCGGATCAGCCCGTGTATATGGGCTTTGTAATTAGTTACTTTATAGGAGGTGAGATTTCCCCTTTAAGTCAAGATTACTGGTTCACTAGTAATATTTATTTGGTTTCTCCATATATTGTCTCTTTTAGCAAAACCAGAACCATCATTTGTAAGCAACTGATATGGTCTATCGACAGCTCATCCCTGATGGAAATAGGAATGTCATGGTAACTCTACAGAGCACTCAAGATTTCCCTTCATCTACGGCCTTGCACCAACATGACGACTAACTGCACCCCTCCAAAACTGTAAATAAAAAACAGTATGAGTAAAAATATACTTTAAAAATTAGCATTTGGGGAAAACGGAGCAAGAGGCAGAGAATCTGCCCTCCAGTAGAAACAACCCTTCCTCCTCCCACCTAATTATACATAACTGAGTGTGTGAAGAATAGAATCCAGACTATGAGGCAAAAAATATTTTATGTCACAGTCAGGGGTTGAGGCAAACAGCTGGTATATCAGTCAGTGTCAGGGGTCAAAGGTTGATGTAGGCAGCAATTAGAATTGTCAGGGTCAGAGTCAGAGGTCAAGCTAGGCAGCAGGCAGTAGTATATCCAGTTCACAATGCTGGGGTCAATGGCAAAGTGGGTAAAGACAAATCCAACAAACAATGCCAAGGTCATAAACTGGAATTGGAAACATATATGGTCATAGGTAGTAAAGCAATTCTGGAACAAACCATCTGCACCATGCGGAACGAGTGAAACTTCCTGTTGATTTAAATAGGACTTTTAACCATTTCATTGCTAATTTGCTATCTCTAACTCACTGGTAGTCAGCCCTATGGGGACAGGTTTAAAAATGTGATAAGGCCTGTGCTTTGCAGCCCCAAATTAGTTAATATCTTTTTTTTTTGGCATCACAAATTAAAAACTGCTTCTCTTTTAGGAAATGTAGTCATAAAGGGGATTTTTAATCACCCTGAAATTGACTGGAGAAATACAACAAAGGGAAATCATTTAATGTGTACGCTAAATGAAAACTTTATGTCCCAACTAACAGAGAAGTCAACTATATATTAGGCCTTGCTGGACCTAGTGGTCTCAAACAGTTCTGAAATGCTATACAGCATTCATAGACACACTCATTTTGGGTAGCAGGGACTATAATATGTTATCTTTTGAAATTCGTTATGAGAAACCCATTAATAAGGATTTGACTAAAACATTAACCTTTAAAAAGGCTAATTTTACAATCCTAAAATCAGTATTAGAGGATATTAACTGGGCTGTAATCTTCAAAGATAAAAATGCACAAATAAAATGTAATTTGTTTAAAACTCTCTTGTGTCAGTGTATATCATTGTAGAAAAAATACAAGAGGGACAAATGAAGTCCAGTGTGGCTTAACAAAGGGGTTCACAGGGAAATGAGAAATAATAACCTTTATAATAATTAATTCATATGGTCAGAAATATCATTAAATATCAAGAATGCAATAAAACCTGCAAATAAGCAATTACTTTGGCTTAAATTAGAAAAGTGAGAAATGTATTGCAAAAGAGAGCAAGAAATATTCTAAAAATGCCTACACCTATAAAAACGGCAAAAAGTTTCGGCCTTATATAACCACCCTTAAAACTGAGAATTTAATTTACAAGAATAAGGCAATGGCAAATTATTTCCTTTTGTATACACAAACAAAGCAACAGTGGCATGGCAGGCTTTGGACAAACAGTGAGAATCACAAAAATTGCTCCATCATGCATATGGCATGGAAAGGAATCTCATGGATTATTGTGAATAATGCCGTTGGACCTAATGGCATACACGCAGGGCTACTTAAGGAGCTTATTTCAGTAATAGCAAGACCATTATACTTAATATGTATTGATTTTCTCTCATCAGGCATAGTGCCCTGTAATTAGAGGACAGCAGATGTATTAACAATATTCAAAAATGGTGTAAGATATAAATCGTGAAATTATAGACCTGAGAGTTTGACTTCCACAGTGGGTAAGATATTAGAAAGCTTACTAACCCATAATATTTAAGGACTATGTGATTACCAACAACATTATTAGTATCTGTCAGCATGTTTTTATGACTAATAGTTAATGTCAAAGAAATCTACTTGCAGCCTATGAAAGGGTAATTGTAACTTGGACAAAGGTATCACTGTTGATTTAGTCTACTTAGAATTTGCAAAAGCCCTTGTCACTGTGCCACACAACAGGTTACTACATTACTCGAAAGGCTTTGGCTTGGGAGGTAAAATCTATGCATAGAAAAGGAACTGCTTAATGATAGAATGTAGAGAGATGTAAATGGAACCTCTTCAAGTTGTCTTAAGTTGTAAGTGGTATGCCTCAGGGTTCGGGAAGGATTTATTTTACCCACTTGAGACTTAATTGTAAATGGCTTCAAAATATTTTTTACCTTCCTCTGGATCAACAAGAGTGATAAGGCAAAAGCTGAACATGACGGATGCATGCCTTTTTTCAGCTTCACTAACTGTTACTAGGTAACTGTCCATTGACTGAAAATGACAACTGGTCTGAGCTACAAGAGTATAGCCACCAAGAGATAGAGTTGTATTAAGCTACAAGGAAATGGTGCTGCTGCTCCTTGTTGATGTCAAGAATTAGGGCTCAGCTCTCAATAAAATCTTTAGAAGGCCATTTTCTTGTAGCCCAGTACAGGTGCTGAGATGGAAACTTGAAGAATAAATTCAACCATCTTTGGATACCTGATCAGGGACAAGGTACTAAAATTAACAACGACTGTATGAGTGCTGGATTATAATATATGCCAGCCTTAGAAATGTGAGTACGTGTCCACTTTTGGGAGATTTGGGTTCTGACGTTGTACTTGACATATTACACTATTGTTCTCCCATCTTCTCTTCTTTTTCTTCTTTAAGAATATGTCCCAATGTATGTGTGGTTCTCAAGCAAACATTTAACAAACCATAATTATGTCTGTTGGAAGATTTATCGTACAAAATGCACTCTATACTAATCCCTTTCTAAGAAAAAAATTGCATACAATTACCTGGGAGTAGTCACCTGATCAGTTGCAGTCTAAAAAGTTAGTCTTCATTTACTGGCACCTACTAGCAATAGTATTGATACTAGGTAAACTCTTTGAATTCTATTAACCCTTTGAGTGCCAGAGGGGTTCACAACGCATTGCTTTGCATACTCCTCTGGCACTCAAAGGGTTAAAGTCTCCACTGATGTCTTGAAAACCTGTAAAGCATCTAATTTCTTAAATGGTTTAATTTTTAGGATTCCATATGGATTTTACATATCACTAAACAGTCCTGCCATAGCAAAAAGCTTGAGGACCACTGTCCACTGCTATAAGCTAATGAGATTCTTTGTTCCAGGCGATGCAGTGTGGGTGTGGCCATTGGTGATGTTATATGAATTTTCTACATTGGCCACAAGTTGGCGATGTTCCTATCTCTTACTATGGAGAGCCATAGTCAATGACTCAAACTTTCTCATAGAGCGCATTATAAAATAAGAATCTTGGGCACCAGCTAACATTATTATTAGTAACAGTTTAGTTATAAACAAATAATCATTTTCAACTGTAATAACTTTTGATTAAAAAATCTCCAAGTAGCAGGCGCACACACAAAAAATCCTAGAAACATTATTTTTCGTAAAAATAAATGTTTACTGCTCCTTTAACTGGCCAAGCTATACGCTTCAATGAGTCTTCAAGGGGAGTACTAAATCACAGAGGAATGGGTTAAATCAGTTAAGCGACTATAAAAATTCTATCTGTGCGCACAATGTAACAAATTGAGAGAAAATGCTGAGGCAAATGACAGGTAGACTAATTTCAATCATGCCTTGCATCCTGTGTGACTGTCAGCGAGTGATTGGATCTACAATTTCATCAAATGTGTGACTATTGCTTTTTTGGTGAAGATTTACATTACCACTCCAAGCCCTGAGGGGGGAAAGGATCCTGAAAATTGGTTTGGAAATGTTCCTTTCATTAAATTTGAGGCATTTTTCTTGAAATAAAAGGCCAATTCTGAGAGGATGAACATCTGACTGACAAAGCACTAGAAATGAGAGATAAGAATCTTCAGCTCAGTAAAGAAAACAAATCATGTTTTATATTGAAGAGCCAAATTACCTCACCGCTGAAAAATCTTTGTCAAAATAAGGACAGATAGGGGGACTTGAGGAATATATTTTGCAGGAAAGATTAATTCAGTGCTAAAAAGAATGATTGTACTTAAGAAATATGATAAGTGTCTGGAAATCTTCATGAGAACATTCATGACAACCTTTATAGAGAATCACATTGAGGCTGATGAACTTTGTAGACAGAGGTGTAACTAGAACGGTCCGGGCCTTGGTGCAAGAAGTGCCATGGGCCCCCCCAACCCCTGAACACATTGGCCCCCGGGCCCTCCACAATGCCCTCATCTCCTACCTCCCAATCCCTGGTGGTCCAGTGGAGTGGCAGGAGAGGCGGGCTGGTGCAACGCGCTCCCCTGCTGTCCTCTTCTGTAATGCAGAGCGCTGGGAGATGATGTCATCTCCCAGCGCTCTGCATTACTAGAGCGTGGGAGGGAGCTTGTGGTGCCAGGAGGAGGGGGTCGCAGGGGGCAGCCGGGCCCCTGGAGTGACGGGCCCGGTCGCGGTTGCGACCCCTATAGTTATGCCTCTGTTTGTATAATTGTATCGATCCTGTGGAAAACCGTTTGCACTATAGGGGCAATTTAAAAATGTCCATTAATTTAAATGGGGATTTTAACCCCTGGAATGCTAGAAAGTTCTGCTACGCATTGCTTTGCAATGTGTTGGAGACTTCTCTAGAATTCAAAGGCAGGGCTGGATTTACATCTCAGGAGCCTGTAAGCACAGAATTCTGAAGCGCCCCCTCGATTTGCCATCTCCACTGGACACCTCCACAATGCTCATCAGCTCAATATTGCCCCCATCAACTCCATATTCCCCTCACATTGGCCCCATCATCTCCATATTGCCCCCCATCAGATCCAACTTGCCCCCATCATCTTCATATTGCCCCTCACATTGCCCCCATCATGTCCATATCACCTCACATTGCCCCCATCATGTCCATATCACCTCACATTGCCCCCATCATGTCCATATTGCTCCTCACATTGCCCCATCATCTCAATATTGACCCCTGTTTCCCACCTTGCTGGAGAGGAGAGGTATGTGCCATCTTTGGGACGGAGCTGTAGATTCTGGAGCTCCTGCGCGGTCCGCAATGCAGATCGCTGGGAGATGATGTCATCTCCCAGCGCTCTGCATTATTACTAAAGAGCCAGCGGCGATGAGGGAGCTCAGTAACTACAAGTCTTCGGAGCAGACCTCTCCTCTCCATGTTGTTGCAGGCACCAAGCGGGGGGAGGGGGGCAGGGGTGACTGTCAAGGCTAATAAAAACAGGAAGCCAAAAAACTATCCCAATGACAGGCGCCCCTCTGTGGGATGCGCCTGTAGGAAGGTGCCTACTCTGCCGTATTGCAAATCCGGCCCTGTTCAAAGGGAATTTGGGGAATTTTTATTAGTTTCCTATGGTGAACTTAGTTTGCCCCAGAATTCTGCAGCTATTCTTCATAGTGCTTCCTCTTTGAGGCTGATTTAATAAAACTAACTGGAGCTATTACTTCCCAGAATCCACTGAAATAAATGGATCTTTTAACCCCTTGAATGCTAGAGGACTTTAACAGATTACATAGTAATGCAATGGAGGTCTCTCAAATTCAGAAGTGTTAACCCTTTGAGTGCCAGAGGGGTACGGAATGCATTGCTTTGCAATGCATTCCGTACCTCTCTGGCACTCAAAGGGTTAAAAGAACCATCTAAATCAAAGGAGATTCTTATCACTCCCCCCCCCACACACACACATGGCGCAGTTGTTTTTTCCCAGAATTGCTTTAGTACTTCATAATGCATCTTTGACTCTCCTGTCAAGGGTGTACATTTAGACTATACATTCATATGTGTAGCCTATTATTATTGTTTTAACTTGCACAGTAAATGCTATGAGCTACTGCATTCAATAGACAGACTAATTGTCATACAATTCATCTCCTTTTAAGTGCTACTACATTAAATATAGTATTGTTTTCCTGATAAGAAGCGAGGTAAGTAAAGCATGCAATTTCTTATCAGCACATTCACAATGATAAATCGATGCTTGCGAACCTGCAAAAATACAGCTATTGTTAAGAAATGGTATCATCATTAATAATAATGTACTTATAGAGACTTTGTTTTCCTTCCAGGAATAAAAGTCATATTTGAAGGTGCCAGGGAGAATAGACACTAACAGGCGTCAGCTTCCTAAATCATCACCGAAGCAAGGCACTGGCAAGGGATATAAATCCTATGGAAAGATGCACTAAGGTGAGATAAAGGTGAGATAAACTCTTTGAGGTGATAAACTCTCCAATTCCAATGTTATTTCTTATATCATTCATGTTGAAGAGATCTTAGTACATCACACTGCGGAGTTTATCCATACCGCCAACATTTTAAATTGCCAAAGAGGGACACTTGCGTTTTATGGGGTGTTGCTGGGGGCATGGCTGGTGGGCGGGGCATTACCAGGAATTTTTAGGCTATTATTATTATTATTATTCTTTATTTATATAGCGCCAACTAATTCCGCAGCGCTGTACAATTGGGAATAGACATACAGAGGTATTAAATAGTACAATCAGATGTGGAGAATGGAAGGATCAGAGGGCCCTACTCATGAGAGCTTACAGTCTAGAGGAAGGTAGGTTGGACACAGAAGGAGTAAGTGCTATTGCATTTAAGTGCCTCCTGCCACATGAACTGCCAGTCAGTGGGTGGGAGTGAGAAGTGCCGTTGAGTGCAGTAGTCCGTGCAAGGGGTGAATCTTGGTGATGATGTTTATGGAGGCAGTTGATAGGCCTCCCTGAAGAGGTGAGGCTATTTCATGACTTATTTATACAAACTTGTGTGACCTAATAAATGACTTATAACATGACCAAAGTATTTTATTTACACAGACTAATTTATAAACACACATACTGACATTTAAACAAACAATAATATGAGTTTTATTGCTGTAGAGCAATGTGATACATTTATATATATACCCAACAATCTGATCTCCTAAAAAGAGGCACATCAGGGTGGGAAAGAGGGACAGAGGTATTTGGGTCTAAAAGAGGAACTGTCCCTCTTAAAGAGGGACACTTGGGAGGTATGTGTTTATCTACATACCTAGGACTTTTCAAAATTAAGTGAAGTCTTTGGATTATTCTTCCTTACAGCTCCCAGTAGCTATGCTCAGGGACTGTGAAATGTGGTCAACAGTGGTTGGGAACAAGTCCCATAATTCTTAACCAGCTGTTGGCTGGTTGAGTATGGTGAGAGTTGTAGTTCACAACAGCTGGAGTTCCAGCAATTGAGTAACCCTGACTTAGATTCTAGTGGTGCAATGCAGGAAACGTGTGAAAAACACTAGGGAATAGGTTTGCGCATGATTTCGTTGAATTGCTCCTGAAAAAATCAAGATTAGCGGCTGTGTATATTTATTTTTTTGTGGGCGTGGCTAAGAGTAACTAATCTGTGTGAGTGGAATAGCGAATGCGCTTAATGCAAGAACTGCTATTGCGAATGAATGTATACGTCTGTGTACTGTTGTCATAAAATGGAACTTTTTATGAGCAATTCAAAAAGCGTTCTGTATTTACCTTCCTGGATTAGAACATGCGCAAAATCTATCTGTGCACAAAAATGCCTTTATCCAATGCGAACGTTTCTTGCATTGCGCCACAAGTGATTAATTCTGTTTGCTCCACCCGGAAGTGCTGCAATTAGTCTTCAAAGAACCATTCACGTTACAACGGTTTGAACATACACATGACAGGCAGATCTCCCTCTTCCTTTTTAGTAGAATGATTCTAATTTAGAGACTAAAAAATCAGTTACTTGGTACATATCATACTGTGGGAGACATTGGACTCTCTCACTGAGAACTGGATCAAAATAATGAGTCACAGAATTCCAAATGCATTTGTTTCACCTTTATCACACCATAGTGCATAAGTCCGATGGAGTGGAGAACAAATAGGTCCCATCACAGAGTGTGAGAGGGAGATCAGATATCTTCCACGGTGGGCGGTGATATGTAAATGTTTGGCCGATAATATTTTCCTTATAGCTACTACTATTTTGCTTTAAAGGAGCAGTAAACTTTTTTTTATGAAAAAATACATATTGTAGGGATTTTCCTACTGAGTAAAATAAGGGTACTCCCACTGCCGAGAGATTTATATTTCCAGAATTATTACAGTTTAAACATGTTTTTTTACATTAGCAGTGCCCTCTAGTGGTCAAATTCTAATTAGATTTCCTGTTAGATTCTAATGGAGAGGAAAGTCAGAAAAGTCAGAGACATACAGTTCTCCATAGAATGTGATAGAAACTGCCTGTCACTTCCTGTCAGTTAGAACTATCAGGAAGTAAACACACAGTAAATTCACTTTCTGGTTATTTAAACTGCAATAATATTTGAATAAAACATCTGACAGCGATGGGATTGAC
The DNA here is from genome assembly GCA_037306005.1 of Rhinophrynus dorsalis. NCBI lineage: Eukaryota > Metazoa > Chordata > Amphibia > Anura > Rhinophrynidae > Rhinophrynus > Rhinophrynus dorsalis. The sequence goes on along the minus strand of CM074728.1, from coordinate 74,313,295 downwards.
CTTGTTTTATTCAGCAGGAAATGCTCTGTAAAATATGTGTTTTCATAAAAAAAAGTTTACTGATCATTTAAACCATGAATGCAACAACAGCTAATCTATTTAGCCTAAGTACATTTAAAAAAAAAAAAAAAAAAAAAAAAAAAAAAAAAGTTTAACCTTTTCAGGCCCAGAGGGGTGTGCAACACATTGCAAAGTAACCCATTGCATAACACTGTGATCTATAATGTGCTAAAGACGTTTTTTTGCATTACAGCCCAGGAGAGGCCAATATATGCTTCAGACCAAGAGGACTTTTGTGAGTACAGTTTGACATGGTTTTGAGCCCATTGCTACCTTAACTTTTTTACACTGTATATATGTATTTTTCTCATTTTGAGACAGAAACTTCAAATATTTTATCAGTTACAAATGTATCTAATCCAGTATTAAAAATATCTGTTGTATCTGCCATCACATTGATTTGTGGTTGTGAATTCAGCTACTTCGTAGCCCCAGGGCCCTGTTCACATGGGTAACTTTAACCCAGATAATAATCTTGTGCTAAACACACCCTTATGAAGCCAGTTGCCCCTAGTGGAACTGTTCACATGGGAGATTTTCGATTTATGTACCACACCCTATCTCTGAATGATTCAACTTAGATGCACTCATGCATCTGGCACAACCTGGTTTCAGCATACCTGATATGCATGGCATCATATGTGTCACCTCACAGATCATTCCCATTGGTTATGTGCAACCTCCAATGACTGGTTGATCCATGTGGGCATTGTCCAATAATATTTGGGCAATGACCACATGAGACAGCCTCCTGATACAACACACCTCTCACGCAAAAGGATATCGGAGAATGGTGTTAAGTAAACAAGGCTACTGTGCTAGAATGAAAAGTCGCCAAGTTGCCTGTGTGAACATAACCTCGCTGTACAGGACACTTTCCTTGTCTGGCCTTCAACCATTCTTTCCTCTAATATTGTTTTGATCCATGATGTTTAAACATTTGCCTTATGATATATGCTTAACTGTGGCTGTAAAATTCTGAGCCTGATGTGTAAAAGAATATAGGTGCAATTGTGGAACAAACCAGCAACACTATAGGGGACAAACAAAACCTCCCATTTATTTAAATAGGGCTTTTAACCAGCCAGGTCTCTAACACATTTTGTTGTAGTGTGTTCGAGACCCTGCTAATATTCATGGGGATTAACCCCAATTTAAATTAACAAGAGTTTGAGGAGTTTTTATTTTTCCCATATGGTGCATTTGGTTTGCCCCAGAATTAACTCGGGGCATATGACTCTTTGTGAATAATGCTGTATACACTACTGACACACTTGTTATTGTGTTGTTGGGATTTTTATTTCATTGAACAGTCTCTGTGTGCTACAGAGGATATCAACCAATCAAATCTCATAGTTGTCTAGGGAGAACCTGGTTCTCTATGGTAGACACTGTCAGTGATCAGAGGTATCTTTCAACCTCATACCTACTGTTATAATTCAATAGTTTTCCCCACCCGCCCAAACTGTCTAACACTGGGGGAGATTTATAAAAATTTGTAGTACTTTTTAAGAACTGTGATATGCTTACCATTTCCAAATAAATTCAAGGTCAATACAAAGCACTATCCAATGAATTATTTGCGCTAAAACCTGAGGTAAGAATGAGAGGTCATCCATTAAGACTAGAGGAAAGGTGCTTTTGATTAAAACAAAGGCAGGGATATTTTACAGTAAAGGCAGTGAAGCTATGGAATTCTTTGCCTCGGAATGTTTTTCTTGTAGACACTGTAACTGCTTTCAAAAAAGCAATGGATACCTATCTAGCACAGAACAATACTGAGAATTATGACAGATGGCTTCAATGCAGATAGGTTGTTGATCCAGGGAAATATCTGACTGACATTTGGAGTCAAGAAGGATTTTTTACCCACTTGGGGCTAAATTGGAAATGGCTTCAGGGTTTTTTTTTTTGCCTTCCTTTTTGGCTGGACTTGATGGACGCATGTCTTTTTACAGCCTCGTCAACTATGTCCTCAAGTCATAGCAACTGGTGATTCTGATTTATAAATGAGTAAGGGTATCATTATAAATATGGCATTAATAAGGTGAAGCTAACGCTTGGAATGTTTAAGAACAGTGCAAAATTCACACAGAGGCATTTATTTATAACTTTATAGCACCAGAATTTTTGCCAGCTGCACTGTCACTTTTCCCAAAACACAACTACGTGGTGTTAACCCTTTGAGTGCCAGAGGGGTACGCAACGCATTGCACTTAAAGGTTTCAGGATTCCAAAACTGGTGTAATAATCTTTTTAAATGGCAACCTTCATTTTTAGGCCACTTTTACTCTACATTTTCCAAAAAAGCCAGGTTCATAAATCTCCCCCAATGTGTCTTATTTGTCCAGGTCCTTACTGTCATAATCTGTTTCACAATACACATTCAATCAGAGATTTCTCTAAGCCATTGGTTCGCAATATTTCTTTCTCAAAGCACAATAACACGCACTCTGGAATTTGCAAAGCACCAATATTATTTTACAGCTGAATTGTCAAGGTGGTAATGAAGGGGGCGGATACATAAATAGATAATTATTATTGGGTCTCACAGTCAGAAGGATAAAAACAATCATACTGTAAGTAATAATCACCATAAATATACATCTGAAACGAAATGTACATTTTGCCAAAGTCTTCATGGAAATAGCAGGGTACCTTAACTAAAGTGGCACTGTACAGTAGTCGAGAACCACTGTTCTAAGAACATATAATACTTATACGGTTTTAAATGTTTTTCCTGCTCCTAAGGTAAACATTTCCTCTCCTGGGGAAAAAGAAACAAAGAAAGAGTTCTCTGACCACTTGTAGGATACTATAGACAAGACATTCCTAACAAAAATTCTTGAAGTAAAAATAGTTGCATTATGCCAGTAACCCCGTGCAAAGGAGGCCACAGCTGTAATGTCTGTCATTCCCCTCATTTTTTTTCGAGGCCATTTCTCATTTTGTTTGTGGTCTCCAGCAGCTGACTCCTTAAGGGTAAGAGGCCTATCAGTGTCCTTCTTTAGTAAAACGCAGGTTCATTGCTAGGATAAAAAGAAATTCAGCAGTGCATTGGATACCCCTCTGGAGCTCAGAGGGTTAACTCATGAAGACAAACCTGACCTTTTTTTTCAGGCTATCCTTCTTCCTGACAGACACTGACTCACTTCAAAAGAGCAGCGCCATGCATGTTGATTCTTGTATGTGGCACAAGTCATTCATATCAACTCCCCCGAGGTGACCTCAGTCTATTCATCCTATTGCATAGTTGTGCAAAGAATCTGCTCAGGCAATTAATGCGTAGGGCTCTGGTAAAACTAACCCCTATATTTCTACTGCAAATCATTGAGGCTGATGTACCAAGTAGACTGGAGCAATTCTGGGGAATCAATTAAGAACATAATCGATTCCAAAGGGGCTTTTACCCCCTTTTATGCCAGTGAAGTCTCCAAGACATTGATTTGCAATGTGCTGAAGGTCTCTTTGGAATTTAAAGGGGTACTACCACACCACAAAAACTTTATATTAATCCAGTCCCCATCTGGCGACTAGCTGCTTAGTAGTGCTAGTCACCAGAATTATTACCTGGTTTAACTGATTTTACGCTTGTTTGGAAGCTGACAGTAGCAGGAAGCACGGACATCTTTGCCATAGTGATGTCTGTGCACCTGCACTGTCAGTCCCTTTTGGAGCCAGCTGGAGCAGTCCCTTTTGTGGGGTGGTAGTTCCCCTTTAAGGGGTTAAAAGTAACCCCATTCAGAAGTTGGGGGAATTTATCTGTCTCCACGTGGTGCAGTTGGTTTGCTCCAGACTGACTTCACTTTTCTGACCTAAGTACAGCAGCCTCTATGCGGTGGATGTGTAAAACCCCTTCTTAGTGTATACTTAAGAATTGTTGCTAAAAATTTACAAGGTCTGGTCATACCGTAAAATATCGGGTATAATAAGCACCTGTGTACAATACGCAGGTGTACATTATACCCAAGATTTTAGGGGAAAACAAGAATGCCTATGTATAATACGCACCCTTGTTTTCCCCTGTCACACAAAAAAAAATTTCCATTGATGCACTGCTTCCCTCCATCCCCTCTGTAGTCCGTCCAGTTTCGGCAGCCTGACAGGGTCCCAGAAGCGGCATGCTTGTATCTGCTGTCCACTTCCAGCATTGCCCTGTTAGGACCTCTTCTTTCTAGCCAATGCGGTACTCATAGATTCAGTGTGCATAGCTATGGGCTAAACGTTAGGCAACATTTTAGCATAGTTAGAAGGACTAAACATTAGGCAACATTTTACAGGGTAATGTATTTAATAATTGTTACTTTTTCCTAGAAGGATCTAGATTGCAGTGCTTATTACAGGATGGTGTGCAGTTAAATATTTGACTCTTCCACACATCCGCTGGCCGTCAATGAACTACATAAACATTAATGGTCACCCTAGTAATGTTCTATTGTCCATAATTACTTACAGTTGTTCTGCAGAACCCCTCGTACTTCTGGGAACTCTGTGGCCAGGGGCTAACTACAGGATCCGCTGGCCGTGCAGTTGTGCTGGGGTCCAGAATCCAAGTGGGTTACATCTGTCCCAAGGCCCAATAGGTTTTACTTATGCAACTGTGAAAATATCTGGTGCCCAAAAATATTTTCACCGGGGCAGTTTAATGATTAATTAAGAACTCCCCACCAGAAACTAAGAAGGGGAATCATGTCTGGGCTGTGATAAGGTTGGGAGGAGTAGATGGGTAGGACAATATAAATAGACTTGAATTGTACCGGAGCTTCCTCTTGGGATCCGCGTTGGAATTAGCCCCGCCCTCCCTACCTGTTTTTTGGTGTTTGTTGTCTGTTTTCATGGGGTTTGCTATCTGTTCAGGTCATAAAAGCACCTGTGGGGGTTTGTTGTTTGTCACAGCTTTTGGTGCTTTGGGCCCCTGCCAAGGGGTACAATGTTAAAAAATTGTGTGATATACATATTGAACAGGAAAATGTTAGTCCAGTGGCCTAGGAAAAACACCCAGATCTCGGTCACGTGTTCTGGTCATCGCCCCCTATTGAGCTGCACAGACCAGCTAATGGGGTGTGGTGGAGTGGAGTAAAAAGGGGACTGAGTTATATGCTCAGTAGGGGTGGGGACATACGGTTATGCCCCCATATTCTTGGCAAGGGCTTATAAGTAGGTTGTTGTATGTAATTATTATTCAATAAAGCTGTGGCCTGGTTTCATCCATATTATGGTCTGTGTGTCTTACTTGGATAATTACCGCATGCCCAAGACATGCCACTGCTTTTGGCTCTTTTGAGAACTATTGCTTTAGGCCATCTCTGCTGCTTAAAGGGTTAATTCATCAGTAGCAGGCACAGTCAGGAAATATTGAAAAGAGATTATTCAATATTGCCAGTCATAACTAGCATTATGTGAACCAAGCTTGTCAACCCCATGGGTAATATAGATACAGTCTGACAATAGAATTATGTTTTATGATGTCATGAAGGGCAGGCCCGGACTGGGACAAAAAATAGGCCCGGGGGGGGGGGGCGCGTTCACTCTTTTTTTTTTTTTTTAAACGCCCTGACCGGCCCCCAGGCCGGTACAAGGATTTATGTATACACAGGGCGAAGGTGCATTTTGATGCCCCCACCCCCCTCCGACCCGGACACAATCTCCTGACCTGCCCACATATTCACCCCCACACTCTGCCCAGCTCCACACTGCACACCCCATCCTCCTCCCCACCTCCACATTGCCCACACTGTTCACCTCCACAATGCCCTGTTCATGTCCATAATGCCCCTTCCACAATGCCCCCTTCATCTCCACATTGCCCCTTCCACAATGCCCCCTTCATCTCCACATTGCCCCTTCCACAATGCCCCCTTCATCTCCACAATGCCCCCTTCATCTCCACATTGCCCCTTCCATGTCCACAATGCCTTTTCCACGTCCACAATGCCTCCTTCCACGATGCTCCCTTCATGTCCACAATGCCCCCTTCAACAATTCCCCTTCATCTCCACAATGCCGCCTTCATCAGTGCCCCATAAAGCCCCTCCATCTACACATTGCCCATTCGTCTCCACAATGCCCCTTGATCCCCTACCACATGGTATGCCGCTAGATTACCAGGAACTTAACAGTGCTCTGTGCCTCCTTCGGCACAGAGCTGAATCTCCCGCGCGCGGGTCGCAGAAATGCAGAGCGCTGGGAGATGATGTCATCTCCCAGCGCTCTGTATTACTACAGAGCCTGGGTCGCTGGACCGGCCCACCGGGAAAACGCCCGGTATGCCCGATGGCCAGTCCGGGCCTGATGAAGGGTATTTTGCATATGATACAGTCTTATAGGATAATCTCTGATTATTGTGTTTGTTCCATATCTGAAATCTCTTCCAAGTATTCATGTAATATCATTATTCTGTGTTTTGGACAGCCATAAAGAACTTTGGCATTTGCATCAAATCTTCATAGTAACAAATTCTTGGGACTTGGATTTAGGTATATTTTCTGGTTGAAGACTTCAAGGAGAGGTTTAAAAACAATGAAACCAGAAATGTGTTACTTTGCTTAAAGGGACATCTCACCCTAGAAATAAGCTGTTCTTAATATAAATTAAAGGGATAGTAACACTTAAAGGGATAGTAATACTTAAAATGTAAAAAAAAATATGTTGTAGGGTTTGTCCCCCTGAGTAAAACAAGAGTACTTCCACTGCTGAAAGGTGTTTCATTCAAAAGTTATTAATTTTAAAAGTTTAATTTTTTAGGTGCAATATCACGGTGGCCTGAAATTGTACAGTGGCGCTGTTGCTACACCATCCTATGGAGATTTATGGTCAATTGACCAGAGCTGTCCATAGGATCGTGTAGCAACAGCGCCACTGTACAATTTCAGGCCACTGTGATATTGCACCTAAAAAATTCAACTTTGAAAATTAATAACTTTTGAATGAAACACCTTTCAGCAGTGGGAGTACTCTTGCTTTACTCAGGGGGATAAACCCTACAACATATTTTTTTTTACATTTTAAGTATTACTATCCCTTTAATGTAAAGTAAAATTCATATTATAAAGTGCATCTTCCTGAGTAAAACAAGGGTAATCCCTCTGCTGACAGGTGTTCTATTCAAAAGTTATTGTGGCTCAAACTAGAATTTTTTAGGTGCAGTATCTCAATGACCAGAAATTTTGCAGTGGCGCTGTTGCTACACCATCCTATTGAAGTTTATGGCCAATTGACCAAAACCTTCCATAGGATGGTGTAGCAACAGCACCATTGTAAAATTTCAGGCCATTGAGATTCTGCACCTAAAAAATTCTAGTTTGAGCTGCAATAACTTTTGAATGAAACACCTGTCAGCAGAGGGATTACCCTTGTTTTATTCAAGAAAATAAACCCAACAATATATATTTTTTATATACTAAATGTTACTATCCCTTTAACAAAAGGGCTTAAAGATGTTGCAGGCGCTGTTACTCCTTATCTGTGTCTAAATGAGTAAAAAATGTATTACAATAATGCATGCTATAAAGTAAATACAATTCTGTGATGTAGCTAGGTATTCTGAGTGCCTACATGGACAACACACAGTGTGTTGAAATCTTAGCTATTGTTCTCTGCAGTGTAATGCCAAATCAGTGCATAGAATTTAATGCTGCAGATAAGACACGTCAGGGCATATCTGTAGGTAAAAGATAACATGTTGTCCTTTTTTTTCAGGATTCTTCAAATTCTGAGATATGTGGAACATGGGAAAACACAAGACAATCTCAAAAAATATGCACAGTTACATCTCTATTTGGGTAGGTGTCCTTAATACAGCAGCCCAGTATGTCTACTCATATATTATTAGCATTGTATCTGCAGGTGCCTACATTTGCTGAGCTCCGTTTTAGTTTAACCCCTTAAGGACTGGCGCGCACGCCCGGCCGGTACTTGTGGACCACGGGGCATTTTTTTTTTATTAGCGCTTCTGGTTCAGGACTTCCGGAGCAGCGTGCAGCTGCGACGGGAGCCCTGAACGCCATGCCGTGCCAGGACCTTCATTGGTCCTTAAATGCCGGACCGCTGTGACGGTCCTGGCACGGCAATGGTCCTTAAGGGGTTAAGTAAAGTGATAGCGATCCATGAGAGGAAAGATCAACATTATGAATGAGATAACGGTTATAACCCATAAAGGAAAAGTCTTACTCATATTCTTTAGACTCACATCAGCATCAGAGAGAAAGTCAAGTATCAGTCTACAGCAGGGGTTCTCGACCCGTGCCCTCAGTGGCCACTAACAGGCCAGGACTTAGGAATTTCCCTGCTAGAACACAAGTGTGTTGATCAGAGGCTCAGTCATGTTGATTAACTCACCTGTGCTCTTAAAAGGAAATTCTCAAATCCTGGCCTGTTAGTAGCCACTGATGGCACGGGTTGAGAACCACTGGTCTACAAACTAAAACAGTGTAGCAACCCCAGTCTTTCTGCACCTCTAACGGCGTACGTTTTCAGTATATATCTGCTTGAGTGCAGGTGGATCAGCCAGTAGCTCAGAGGCTATTAGTAATCAAGCTTGAGATATCTTTAAAAAAAAATCCCTGACAGGGGTGATTAACAATGCCTACTACTACTTCTATAGATGCCCATCTGTATACTACATAAGTATATATACCTTAATAGGAGACACATTTTCTATGGGTATAATTCACCTTTAAAGAGATAGTAACATTTAATATAGTGTAAAATTTATACTGTAAGATTTAGCCTTCTGAGTACAAGGGCACTCCCACTGCTAAGAGGTGTTTTATTAAAAAGTTATAGCAGCTGAAACCTGAATTTCAGGTTTGCAGTATCTCAGTGGCCTGATATTTTACAGTGGTGCTGTTGGTACCCCATCCTATGGAAGATTATGGTCAATTGACCAGCACATGCTATAGGATGATGTAGCAACAGCACTACTGTACAATTTCAGGCCATAACTTTTTAATAAAACACCTCTTAGCAGTGGCAGTAACCTTGTTGTATTCAGGAGGATAAATCTTACAATATACATTTTACTACATATTAAGTGATACTATCCCTTTAAATGGTGGATTAACCTTTCTTTGATAAATCCAAGCAAGTAAATAAAAATATATAGCATTTTCATCGACAGAGTACCACGTAAGAGCAAAGAGCAGATAATAAGTCATAGTTTAGATTTTCTGTCTGGCTGCCGAATGCATAGATGACAAGGCCAGAGGAATTTGTAGTATTTTCGGTTTTGATACAAAAAAAAAAAAAAAAAAAGTAATTAACCCTTTGGATACTAGAAAGGACTCCAACATATTGCTTTGCAATGTGTTGAAGACCTTTCTGTTATTCAAGGGGTTAAAAAGTGTGGAAACATAAAAACCTGACTTCAAAAAAGTGACAGCCCATTAAAATCTATGAGGCTCAGGCTAGTGGTGCTAAAAATGAGAGGAGCAGGCCCTTGGGACACACTGCAAGCGACAGGCCTGCTCATCTATGAAATTATATATGCTATTCAGCGGATGTGTTTTATTTTGGTGCGTGCACTCAGATACTTCTGATTTGCAGTTACACAGAGCTTTCTGGAGGTGATCGAATGCTTCCATTGCATCAAGAGGAATTTCTAGTAATATGTTACAGCTAGGTAACAGACATCCTACATGTCTTCAGCGCTCTGGCGAATTATAGATATCCCTATGAATGCTTGAGATTTGCCTTGGAGATTTACTGCTACTTACTAGGTTTGTTGGGATTAAGCCAGGGGTGGGCAACTCTTTCTGTCCAGGGACTGGAATTAGACTTTTTATGCGTGGGTCTTAAGTGTTCATTTACATGCGGACACATAGACAGATAAATGCACACACATACGCACACACTTTTATATGTTTATGTACAGCTTTTTTCTTCACTATCGCCCAGTTATGACCTCAACAGGGCTGCTGCAATGTAGGGTTGGCATAGGATCCCTTTACAAAGAGTCACGTGAAAAAATGCATTTTGCTTGGCTACACAGCCATGTACAAAAGATCCAACAGTTTAAAGTGTAATGATTCTGGAAAGACATCTCATAGTAGTGTGAGTACATTTGTTTTACTTGCAGGAAAAACCCTACAATATGTGTTTTTCCACAAAACGTAAAAGGAGATGAAGAGTGCCCCTAAAGGTTGAGTGAGCATTCCTATCACACAGAACCAACTGTGAGGACTGGTCCCACAATGTACCTTAACCCTTTGAATGCCAGAGGGGTATGCAACGCATTGCAAAGGATTAAGACTACAATCTGTAAAGAAGTGTAGATCTGGGGCTCAATTAAACTGGGTTTGGTAGAACATGCGTTAGTAGCAAAAAGGGTTCCGTCCAGCACACATTGTTATACCATCATAATTCTATTACCTGACCAGCATCCTCCGCAAGAGTGTTGGTTGTATGAATTTACATTGCGTCCAACAATCATGGCTTTCTGTTCCCACAACTAATGCTATAAAGAGGGAGAAGTGGGAAAATCAAAGGAAACAATGTTTGACGGTATCAAACGTCAAATATGAGCTAGTTCACAATTACCCTCCTAAACACTAGGGGTGGCCGAAAAGAGTGAAAAATTTCCTGCGAAAAATTTTGTGAAACTGTGCCAATTTTTCGCTTTTCCTGCGAAAGCTTTCGCCTTTCCGCCTATGCAAAACTGTCCTCCTTTTTGCCTATTTTAATACATTTACCACCTATTTTAACACATTTTTCGCCTATATTTCCAATTGGTACTACATTTTCTACTGTAATATTACTTCTTGTGAGGGCTGAAGTTTAGAAATAAGCGGCTGAAAGTAAAAGTTGTGAGTCCTACAGCAACATATGGCTTGAAAAATGTGTTAGCATGCAGAATTCATTTGTCCTTTGCCCACAGTACTAACTTCCTGCTTAAGTGACACTGGCACATATTCATGATGTCAAGTAATAAAAAAGAAATAAAATACAACCTACAATGTGGCAGATGTGTATGGTAGTGGTGGTGGTGGGGGACTGGCATGGTGTGATTTGTTTATGTACTTTTACCGTTGTCACATGCTATCCGCCTTCTCAGATTATTGACACACATAACTTATCGGTCATAGCAGTGGACTGGTCCCAAGTATGGAAAATAGTGGCAACCCTTTTTCACATCCCTCGTCCACTTCCTTATCTGTGGTGCTGTTAATATATTTGTCCTGGGTTTGTCTGTCATCATATGTGGTTTCTGCTACCTGATACTCAGATGGTATGAGATGTTGGCTCATTTTTAAGAATGTTAGTCTCCCAACATTGCTGCTTGATAGCCGTGTTCTGTGGTCATTGACAATATAACCAGCCGCACTGAAAACCATCTCAGACTCAACGGTTGCTGGAGGACAACTGAGGCTTTCCACTGCAGTACGTGTCAATGCTGGCCATACACACTGCTTGTTTGCCAGTAATCCATGGGGTCATTGTTTCTGCCTAAAACATAGCTATCCTGCAAGTATGCAGAAACCATCTCACATGTATTGGGACCACTTCTAGGAGCTACACGGTGTTCCTGTGTGTCAGTTACCAACCCATACTCAGGGAGCAAGTCCCAAAGAGATGTGCCGCCACCACCACTACCAATGCTGGGTTTTTTCTGCCTCTGCTGAGACCCATGAATTGTCCTGTGCTCCGAATGGGATATTCTGGTTGATGATGTAGTAGCTTCCGCTGTTTCAAATGCTTTTCTGCCTTCCTTTTCACTATATTGCCTAGATGTTTGTTGTGCCCTCACTTTCTCCCTCTCATCCTCCACAATGCAACCCTCCACTCAATCAATAAGCATGTCACGATATTCCTTGACAGAATCCGATTCCTCAGAGAGTTGCTTCTGAATGTATTCCTCATTGCTTTTAATGGACACTATGCGAGGATCTTGTTCAAAGCACTCTAACATGTCCTTTACCAGCTGGTGCATGTCTGTTGTCATTCTGGTAAGAATCCTCAGCCATGCTTCTCATTTTTTTCTTCAATAAAAATATCAGTGGTAGAATTTCACTAATTCCTGCCCCAATGCGACTCACCAGCATGGTTGCCTCTTCAAAGCGTTTCAGCAGCTCACATACATTGCACATAAGTTGCCATTGGCCAGGTGACAAAGAGGCTCCCTCCAAAGCCTTCCAGTTTTGCATGGTGTACTCGCTAATGGCTTTATTCTGCTCCCCACCTCCCAACCAGTCAGCATCTGGATGGAGGGGTTACGGATTGAAGATCTCTCTCTAGGATTCAAGGGGTCCAGTATCACACTTTTTTTTAGTTTATTGAACATGGGCGAAAGTTTCTTCAACTAGGAGCTCAATTAGTCAAGAGATCAAGTTGTAGACTTGACGATGGTGCAGACAAACACTAAAATGCGTTGGACAAAGTGCTGGTGGAAATAATTGCGCTGCCAACAACTATTTGTGTGAACTTAGGGAATTCTTATTTGTTATAAAGCAGTTGGTTTGTGCCAGGATTGCTCATTGTTTGCATTTTGTATAAAAGCCTTATAGTAGAAATCCTCCTGACAGTGGGAGGTTGGGGGGAAGGCACAAATATGTTCCCATGCAAAAACAGGCTCTGATTTACGCCTGCCTAATTCCAATTTACAAAGATACTCAAACGGTTAAGAAGAGAATTTTCAGTGCAACAGTGGGGTATCCAATGCATTGCTTTGCAACGTGTTGGATATCCCAAAGAGTTAACGCCACTTGCACCAAGGGGAGGGTTTGTTGGTGATTTGGTGTGTTTCATTCTTCTTTACCTTGTTTAATGCCAAATATCAAACAATAGCCAACTATAGTCATGTTGATACCTTTACTGCTAACTAAACAGATTTAGGATGCAAGCTTTCAAGACCTCTTAGGTCTCTTCCTCAGGCATGTTATACTGATAAATATGAAAACATCTCTCTCTTAAATATGACAGGATAGGACAGCTCAGTCTAGACACAGGTCTAGACCCAGGACTGAGCTGTCTTATCTGATTCTATTTTAAACAATGCAATGTGTACTTGTATTTAAAGAGGAACTTTCACTTAGTATAAAGTCATCCTCCAATAATTAAACATATGGCGACTAGCTTCATAATACGTCTATTACCTCTCAGAAGTGTCAGATTCTAAAGTAATCCTTAATCTTCAGAGACCGGAAGCCAGGCATCAGCGCAGACATCTTGTCTGCGCACCTGTGCTGTTAGTCCCGGTCTCCTGTAAGAGGCATTGCTCTGTGCCATAAGGTATCCGGAAGGGACTGACAGTGCAGGGGCGCAGACGGCACTAACCTGGTCATCAGTCTCCGGAGATTAAGGATTACTTTAGAATCTGCCACTTCTGAGAGGTAATAGAAATATTATGAAGCTAACCGCCATATGCTTAGTTATTGCAGAGCGACTTTATACTAAGTGAAAGTTACGCTTTAAGAGAGATGTTTTCATATTTATCTGTATAACATGCCTGATGAAAAGTCCTAAGAGGTCTTGAAAGCTTGCATCCTGAATCTGCTTAGTTAGCCAATAAAGGTATCAACTTGACTCTAATGTCCTCCTGTAATTCCACGGCTAACATGGTACCAGCATTCAACGTTTAGCAAATATCAAACAAGACAAAGAAATTGTGTAATTTTACGCCCATATTCTGAGCATGTTATCAGGCAGGTGTAAAAAGGCTTGCTGACATTGAAATCCTAATGACAGTAGTGTGCCCCCTCTTGCATGCACTACACCAATCATACTCTGTAAAGTATACCCTAAAGAGCATTCACTACTGTGAACGTCTAATGACAGTGACGCTGCTCTGGCATTTTTGTACACTAACCCCAGTATGATTGACAACACTGACACTTTTGATGGTGTTCCCAATATAAACAATTTATTTTTACTAAAAACAACCTTTTAATAATGCTTTCTATCAGATTAATCCATCCAATTCAGACTTCAGAATACCCAAATGGCCATTCTGCGAGCCCATTACTAAATGTCAAAGGCATATATCATTGCAGCTGTTGCTGTGGTTTTTTGGGACTGCACCATAAAACTGGGGACTATCTAGTTACTTTGAGACCCTTTCATTAGTAATCCCATCACTTGGAAAGCCTCTCTCATTAACATTTAAATAAGTCCTGTGCTGCTATGTCCACACAAGCACATTTTACTCTTGCATGGAAGACTGAATCTGGCTTATTGTTTAGACACGGCATATGTTTGCAGATGCCGTGTGCACTGATCGTACAGTCGTGCAGCACGTGTTGGTCATATAAAGAAGTGTTACAGAGGACTCTTTATTTCCAAATCCTTTATTTAGAGAAATCTCTGTTGTATTGTCATTGTTTGATTTTAACTTTTTTTGCATAGAAATATAGAATTTGGAAGAGAATAAAAATCTACTGGACCAACTTGTTTGATCATTTCCCCAACTATTAATATAATTAATATTATCATCCTTTATTTGTAAAGCTCCAACAGATTCTGCAGCATTGCACATTTTTTAACCCCTTAAGGACCGGCACACACACTCACGGCCGGCACTTGAGGACCAAAGGACTTTTTATTTTTAACTTCCGGTTCAGGGCTTCCGGAGTGGCGTGCAGCTGCGCCAGGAGCCCTGAACTCCATGCCGTGCCAGGACCATCACTGGTCCTTAAGTGCCGGACCGCCGTGACGGTCCTGGCATGACAATGGTCCTTACGGGTTTAACAAGAAAATATAGATGTTTTGAATCAAAGTGGAACTACCGCCTTTAACAAAGATGGCCCCAAATAATTCCTTATCTGGCGACTAGCTGCTTAGTAGCGCTAGTTGCCAGAATTATCTCGTTAATGAGAATTATCCACTGCTCCGGGACTGACAGGCAGGACGAAGCACAGATATCTTTCCATAGTGACGTCTGCGTGCCTGCGCTGTCAGTCCCTTTTGGAGCCGAAAGGCTCCTAGCAACGCCTCCTAGAGCCGGCTGGGACTGACAGCGCAGGCGCACAGACATCACTATGGGAAGATGTCTGCGCTCCGTCCTACCTGTCAGTGGATAATTCTCAATAACAAGGTAATAATTCTGGCGACTAGCGCTACTGAGCAGAACAGCTAGTCACCAGATGAGGAATTATTTAGGGCCATCTTTGTTAAAGGTGGTATTTCCGCTTTAAGGACATATTAACCCTTTAAGGACAAAGTACGTACATGTACGTCAGGTATTTCAGGGCTCCCCGAGTGGCTGCACGCTGTTAGGGGAACTCTGAATTGGATCCTGAGGAAAAAAAATAAAAAAATGCTCTGTGGTGCTTAAGGGGTTAACCATTTGAGTGCCAAAGAGGTAGCCATCGCAGTGTGTGGCACTCAAAAGGTTAAATTCTGTTACTGTTTTAGCTCCAACCAGATTCTCCTGGGAGACTATTCTACTTGTCGATCATGCTTTCCATAGAATAATTTTTTTCAAACCTCCAATTTTAGGCCATGACCTTGTTCTAGTATTCCTTTTATTTTGAATAATTGTTCCCTCCTGAGCTTTATTAAATCCTTCAATATATTCAACCGAGGTTTCAATCATCCCATACTTCTTTCTTCTATCCCCCAAGCCAGTGGTTCTCATAATTTTTGCAGTGGCGGAACCATTTTGCTTCAAATAAAATACCAGCGGAACCCTAACAATGAAATACTTTAACCCTTTGAATGCTAGAGAGGACACAATGAATGGCTTTGTCATGCATCTAAGGGGTTAAGATTATATAAGTATTAAATATATTAGAATGCAAGTTTTTACCATTAACTTAATACTAAACTATTACGCACTATGTTATTGTGTTTCTATTTGAAATTACAGTTAAATTTTTATACTTATAAAAAATCCCACCTTAGGGGGAAAAAAAAGTTTCAAAGCTTTAAAAGCCTCGAGGGAAGGAAGCAATTAATTAGGAAAGGAAAAATCCCAGAAGGACAATTTTCCCCATCACCCTTAGGGTTAATTTGGACAAATGTCCACTCAGAGTTTTATGACACACAGTAATTCTGTTACCTCCAATAACATGTCAAGCTGAGATATATGACGGGTGTAAAGTTAAAGTGTTGGATTTTAGTACATAACAGTGTTGGTTCAATGTGATCCTTAGAGGTTATGCTTAACTGTTTGTGTGAAAATGAAACTTCCTTCATTTACAAAGGGTTTAAGAGTCCTTAACCCTTTGAATGCCAGAGGGGTACGCAACGCATTGAAAAGCAATGCATTGCATACCCCTCTGGCACTCAAAGGGTTTAAGTGGTCATCTGATATCTCAAGAGAAGTTTAATTTGTTTTACAGAGACTTATTCTGCCTGTTAGTTGTATTAAAGGGATAGTAATACTTGCAAATTACTAATCCCCATAGTGTAGCTTTGTTAAAAAGAAATTTACTGCCCCCAGTGTCATCTCTCAAACTCTTATGGTTTGAGAGATGATAGCGCTCAAAGTTCCCCCCTCCCTCCCCCTTCCCTGACTGAATGTTGAACACTGACTGCAGGGATATCCAGTATTACTTGCATCAGGCGGCTCTGCAGCATTGCCGAGATCACGTTTATAAAAAAAGAAATCTTTCACTGAAACGGTCTTCTACGTGTGCATGCAAACCAAGCACACTTAGAAGACCATTTCAGTGAAAGAATTCTTTTTTATAAACACGATCTTTGCAATGCTGTAGAGCCGCCTGATGCACATAAGACTGTCGTATGACAGCTTCCCCTGCAGTCAGCGTCCAGCATTCAGTCAGGGAAGGGGGAGGGAGGGGGGAACTTTGAGCGCTAACATCTCTCAAACTATAAGGGTTTGAGAGATGACACTGGGGGCAAAAAATGTCTTTTTATCAAAGCTACAATATGGGGATTAATAATTTGCAAGTATTACCATCCCTTTAAAGCAGAACTTTCATCAGATAACAATAAAGGCTCATATGATAATTATATTAGCGATATGCACATACCTAGCTTAATTTTCAAGAATACGTGCGGCACTAAACAAAAATAGAACCTTCTATGCAGGCAGGCAGCGGCTGGGCTCTTGCTGTAGGCGCTCTCTATACCTGCGCTCAGTCCCTTCTGATGCCTTTCGGCACAAAGGCATTCAACTCACCAATGGTGGAGTTGAAGGGGATGGACATAGCCAGACACAGCGATGCCGGCTCTGCAAGATGTCTGCGCTGTTCCCTGGTGCCTGTCTGCATAGAAGGTTCTATTTTTGTTTAATGCCGCAGTTATGCTTGAAAACAAAGTTAGGTATGTGCATATCGCAAATATAATTCTCATATGAAGCTCTGTTATCTGATGAAAGTTCCGCTTTAACCATGTTTCTGTAAAATTGTGCTTGAGAAATTAACCCTTATATGCTGATGACAAGGTGTTGCATTTTATTCCAATTCCCTCAACAGTATACTAATTTACCCATTCAGACTGTAAGCTTCTTGGGGAAGTGACCTGCCTCCTATTGATTCTATGAATGTGACACTGATTTTATCCCCTTTTATTTATTGCAACATACATCTATTGTAAGGCGCTGAGTACACTGTGTGGTGCCATATAAATAAAGATATACATACATACTAAATTATTGTTTTTAGGCCAACTTTATTGGAAGCTGTATTATTAGACACACCTCAAAATGTGGGCTCTGCCTAGATTTTCTCGCAGCTCAGTATGTGACGGTAGTATTGGTTCAGCACATCAATTAATTATCATAAAGTGCCATATTGTGTCATCAACAAACAAAGCTTACTTTCAGAAAAAACGTTTCTATTACAAACAGCTTGTACAATATATAGACAGTTTTTCATCTCTGTAAAATGAACTAAACATATTAAGGAGACTATTCCTTGTCACAGGATAGTTAAACCTTTGTTAGTATAAATATTTACATATAATGTAATGCAAGGCATTTTACTACAGCAAAGGAAAGGATATTTTTGACAAGGGTAGGTAGGATGTTGAATTCTTTGCCTCAGGAAGCTGGTTTGCAGAGTTTAGAAAAGTATTAGATTCCTTTTTAGCCAAGAACAATGCAGAGGATTATAATAACACATTTCATTACAGATATGATGTTGACCCAGGTACAAACAATTTACTTTTGGATACAGATAGAATTTTTTTCTCACTTGAGACAAAACTGGAGATAGCATCATAGTAAAATAAGAAATTAGGATGAGAAAAGACACAAGTCCATAAAGTTCAACCTTTGCCTCCTAACTCAGAAAAATTAGAATAATATAAGCTTTCCTGCTACGAAATGAGTATTAGTCTATTTACCTAAACTTCCTATTTACCTGAACAAATACACATTATAACCCTGTATGTTCCCTCTTCAGAGAAATGCATCTAATCTTCCCTTAAATGTATCCATTGAACCTGCCATTTCAACACCCTTGGGAAAAGAATTCCACAATTTCACAGATCTTACTGTAAAAAAAACCTTCCTCTGCTGAAGTTCATACAGCCTTTCCTCTAATCTGTAAGGGACGGCCTGTAGTTATTTGATCAGGCCTTGGAATGAAATGCTCACTTGAGCGATTGACCTCACATATATTTGTACATTTTAACAAGATGTTGTCTTTTCTCTAGTAAATAAAACCAGTTTGTCTAGAAGTTCTTAATAGGTCAGTTCCCCATTCCCTAAATTAATTTTGTTGCTTTTCTCTATACTCTCTCCAGTTCTAATACAGTGGTTCTCACAATGGCTACCAGCGATGTTTTGTGTGGCCACCATGACAAATGTTCTTATGGTGGCCACATGCAGCCATTAACCTGGTAGTGTACAATCACCCCATATGTTTTTTGTATGTGCTGATTGGAACTGGGCCTGTAAAATAGGCAGCACTACAGCAGCTGAGGTGGGCTTAACCTCAGCTGTGTTTGGACTGGCTGACGGGAGTGGCAAGTCAATCCATATACATTATGACGCTCAGCCCTCCCAGCTGCTTTCGTGCAGCTCTTGCCAGACATTTCATATAGTGGCTGTACCACAGTAAAAGCAGAGAGCAATAGGATGGGTCATGCCATGGCAGACTGGCAGCTGGCCTGAGCTGAACTACAACAGGAGGCCTTTTAAAATATATGCTTAATGAAACTGGTGTAAGTCAGTGTGTAGTTAGGTGGCCACAAGTGAGAGTGGGACAAGGCTGATGGGGGTATGGCTGCCACTGCAGTCTATGATTAAGCACTCAGGTGTGAAACGCGTCAGATGGATGTAGCATGTGTGGCGTTCACCTGTGATTTTTGTAATAAAGTGAGAACTGGTTTTATATACTACGCTGAAGTGCGTTTTTGTTTGTATAATTGGAGTTTCTCAAAGGGCTTGGAATCCTTGGAACCTGCACCGCGATTAACAAACGAGCTGGCGGTGAGTGATCCGTCACTTGATACTTTGCTTGTATTTGGAAACATAGTCTCAAACAGTGCCATTGTGATCTTGCAACTACCACTGCAGTGGGGTCACCATGTGAATGGTTCTGTGGCTACTGTGGTACTAAGAATGGGGTCTAAATGTGTGGTCCTATGGCAACTGTAGGTAAAGGCTGGTGTGTCCTTATGTGTGGTTACATGGCTACTAGTACAAGGGGACAAGGCTGAGGAGTCAGTATATGTGGTGCGATTGCTACCAGTTCAGTAGCTCAAGGCTTGGGGGGTCCGTATATGGGGTTCTATGGATACCTACCAGTTCAGTGGTTCAATGCTGAGGAGTCAGCTTGTGTGGTCCTATGACTACTGGTGCAGTGGTACAAGGCTGGAAGGTCAGCATGTGTGGTTCTATGGTTATCCGTGCATTGACACAAGGCTGTGGGATTTATGGCTACAAGTGACAGTAGGACAAGGCTTTTCGGGGGTATGGCTACCATTGCAGTGGGGTCAGTATGTGAGCAGTTCTATGGTTACTGTGGGACAAGGCTGGGGGGGTGGGGGGTCAGTGTGTGTGTGTGTGGCCCTATGGCTACTGTGGGACAAGGGTGGGGGTTAGTGTGGGGTTCTGTGGCTTCCAATGTAGTGGCAAACGGTTGGGAGGGGAGTCAGTATGTGTGGTTCAATTATGGCCACCAGTCAAGTGGTACAAACCAAAAATGCTTGTTTATCAAGATAAAAAGTAGAAAAAGAGGAGTATGAATTATTAATTATGGGCAGGAGAAAATATTATCTGGGCAAAGGAGGGCAGTTCTTGCAGGACAAAGAGGCTTATACTGGGGCAGAGTGGTTGTGGCTGGAAAAAGAGGATTATCTGCCATCAAATTCTATGTTTATTATGTTTTGGCCAGGAATCCATTTAGGCAAGGGGAATTATATTTGTGCAAGGAAGACAAGCGGGGGAGTACTAGGGGTGAAATATATATAACCAGTAACTAGTAAGTTTTAAGGACTTTGCAATTCTATGTGCATTCTAAAATGTTGAAATTGTAATATAAACAATGCAATGTGTACTTGTATATAAGAGAGATGTTTTAATATTTATCTGTATAACATGCCTGTGGAAAAGACCTGAGATGTCTTGAAAGCTTGCATCCTAAATCTGTTTAGTTAGCCAATAAAAGTATCAACGACTATATTTGCCTCCTAAATTGTAATATGATATAGATTTATTGTTGTTCCACATATTTCTATGCAATTTTTGTATGTATTACTCCACTATACCACTTGCACAAGAAAACTGCTAGTGTGGCCACTAAAATATGGCAGTGGCGGCCAGCAGAGCATGGCTATGGTGCATTGGTGGCCTCAAGGAAAATTCCTTTGAGAACCACTATTCTAGAATATCCCTTTTCAGAACTGGTGCCCAAAACTGCACGTCCGAGGTGAGGTCTTACCAATGATTTGTACAGCAGAAAAACTATGTTATCCACTCATGCTTCAATGCCCCTTTATATTCAAGACTGGACTCCGTTTGCAGTTGCCACTGCTAGTTGATGCTGGCCACTGTTTCCAACTTTGTAGTTTACAAGGATTCCCAGGTATTTCTCTAGCAACAAGTCTCCTAAAATTATTCCATTAAGTCCATAAGTAGCATTGGGATATTTTTTTCCCAAATGCATCTCTACACTTTTCCATATTAAATTTCATATTCCATTTGTTTGCCCAATCTGCCATTTTATCTAAATGCCTCTACAGAGAACAAAAACCCTGTTCTGAATGTATTACCCTACATAATTTAGTGTCATCTGCAAATGTTGAGACAATGGTTTCTATACCCATTTCCACGTCATTTATAAAACATGTTAAAGAGCAGTGGACCAAGTACTGAACCCTGCGATCAACGCTTTTCTTGCGTATTACACTTACTCAACCGTGAGTAAGCAAAAATCCACGTGAAACGTGTTGATCACAGTCAGAAGCACCCTCTACTTTTGTGTCCTCCCATAGAGCCTCTTCTTCATCACTGTGCATATCAGGTACTCATCTTTTTTTCAAACCTATCAATTATATAACTGTGAATCTCATGTATGAAGCAACGGTGGGGCAAAGCAACTGCAACATAGGGGAAAATTATGCATTCTTAAAATGCCCATTGATTTGAATGGGGGTGTTTAACCCCTGGAATGCTAGAGGGGGCCTCCAATGCATTGGAAAGCAATGTGTTGGAGGCCTCTCTAGCATTTAAAGAGTTAAAAGCTCCATTTAGAACAATGAGAATGTTTCTTGTTTCTTTGGTATTGATGGTTTGCTCCAGAATTGCTTGTTTGCTTTCATACATAAGTTTAGTTAACTGGGTTACTTTGCAGAGATATCTGTCATCCAATAGGTTAAAAGGCCAATAAAGTTAAATGCAAATTTATTTTCTATGCATAAAGACACTATAACATTCACATATATAAATGTACTGCAAATATATGGTTATTTTAAGTCTTTGAGTGCCAGAGGGGTGCGTGCGTACCCCTCTGGCACTCAAAGAGTTAACCTTCTTTCCACTCTACAGCTTAATTCAGCGGTTCTCAAGCAGGGCAGCGTGGCATTTTGATGTTCTGTGACCACCTGCTCAGAGTCCCACACATTTCTATAAAGACTTTTTAAAAAATGTTGATGTTTAGTTTATAATTTATATTTATGGAAAGTTTAATACACAGTATACTCTTTGATGTCATTCTGATTGGGAGACTGAAGAATCATTATATGTGTATGTATTGTACCATGCCTGTAACAGACCCTTGGCCATTACTTGGAGGTTATTTGTGAAGCTATGGAAGACCGCCACCAAGAAAGACTTGTAACAGGCCATGGACCAATACTTGGCAGCATAGTTGGGGTTACATGAAGAACAACAACTCCAAAAGACTGGATTCACATGTATACTGGGCCGTAGGCCGTTACATGGAACTTGGTGGACTTGTAGAGAATCAACTATTCCCAAAAGACTGAGATCCACAAAATATAAACGGGCGGTAGGCTGGCTGCCGTGTGGGGCAACATATTCAAAAAGCCCCACAGACTTTACATAGGAGAGTAGGCAGCTTCCTGATTGGCCAAATCCCTGGGTGACAAGTTTAAAGGTCCCCCATAGAGTTAACATGGGGGGAAGTAGGCGGCCCAGGGATTGGTCGGATAGCTGCCCGGCCAAAGGTTCGGATTGGCCAGGACGGCCAAGACGAACTTGGCCAGGATTGGCCATCTGATTCTGGACTTCTGAATGGCCAGGGGTTGAAGCTAAATATTCAAAGATGCTTCCAACCCCTGGCCCATTGTGTGAAATGTGTATTCGAGTCCCTCAGCCTTTTGTCCCAGTGTTTACCCTTCCTCATTCCCTTTGTATAAATAATGTAATCATGTCTGACCCTTTGTATTATGTTTGCACCATATGTCACTGTCCTTTGTCTGGTATTATATCTTGATGTGGCTCACTATGTATAAAAGAGCTGAAGTTGTTGAATAAAGTGTGTGTTAGTTTGGAACCTGAACTGCATCCTGTGTCTCTGTCACTGGGTGGTAGCAAGGGTCTCCTTTTGACCCCCATCCTAGGAAGGAACATTGGGAGAATGACCGGCAAGGCTACCTGCTCATACCCCTTCAGGAGAGAGAAAACCCGGCACAACGGTCTAAGTCCATCCGCGGGCTTTGGTATCTGTTACAATGCCCTTCAGAAATTACATTTTAAATAGTAACTTTGACTCAAATTAAAGTGTGTATTGCTATGTGAATAATGATTTGGGGGGCACTTTCATTTGAGTAAAAGTTCCTCTTTAAAGCAAAATGACTAGAATGCATGTTAGAGTGGCTTGATAAAGCCCCCCCCCCCAAAAAAAAACCGGGAATCACTGGCCTAGATTGTTGTTCCACTATGGAACTCTGCATTATTTTGAACATACTTTGTGTTTCACTATTAGTGCTCTTTCACACAGACAAGAGTACATTAGCAGTCTCATTCCTACAGATCTCTCGCCTGCTTTCAGAAATCGCTAGTGGACATGGCTAATGGATAGCCCATGTGAGCATCAGCTGAATCGGGCATAACGACAGAGGGTAAAATTGTGCTGGACACAACATCCAACAAATGCCATCTGCTTCAAGGTCCAATAAGTTCTAGGTGGGCCTCTGTGAAAGTACATTTGTGTTAGGGGACCCGCAAAAAAAATGCTAGCACCAGGTCCTTCAAATAATTAGTTACACCGCTGATCCAAATATTGCTGACTGATACACAAATCTGTTGGCCATTTATTGGAGGTTGTAATGAGCATTGCAAAGTCCAGCATCTCTTGTGTGAAATGTTGTGCAGCTCTGCCCTGCTTTCCTTCACAGTAAAGATACAGCATGCTGAGCTTTGGTGCATTCATGTGATAGTCACCTGTGTGAAAGGCACCATTGTCCAGCAGGGTATCCTGTTGAAATGTTGAGATCTATTGGACTACCATCTATATGGCGCTTTAAAAATGTCGCAGGAATCAAAAGTGCAACATCAGAATGTTACCCCAATCAAAAGAGCGACATTCTGATGTTGCATGCTTAAAGGTCTCCAAATGGAGTGTGTCCAGCAGTATACTTTTCAGCATTGGTGACATCACCAATGTATCATCTCTGTGTTGGTGTAACCCTTGCGAAATGGGCCTTTTTTCACTTGAAGAAGGGAGTTGATCAGTTGGAAACTTTTCTTAAAATCTGAACTTCGTACAAATAAAACAGTATCACCAGATTCCAATGTATCATATTTTTGCATTACTACAACTGGACTAATACAGCAACTACAAATTAAGATATACTGTATAAGTAAAAGTTTCCAAGCCTGGGTCTAAAATTATATTGAAGTTGATAACCTATCACCAGTTTTCACTAAACAATTTCCAAATGAAGACAGAAATCTGTAGATAAAACCCATGATAAGTTATCAATTATAATGCAATCTAGGCCCTTGATAGAACTTACAATAAATGATATTTCATGTGCTGCTTTCAGCACAATGGGGGAAACCATTTTCCTTTGCATTCCTGAATTTCTGGTAAGGAAGTGGTACTGTGTAAAACATAACATGAAATGGAGAGCAAAGGAAAATTGTTTCACACATCATACGTAGTAATAAAACTCTCTCTTTAAATAATGTTCTCTGATAACAAAGCTGATTTCATCCCAGCAAATGATCCTAAAAATAAATTAAATGAGATAAAGGTATATTCTTTATAAAACTGCCCCATATACTAATTCGGACCATATTCTTCTATGTGATTAATGATAGCAGGAACTTCAAAATGTAATTTGAAATTGCAAATCTGATTTATCCTGTCTGGCGGAAAATGGATGTTATATTGAGTTTCACCTACTAGACATGATGGGCCTTTGGGCTAACCATTTGGGTGGTAGAGAGGTATCCAATGCATTGCATCCTTTGGCATCTAGGGGGTTAAGAGACAAACAAATAGGCGAGCACTTCAGGAAAATTTTCTTTAGATAACTGAATTATACACATATCTTAAGTATTGCAATATGACAGAATTTAATCTCTGCTGCGGAATACATAAATGTATCCTTTCCTCACTAGGTTTATTTTAGATCCTACTTTAGATTGTGACAACAGTGACTTTAAAGAATGAGTATCGCCGCTCGGCACAAAGGCAGTTTTGCAAAGAATGGCGGTAATAACTATATTTCAGAAGGACATAAACCCTTTCAATAAGCAATAACACAGCACAGTCCTTACGACACAGATCCAACTTCGAGGCATATGCTGTGATTAAATTTCTACAAAAATATCACCAATCAACAGATGTGGGAGAAGGAAAAAAAGGTGATTACTGTTTAGTGCGGTGCAGTAAGAAAGTAAAAGGGTTTAACCCTTTGAGTGAAAAAGGTGTTTAATGCATTGCAGAGAAATATGTTGCCCATCTCCCTCTTGCTTAAAGGGTTAATGTAAGCAATAACAGTTTAGGAGATTGATATTTTGTTTTAATGAAAGAGACTACTGCAATTGCTGGAAGAAAGTGTTTTCGTAGTGTTTTTTTTATTTCAAGGAAGATGGAGAGGGAAAATGAGTTGTAAATGTGAGCTTTTTGCTGAAATGATGCTATCTGGTTCTTACCTTCTAGAGTTACTGTTAGGGTATAATGCAGTCACTCAGTCTGTTTATTGTCTCATTCCTAATGACACATCAAATCTCTCACTGGCTGGTGCGGAAAGATGACAGAATACATAGCAACTCAAATTTTAGTAGTACGTTTTTTCTTAGATCGAATTCTTCAAAAGACAAAACATTTTCATACCTCCCATCATTTCAAATGGCCAAAGAGGGACACTTGTGTTTTAGGTGGTGTTGCTGGGGGAGTGACTGGTGAGTGGGTCATTGCCGAGTATTTTTATAACCTATTGACATCTCTTTGTGTAACTGAATAAATGATTTAGAGCAAAACCAAAGTATTTTATTTACACAGACTAATGTATAAACACATATACTGAAGTTTACACAAACGTTAGTGTGAGTTTTATTGCTGTGGAGCAATGTGCATAGCTGGGAACTCTGCATTACTGGGTTTCCAAGACAGAATCTGATTTGCCAGGGTGTGGGCAGTTTCTTAAGAAACTCTGCCCATTGGTGCTCCTTTCCTGTCAGTTACACCTACTCCTGCCTGCTTCACCTCCTTTCCCAGCCAATTGCCTATAATTGTAACACATTTCTGAAGCCCCACCCCCAGTCATGATTAAGCCCTGCCCCCTTTTGACTCAAATTGCATCATTTGTCTCCTTCAATGGCACCACAGGCCTCCACCTCCGGGAAGGCCAGAATGAAAAGTTTCCAGGTATGACAATGTGATACACTTATATACACACCACACAGTCTGATCTCCTAAAAAGAGAGACGCCAGGGTAGGAAATAAAGAGGCACTGTCCCTCCTAAAGAGGAACACTTGGGAGGTATGCATTTTTAGACACACAAGGAACAAATACAAGAATCTAAACTTGCAGGGCCAGATTTACATCTTAGCCACCTTAGTTGTCCCTAACTCCACCCATGACCACACACCCCATGACTCACTTGACCCTGCCCATCCACTTTTCCGTGGCAATGAGAACTATCTTACTCTATAAGCATGCAATCATAAAGGGGGAAAAAAAGAAAGCTTTTACACCCTTCTTTTCCATGCGTTGAAGACCTCTAGCACCCAAGGGGTTAAATAATAGCCAGTAAAGGAGTATTTAAACTTGTGTATGTACATTGATATTATACTGGCCACACCCAAAATCCAGAATGTGGGTGTGGTCAGCACAGCTGAGGCACTCTCAGATCTGGTGTTCTAGACAGTTGCTTTCTCTACCTAATGGGAAATCAGGCCCTGTAAACTTGCCATTGACTTGTGGGATTTTTAACACTATGGGCTAGATTCTATTGCAGGTGCTAACTTTATCACTGGTTTTATCTCTGGGTTTCCCCATAGACTTCAATAGGAAAATGTTTGATAAAACGGTTGTTAACATTTAGCACCTGCAAAAGAATCTAACCCTATGAGTGCTACAGCAGTGACCTTTTTTTTTTAATCAAAAAGTTAATTTTTAAGGCTTTTCCTACTGAGTAAAACAAGAGTATGCCCACTGCTGGGGGTCTTCATTCAAAACTTATAACAGCTCAATCAACAGTGCCACCTGATGACCACAATAGGACATTGCAGTTGAATTAAAATAAGTTTGTGCTGTAATAATATTTGAGTGAATAATCTCCCAGTAGAGGTGATAACCTGTTTTTCCTAAAGAGAAAAGAATTACAATATACATTTTTTCTCTTTACGCCTAGAGGGAATCTAAACCTCACTGACAACACCCACTAATGCTCGAAACATATGTCTGAGGTTTTGCCATTTCTCTCTTGCCTGACATTTTAGTGCAGAACAGTCTGTGGAGAAGACCAGGCTGATATGAATATGGACATGTCGTCTCTGTAATGTCACTAAAGACGGAGAAATATCAATAAGAAGTATCTGAGGGTCACCATCCTCTCCAAAAAATTATTATGTTTTATTAATTCTCGCTGAGAGCTTGCCACTCTTCTTGTTCTTTAGTCACCCTAAGTGGAAGAGTATTCCAACAATGGGCCTCTGCTTTCTTCGTGCCTAGAAAGATTCAGCTGCACGTCACTGACCAGGCCCACTAAAGGCCAAAATGTACCTCGAGGGTTTTGCGTTTTTTTTCCTCATGCAGAAAAATGTGCCTGATATTTCAGTGCTGGACTAATATGAATATGAACAGAACCTGGGATTGGCTTGGTGCATATGGTCTGTAGTGCCGTTAGCCTGCGGTTACTGAACTCCGCTGCTCTGCGTGGAAAGCACTACTTCTACTCATTTGTTTTGTGTTTCTGGCGTGAGTTTCGCTACAGCAGTTACCAGGGCTGGATTTACATCTTAGGAGCCTGTAGGCACAGAAATCTGAAGCGCCCCCCCCCCATTGGCCATCTCCCCTGGACACCTCCACAATGCTACTAATCTCCACACTGCCCCCATCATGACCATATTGCCCTCTCATTGCCCCTATCATCTTCACATTTCCCCATCAGCTCCATATTGCCCCTTCAGCTCCATATTTCCCCATCAGCTACAACTTGCCCCCTACCAGCTACAACTTGACCCCCCATCAGCTACATATTGCCCTCATCAGCTTTATATTGCCCCCATCAGGTCCATATTACCCTCACTTTGCCAGCCATCAGCTCCATACTGCCCTCACATTGCCCACATGAGCTCCACTTTGTCCTAACACTGCCCCCCCATCAACTCCACTTTGCCCTCACATTGCATCCACCCCCGTTTCCTACCTCTTCCCTGGTGGTACAGCGGAGTGGCAGGACAGATCTGCGCCTTCTTTGGCACAGACCTGTAACTGCTGGAGCTCCCGCGCGGTGTTCTGCTCAGTAATGCAGAGCGCTGGGAGATGATGTCATCTCCCAGCGCTCTGCATTACTAAAGAGCTTACGAGGGAGCTCTGCAGCTAAAGGTCTGTGCCGAAAGAGGCGCAGACGTTAAAAATAGAGGGTTAGAATAATTAAAAAAAATAAAATAAAAATAAATAAAAAAAAACGTGTCCCAATGACACGCGCCCCTCCGTGGGGTGTGCCTGTTGGCAGATGCCTACTCTGCCTTACGAGAAATCCGGCCCTGGCAGTTACAAAAAAACATAGCCAGTTTTAACAATTTAAGGGCCGGAATGTTGGACCGTAAAGGGTTACATGCACAAACAAAAGAGCAAAGATCAGCAGATTTGACACAATGATTTCATGGCCTAGTAAGTCAGCCCATTAAACTTTAACCCCTTGGATAACACAGATGTCTCTAGAGCATTGTAAAGCATTCTAGCATTGAAGGCATTTGCCCGTTGAGTGTCAGGGAAGTATCCAGTGCATTGCAGCCCAATGTGTGGGTTAGCTGTGTGGCACTCAAAAGGGTTAATATGCTTCTTCAATTCTGAGTTTGTAGCAGCAATGTGCAGTGCAGTATTTTCAGAGTTATGTACATAAATATGCTTCCTAATTTGTTCTAGAATATTAAATTCGATTGATTAAATATTTCTTTTGTTCTTCAAAACCAAAAGGAAGCTGATTGAAAACAGAAGCTAATTACAAAGGCAACTGCTTAAATTTACTTCAACAGGAATAAATATTACACAAATTTATGGCCCTCTGAAGACAAATCAAATTTATTGCCTTTGGGTCATATAAACACCCTTAGACTATCTGGCATTTGAGCCGGGCATCTGGTGTTTTCCCAAAACTTGAAATTTGAAGCTTTTACGGTCTGTTTCATTTTGCTTTCTTGTCATAACAGTTGTCTTAGGGGCTGAGGGCGATATTCAAAAAACTAAAGCAGAGTAATTCTGGGGCAAACCAGCTGCTCTGCAGGAACAAATGTACACGCACATAAATTTAAATGTGGTCTTTATTACCTTAAATGCTCAAAGGATCACCAATGCATTGTGAGACCTTGTATGCATTCATAGGGTTAAAAGCTCAATTTAAATCAGCTGGAATTTGGGAATTTTCTACTTGTCCCCAGTGATGTAGTTGGTACGTCCCAGAATTCCTCCTTTTTTCATTTCCAGTTATTGGCTGCAATACATTTACTACTGGTTTTATCTTCAAATTCCCCCAGAGTCTATATAATCCAACTAGATAATCATAGGCGTGCGCAGCCAATTGCATTAGGGTGTGCACCCAAAAGCACAAACACACACATGTGCGCGTGTGTATATATGTATATATATATATATATATATATATATATATATATATATATATATATATATATATATATGTGTGTGTGTGTGTGTGTGTGTGCCCTAAATAAATGGTTAGGTGTAAGTTTTCTTTCACACACACACACACTAAACATTACATTAACACACTTACTCATGCATCATACAGCTGAGTCAGTGCCAGTGTCTGCAGCCTCCTCACCTGCTGTTCACTCCCTGACACCTTCCTCCAACACAACGAACGCTGAAAGGAAGTGACATCACTTCCTCTCAGCGCTGCAACGTAGGAGGGCAGGCTCATGCAGGCTTTTGCAGCATTTGAGCCCGAGTGCTTGTCCCACCCCCCTTGGTCTCCCCGAGCACAGCAGTCAGCAGCAGATAGCTGTGGCAAGCGGGTAAGGTATAAAGCCGGTGCCGCAGCCGCATTAATATGCGGAAACGGCCATTTAACTTCTGAAAAGCCGGTTCGCACGGGGCCGATTAGGGTGTGCCTAGGCACACCGGCACACCCTGTGCGCACGCCTATGTAGATAATAAGGGGCGCTAGAGGTATGAGTAGGCAACTCACAGTCACTAGAGTACAACGATAGCCAATACGAATAAAAAAAACAATAAAAGTTAGTACGTATAAATATAAACTCTCAAGAAAAAGATAATAAAAACCTGCTAAGAGGAATTTTACACAAGTTCATAGTGGATCTCCGTAAAATGTAGTCCTAAATCACTTGAGTTTCTTAACTGTTATATAGTCAGGTAATGAAATGAAGATGAAAAGATGAGATAGATGATGAAAGGATAAATGATTTGATGTTGATGAATGATAAAACCAACAGTAATACTAATATTAATATCTGCAGTTATCTTCAATAGTGGTCTTGGGCCACTACCAATGCAATACTTGAAAACAGTAAGAAGCAAATAAATGTAAATGTAGAAATTGAGAAATTGGCGATTTTGCAAGAGCTTTCAAAATCAACTGTATTTATGTTAGCAATTTTTATTTCAATCACAACTAAGAGATATTTATGTTTATTTGACAGTTCATTCAAATTATATAGTACTGGCTGGCATGTCATCCAAATATTAGCATTCCATGCTACTCTTCCACCTGCCAGCCAGATACAAGCAATACACACTGCTTTCCCACCTGCCATGGAGATACTAACATTCTACATTGTTCTTCTACCTGACATCCAGATAATAACATTCCATACTGCTCTCCTACCTGCCATCCAGGTACAAGCATTCCACACTTTGCTCCCAGCTGACATCCAGATACTAGCGTTCCACACTGCTCTCCTACCGTCATCCACATACTAACATTCCACACTGCACTCCCACCTGCCATCCAGATACTAACATTCCACATTGTTCTCCTACTCGTCATCCATATACTAATATTCCATACTGCCCTCCAACCTTCCATCCAGATACAAGCAATCCACACTGTTTTCCCACCTGCCATACAGATACTAACATTCCACATTGTTCTCCTACCTGTCATCCAGATAATTACATTCTATATTGCTCTCCTACCTGCCATCCAGGTACAAGCATTCCACACTTCACTCCCAGCTGCCATCCAGATACTATTGTTCCACACGGCTTTCCTACTTGTCATTCCACACTGCACTCCCACCTGCCATCCAGATACTAGCATCCCACACTGCACTCCCACCTGACATCCAGATATTAGTGTTCCACATTGCTCTCTTACCTGTCACTTCATACTGTCAAGCACTAGCTCATTTGCATAAAATAAACTGACAATCATGTAATCTTGTCAGGATGGATGCTTCCACAGGGGTGAAAATGTAGGCAGATGACAGTTCCACTTTAAATAATAACTTGTATACAGTTCTTGAGGACAGGCGTGGACACCATTGTCCCAGATCTTAATTTTTAGTGTTGTCTTACAAACATCTCTGTACTGGCTACTACACTTTTTAACTGGCACATACAAATTCTTGTCTAACTTTGTTTTTTATTTTTTATGTGTTTTGTTCATATCTGTGGTATGGGCTAATACAGTAACGGAAATTAAGATTCCCAGGGATAGACACGTTTCTTCTAAGGATTACATAAGAAGGAGCATCATTGGGAACCTGGTCAGACTGGATGTGGCATTCATTTTTTTTCTGCTGGTAAAATTAGGGGTGTAACGACAGGGTGTACTGAGGGTGTAGTTGGGACCAGCTCAGCATCCACAGGGGCCATTGTCACCAGGGCTCAGTAGGCTTAGTCATGCCCCTAGTTGAAAAATATTTGAGGCAGGTATCCCACAAAAAGTTTTGCAGCAGGACCATCCAATTCCTAGTTATTTCTCCCCTTCCCATACAATTAAACCGACCATCAGTGAGCTTCGATGGAGAGGAGATGTTCCTATGAGCTCCCAGGAGGGTGCTAATCTCACCAACATATGCAGATCTCTGTGATCTGCACAAAGAAAAGGTAGAGAGCTTGAGCGTTATGATCGCTGGGAACTCTGTTCCCATAGTTCTGAGGGTAAAGCCAGGGTATAAAAGGGTCTTTTAGTGAACCAATACTGCCCCTTGAAATAAACTATTTGCTATCTTTTTCCTTCCTGCAGAAATTTCTTCTGAAGCTGGGCATGTCCCTAGCTATGCCATGTATTGTACACACCTCTGTCATGCAAAGGATTAACAAATTCTAGAATAACACTGCAATTTTGAGAGATACTCAGAGTGATCTCATCCACTTCATAAATGTAGACATACGACTCATTGCCTAAAGCATCAGCATTTATTTTGGAAAGTGAAACATTTCAGTTCATCTTTATAATTTTGACTCTGTATCTCCGTTTCATTTTGGCTTTTTGCCAAGTACCCTCTGCATCCTGGGACAATTCTCCTGAGCATTCTATGGCATCA
Organism: Rhinophrynus dorsalis; assembly: GCA_037306005.1. Taxonomy (NCBI): domain Eukaryota; kingdom Metazoa; phylum Chordata; class Amphibia; order Anura; family Rhinophrynidae; genus Rhinophrynus; species Rhinophrynus dorsalis. The sequence continues at coordinate 74,280,716 of CM074728.1, read as the reverse complement.
GGGAGTTTCTCAGTTAAGTCAGCTGGGAAAACATTTATACACATGCCCATTGTAATTGGATTTACTGGAAACTTTCTGGTATAACCAAGTCAGCAGTACAATGTCTCTTTTGCTGGTTGTGCTAACTCCTACATGTCATCTGTACACTGCAAATTATGTATTATAGGATTTTCCATGGATTTACTGCAAAAAATGAAAAATAAACTTCATTCAACAAAAACCCCAATAATATTGTGTGTCAGAGGCATGTCCATTGTATTACATCACAATGCATTAAACATATGTTTGTGACACAATCAAGGGTAGTCAACTACTGAACCTCCAGCTGTCTGGACTACAACTCCCATCATTACCACCCTCCAGCCAACAACTGTTTGGGAATGATGGGAGCTGTAGTCCCCAACAGCTGGAGAGCCAACAGTTTGCTTCCACTGGGTTAAAGAAACAGGCTCTCTAGAGAGAGAAGCTCCTGAAAACATGAACTGTTAAATGAGGAATAGAAAACCTCAAGGATTAACTGACAAAGATCAGCAGTAGTCAAGTACTACAATTCCCATCATCCACTGGCAGAGGTTAATTGGTTGGGGATGATGGTACTTGCAGTCTTTAACAGCTGCAGGTCCAAAAATTGACTACTCCAGCCATAGATATATAATTGCATCATGTCTCAAAAGAAATTGACTTTTCATTACTGGGTAACATGCATCAGAAACAAAGACCATAAATGGGAATATGTTCAGGCCAGTAACTGACATGGTTTATAGTTTTACACAATCTGTGCAGTTTAGAGAGTTCCTCATGAAAGGAACCAGGATCCCCTTATAGAACTGGTATGGTGTTGGCATCTCGTAGTTGTAAAAGTTTAGAATTCACAGATGTGATAGCCAGGGAATGTTAAAACATAATTCCCCAATATTTACATAGAATTGTGAGAACAGAACCAGACGGAAAGCAGATAGAATAAGCAAGGACCTCTCCAGATGCTATACATTGGTAGTCTGTTTAGAAAAGTGATTTTTTATAGCCATGATTTCATATATTTCCTGCCAGATGCCTTGCTTTAAAGGAACATAAAAAGGCCTCTGATCCCTCCCTTAGATACCCTCCAAGCAATATACAATATTAAAGCACATGTGATGTGCTTTAAACCAAGATATTGCTTGTCCCTATAAGTTAAATCAAATTTAAACTATTTGGTTTTAGTCCATTGGTCTAGCTGCTTCTGCAGCCATTAGCAGGAGCAAGCAGGGGTCAGGGAGGGCTTGGGAGTTTGTTGTGTACTCTGTGCACCAGCAGTACTGTATTGTGACTCCACTCTGTGCTTTGCTACCAACCAGTGGCCATGCAGTGTTTGACTATTGTTTAAGACTTGAGCAGCCAGCCCCAGCCTCACACTCAAACCAGGTTAAAATTGCTTAGAAGACATACCGCCACTCAGTAGGAGAGTGGTGCAGGATCTCACAGTCGGGGGTGGGACTTCAAAAGAGATATCAGTGCACATTCACTGGTGTCAAAGAAGGAACCTGAACCAGGTTGGAGCTTCTACTAGGTGGCAAAGTTCAGCTTCTCCATCTCCAAGAATCCATCACGCAAGTATATAGATATCTAAGAAAGGGAACCTGGTGCCCATCAGACAGGCATAGAATTAAAAAGACACAGTGGGCCGTATGTTCAAAGGGATAACGACCAAAAAATGTCATATGAAAGACAAAAATAAGTAATTGTGTGCATGAACAACATATTTTGTATAGAATATATGACAAAAAACTAGTAATGTCAGTTGTGTATGAAACAACTCCAGAATTGACGGCCAAAGGGGCGTGGCTAAACTATTTTCCAGTGACGAACAGAGGAAAAGAAAATTTGTCGTAACTAAGACAGAAAAATGTCTTGCAAAAGACAAAATTTGTAAGTTAAGAAAAAAGTGGGAGTGAGTGAGAATTTTTGCCTTTAGTTAAGACATTTTTAAAGACATTTTTGTTGTTATTTAAGACATGTTTGTCGTTAGGTAAGTCATTTTTTGTCATTACATACGACAATTTCAGTCAGGACAAACAACATAGTTCTGATCACAACTGACATTCTCTGAGAATATCAGTGATCCCAACAACACTGTACTTTGAAAACCCGTTACAAATGACAAAAGCTGTTTTGCTACTTCTTTGAACATATGGCCCTATGTGTACTTAAACCCTTTGGATGCCAGGGACATCTCCAGTGCACTGAGAAGCAATGATTTGGGCACTTCTATAGCATCCAAATGGTTAATACTGAAGTAGGTTGTATGGGGGTGTGAGTGTCCCTTGAAAACCTCTCGGTCTGGACAAATGATCCTAGTGACAACATGGGATAATTCTGGAGGATTTGTTCTGCAAAATGAACTTGTACTGAATATCATGCCCACAGAGGCAGGAATGATTGTTTTTGCAGATATAGAAAAGAAATTGACAGCACAGACGGTCCCTAAGCATAGAATTTACTTGCTAAGCCACAAACTAACACACCAAAATACTACTCTGAAGAGGATACTTACATTCTTCAGAGGCTAAATTGGTCTCTCAGCAGAAATAACAGGCTCTGGTTTAACACCCCAGGCTGGTGGAACACTTGAGCTCACTGGTCTTTCTTCCTCTTGCACCTTGCTGAATGATCCCAGGCAGCTGGCACCCTCCTACCAGGATGGGCACATTACCAACTTTAATAAGTCAGACGTATGCTTTGTACGTAGTTGGGATTACAGACATTTCTTCCACAAAACATGGCTATTATATATACTTGAAATGTTTTATTAAATAGCCTCATGCATAAAATAATAAAAAGGCAAGACAAGATGAGCTAAAATAGACAATATATAAATTCAAGATCACTTTACAATTTTATGGCTATTTAGATGAATGTCGCTTCATTTAGAGTGAAAACGGTTTATAAAAAAATATATATCATAGGACATTTCCTGCCAAGTGATGCAAGAATACTCTTATTGAGGGGAGATGTTTCAATCAGAAATTATTTCAGTTCAAAGGCAACTGCAGTGAAAGACATGTGAAGAAGAAGACTGAGCTCAGAGCACTGGGTGGGAATTCACAAGAAGACATCACCAGAGTAGAAGAAATTGAGAGCAAAGTTTATCCCCTTTGCCAGAAAAACACAATAACTTTGATGATGTTTTTTTTCCTTTGTAGATTTTAGATGTGAAGAATAGGTGTCAGCGTATGTGATTTATTTTCTCATGCTATATACTACATTACGTATCTAAAATTTTGCCCTAAGAGACTCTGCACTGCATGACTACTTTGTAGAAATTGGGGCTCACTGTACATCATGGGCATCCAGCATGCAGCCCACCTGACCAAAGGGTGGGCCTGTCTGAGAATTAAAAATATATATACATTTTTACGTAATTAACTGCCACAGTAAACTAGTAGGGCCTAATCCCCTGCGTGTCAGTGCTGTACAGATCAAGGTGGATGTCTTTTAACCCCTTTGAATGCCAGGGGGTATCCAACGCATTGCTTTACAATGCGTTGGATACCCCTCTGGCACTCAAACTGTTAATATCAGTATTGCAGATGAGTTGCTCAATAAACAAATAAATACATATTTTTGCATAGCTGACAGGCTATAGTGCATCATCATTATCAATAAAAAAATAATCATCCCTCACTTATGGTTTTCTGATCACGTGGTCCATGGTTGAAAAAACTTGGACACCCCTTGCTGTGAAAATTTTGCCCATGCCTACAAGAATCCAAGATGTTAAAGCAACACAGTTGTCAGCTACCAAAACAAACATAAAAAAAAAATCTCCACAACAGCAACATCAGCAACTACAGCAGAATGTGCTTTATACACATTTGGGGTTATGCAATAAAGATGCAATAACACAGAGATAATGCCTCCAGTGATACAGCTTCTCCAGTTCCTGTGTTATTCTTTAGAGCCAATGCACTAAGATCTCCAGAGTCAGAGAAACTTTAGTGCATTATCTCCATAGAATTACATAGAACTGGAGAAGTGATATCACTGGAGAAGTCCTCTCCACTTTATCACACCTTCGTGAATCTCCCCCATTGTGAACAATTTTTGCTTTACATTTTTTTTTACTAGCAAAAAAGAAGCACTGCATTGTCAGTGGAAGAAGAAGCAGGGGAAAAGGGGAGATATTCCATCGTCCACTGGTAGCCACAGGACAATGCTACATTGTCTGTTAGCCTAGCCTTGTTCCACTGGTAGCCACATAACCACTGGTAACCACAGAACAACACTACACTGTCTGCCAGCCTAGCCTTGTTCCACTGGTAGCCACATAACTGGTAACCACAGAACAACACTACACTGTCTGCCAGCCTAGCCTTGTTCTACTGGTAGCCACATAACCACTGGTAACCACAGAACAACACTACACTGTCTGCCAGCCTAGCCTTGTTCCACTGGTAGCCACATAACTGGTAACCACAGAACAACACTACACTGTCTGCAAGCCCAGATGTGCAACTGGTAGCCACAGACCCACATTACACTGTCTTCCAGCACATCCTTGTTCCATTGGGAATCACCGAATGCTGCCTGCCAGCCCGGTCTTTTTCCACAGGTAGCCACAGAACTCAGCTACACTTTCAGCCCAGTCTTGTTCCACTGGTAGCTACAAAACCACACTACATTACTTGCCAGCACAGCCTTGTTGAACTTGTAACCACAGAAAAATGGAAAAAAGGAAAATGCTTACTTAAGCCTTGAAGCAAGTGGCGTCCCTCATATCCTAATCTGGCTTTGGTTTTCAGCATTGCCCAATTGTAACCTTGGCAGGCTCTGTACTAAGAGATGACATCATAACCTCATGCCAACTCTGTGGAGGTCACGACAGGGTAATTAAAAAAAACGAAGCCTGATTGGGACGTGGGGGACCCCGTTAGCGTCTAGGTTTAAGTACATTTTTTGGAGGGTGGGTGAATAAGGGAGGTGAGTTACAGAATGGATGGTAAATGAGGGAAGAGAGCTTCGCCCAACATGTATTAAGCAAACCATTTCCTGAATATGGACAGATATGTGGTATGAAAGTCCCTCTGACATTGGTCATAGGTACACATATGGCTCCATCCCTGTATTCTTTTAAAATATATGGTGACTTCATCCCAGTATCCTTCTCAATGGAACATTAACCATGTCGACGGGAAGAAAAGGGCGACATGAGAATCTTGCCAGCATCAAAAGGGAAAGATTCTCATGTCACAGCCTTAAGCGTCGCTTCAACAGAAACATACCTTGCTTCACTTCATAAGTATACTCCTGCACTGCTTTCCCTCACCGTCTGCATTAACCCTTCAAAGTAAACATCTGATTGAGTAAACATGCCTGGGTGATATTTGAGCTCCCCACATCAACACCTCATAGCTGGACTATAAAAACAATGCCATCAAGTGGGTGAATTGCGCTGTTAATATGGCAAAAACTAATCAATGTTAATGCACTGTTCATATGAGCATACTGCATTAGAACGCTAGCATGAGGGAATATGGAGAGCCGTAGACACTGAGGACACATAGGAGTAGTGCATTTACATTGATTAGTTTTTGCCATATTAACAGGCAATTCACCTGCTTGATGACAACATTATTATAGTCCAGCTACGAAATGTTGATGAGGGAGCTCAGATATTACTCAACCATGTTTACTCAAAGAGCAGCCTCAGACACACAGACATATCAGTTGCTTACTAGTACTAATGGGTTACACATGTAGTGATATGTCAGCTGCTCACAGATGGCTTCTTGCATGTGGTCCCGTAGCTAGAAAACCTTGGCATCAGATTCCAATCCCTGGAGTGGTCCTACAGTCCCCTGGTTCTCTCATCTTATTCTCTTATTTTTACTTTGAAATGTTAATGCAGATGGTGAGGGGAAGGAGAGCGGGAGTACACAGTGAAGTAAGATATGTTTCTGTTCATGCAATGCTTAAGCCCGCAACATGAGAATCTCGCCTGCATCCAAATGCGGGCGAGATTCTTCCCAGTAACATAGTTAATGTGCCATTTAATTGTTCGCAAAATAGTACTTGACATTTTGATAGTGAACCCTCCATTCCCATGTCTAACTATGCCCACTGTTTGCCCTGGGGTACAACCTGAATGGACTCAAAAACTACAAAAACGATTCCACCACCTGTAGTTAGATACCTCTCTGGCACTCAAAGGGTTAATGCCAGCAAGTCCATTACTCTCGTCCCATATTATGGGCACGTACCCTAAAACACCCACATACTTCCTCATATCTCTTTGGTGCAAATAGTGTTAAAGGAATAGTAATACTTAAAATGTAAAAAAAAATATGTTTTAGGGTTTATCCCCCTGAGTAAAACAAGGGTACTCCCACTGCTGAAAGTTGTTTTATTTAAAAGTTATTACAGCTCAAAGTTGCTACACCATCCTATTGACATCTCTTGTCCCGGGACCATAAATCTCCATAGGGTGGTGTAGCAACAGTACCACTGTTCAGTTTCAGGCCATTGTGATATTGCACCTAAAAATTCAAATTTGAGCTGTAATAACTTTTGAATAAAACAATTTTCAGCAGTGGGAGTACCCTTGTTTTACTCAGAGAGATAAACCCTACAACATATTCTTTTTTACATTTTAAGTATTACTATTAGTGATGAGCGAGCACCCCAATGCTCGGGTGTTCGGGTGCTCTGACCGAGCACCCCCTGAGGCTCGAGTGCTCGGCCGAGCACACGAGCCCCATTGAAGTCAATGGGAGGACTCGAGCATTACACCAGGCACCCCCTGCTCTGATGAGGGGAGGGTGCCTGGTCCATAGGAAAAGGGCAGAAAAAGATGGAAACACTACAGAAATGGTTCAGGGACAGCATAGGGAGGATGTCTGGATGCATCTTGGACTCCAACATCGCTGCTGGGAACGATCTTTCGCCCGTAGTATGCCATTTTTACAGACTGACCATAAAACACACAAAAAGGAAAATAAAAACGACTTTAGGCGAAAAATTGTTACCAAACAATATTTGCTGTATATTTACTTGTATATCATCTGCAAATTCTCCCAAAAATTTCCTTGATTTTCAGAACTGAGGCCATGATTAAGAGGGAAACGTGCGCAGAGGCAAATTCTCCCAAAAATTTCCTTGATTTTCAGAACTGAGGCCATGATTAAGAGGGAAACGTGCACAGAGGCAAATTCTCCCAAAAATTTCCTTGATTTTATTGAACTGAGGCCATGATTAAGAGGGAAACGTGCGCTGAGCTGACCATCTAAAACATTATGGGTGAGGGTCTGCTGCAGAGCTGACCATCCTAAACATTATATGCGAAGGCCCGCTAGTGAGCTGACGCTATAAAACATTATATGAGAGGGCCCGCTAGAGAGCTGACCCAATAAAACATTATATGAGAAGGCCCGCTGGTGAGCTGACCTATATAAAAATTGTCAAACAGGGCCCGCTGGTGAGCTGGCCCTATATAAAAATTATATCACAGGGCCCGCTGGTGAGCTGGCCCTATATAAAAATTATAGCACAGGGCATATGGAAGAGGAGGAGGAGGATGAGAAGATTAAGAGTCAACCATATACCCGTTTTTTGGGTGGAAGGGGTGAATGGGAATACAGAGTATTCCCATCATTGTAAATAACATATATAAAGTGAGTTTATGTTCCCCCGGGGCTTTCCTCCAGTGGAGTGGAGAAGTCAGGGGAAATCCAGGCCTTGTTCATTTTTATAAGTGTCAACCTATCAGCATTGTCGGTGGAAAGGCGGATACGCTTATCTGTTATGATGCCACCAGCAGCACTAAATACCCGCTCAGACAGAACGCTGGCGGCAGGGCAGGCCAGCACCTCCAAGGCGTAGAGTGCCAGTTCATACCACGTGTCCAGCTTGGACACCCAGTAGTTGTAAGGCACAGAGGGATCATTGAGGACGCTGACACGGTCTGCTACGTACTCCTTCACCATCTTCCAAAACTTTTCCCTCCTTGTGACACTAGGCTGCGCATCAGGGTGAGGGTGCTGGCGGGGTGTCATGAAGGTGTCCCACGCCTTGGAGAGTGTTGCCCTGCCTTTGTCGGAACTGCTGTGTGCTCCCCTTTTCTCCCCTTCTCGGTTGGCCAAGGTAGCACGTACTCTGCCGCCAGCGTTGTCAGATGGAAAATTTTGGAGCAATTTTTCGACAAGAACCTTCTGGTATTGCAACATTTTGCTTGTCCTCTCCACCGGAGGAATGAGAGATGAGAAATTCTCTTTGTAGCGGGGGTCCAGAAGGGTGAACACCCAGTAATCCGTGTTGTCTAAAATGCGTACAACGCGTGGGTCACGGGAAAGGCAGCCTAACATAAAGTCAGCCATGTGTGCCAGAGTACCAACAGTCAAGATTTCGCTGTCCTCACCAGGAGGATGACTCTCAATATCCTCATCCTCTTCCTCCTCTTCTGCCCACCCACGCTGAAGAGATGGAACTAAAGTTCCATGGCTACCCTCTGTAGCGGAGGCAACCGTGTCTTCCTCCTCCTCCTCCTCCTCCGCCTCCTCCAATTGTCGCTGAGAAGACGAAGTGAGGGTGCTCTGGCTATCACCTTGTGTAAGCTCTTCCTCCCCCATTTCCACCTCTTCCACATGCAAAGCGTCGGTTTTAATTGTGAGCAGCGAGCGTTTCAGTAGACACAGAAGTGGGATGGTTACACTGATAATAGCGTTATCGCCGCTCACCATCTGTGTCGATTCCTCAAAATTGCGTAAAACCTCGCAGAGGTCTGACATCCATTCCCACTCCTCACTTCTGATTACAGGAAGTTGAACGGAGAGGCGACGACCGTGTAACAGCTGGTACTCCACTACTGCCCTCTGCTGCTCACAAAGCCGGGCCAACATGTGGAAGGTGGAGTTCCAGCGCGTGCTCACGTCACACAGCAGCCGGTGAGCTGGCAATTGTAAGCGCTGCTGCAGCTTCAACAGGCCGGCTGAAGCTGTTGATGACTTACGGAAATGTGCACACACGCGGCGCACCTTGGTCAAGAGATCATGCACATTGGGGTAGGTTTTTAGAAATCGCTGCACCACTAAATTAAATACATGCGCTAGGCATGGTACGTGTGTGAGCTTGCCGAGCTCCAAAGCCGCCACCAAGTTACGCCCATTATCACACACAACCATGCCTGGTTGCAGGTTGAGTGGCGAGAGCCACTGCTCGGTCTGGTGACTAATCCCCTGCAACAGCTCTGAGGCTGTGTGCTGTTTGTCCCCAAGGCAGATCAGCTTCAGCACGGCCTGTTGACGCTTCCCCACTGCAGTGCTACACTGCTTCCAGCTACTGGCTGATGGGGGAGTGGCGCTGTGTGTAGAGAATTCGGAGGTGGAAACGGAGGAGGAGGAGCCAATAACGTAGGTGCTGGTGGAAACCCTGATGGAGGTAGGGCCCGCAATCCTCGGCGTGGGTAGCACCCGTGCCATCCCAGGGTCCGAGTCGCTCCCAGCCTCCACGACATTCACCCAGTGTGCCGTCAGGGAAATGTAGCGTCCCTGGCCACAAGCACTTGTCCATGTGTCAGTCGTTAAGTGGACCTTCCCAGTAACTGCGTTGGTCAGGGCACGGGTGATGTTACGGGACACATGGTGGTGTAATGCGGGGATGGCACACCGGGAAAAGTAGTGGCGGCTGGGGACCGCGTACCGAGGGACAGCTGCTGCCATCAGGCTGCGGAAGGACTCAGTGTCCACAAGCCTAAATGGCAGCATTTCGATGGCCAGTAATTTTGAAAGGTGTGAGGTTAGTGCTATGGCCTGTGGGTGGGTGGCTGGGTACTTTCTCTTGCGCTCAAATGCCTGGGGTAACGACATTTGGACGCTGTGCTGGGACAGGGAAGTGGATGTGGTCGCTGATGGTGCTTCAGATGGTACAGGTGCAGGGCGGGAGGTATGCGGGCCTGCGCCTTCGACAGGCGATTGGCCGGCACCGAAAACAGGGGAAGAGGAGGCAGTGGTGTGGCCTGCAGACACAGATGGGCGATCCAGGCGTTCCTCCCACTTACTACGGTGCTTGGATGCCATGTGTCGGATCATGCTGGTGGTGGTGAGGTTTCTAGTGTTCATGCCTCGGCTCATTCTGGTGTGGCACAGGTTGCAAACTACAATTCTTTTGTCGTCCGCACTTTCCTTAAAAAAACGCCATACCGCGGAACACCTACCCCTTGGCAAGGTAGATTTACGCAAGGGGGTGCTCCGTGGAACATTTGCGGGCCGGTTTGGTGCGGTCCGCCTTCTTTCTGTAGCCACACCACTGCCTCTTCCAGCCTGTTGCGGTGCTGCAGATGGCTCACCCTCAGGACTGCTGACATCGCTCGGCTCTACACCTTCCCAGGTGGGGTCAGTCACCTCATCGTCCACCAAGTCCTCCTCCACTTCCTCACTCTGATCATCCTCCTCAAGTCTTGATCCCACCACATACTCAGTCATTGACAACTGTATAACATTCTCCTCAACAAGGTCTTGAGACGGAAATAGTGGTTGATTTAATGGCAACTGTGTCTCATCATCATCATCATCATCCACTACTTCCTTTGACCTTAAATGCCGTTCACATCTGTCATCTTCTTGTGATTGGGTAGCCTCTAGAGGTTGTGAATCAGGGCACAAGATGTCATGTTCCTCTGCAAGCGTGCTTGGAGAGAGGGTCAAATGAAGGATTGGTGATGAGACGAGCTCCTCACTATATCCCAGTGTGGGATCACTTCTTTGACCAGACCGTGTATGGTGGGAGGAAGGATGATCAGAGTGAGGATTATTTTGACCAGACTCTTGGCTACTGAGAGTGGACTTGGTGGAAGACAGGGTGGTGCTTAACCGACTGGAAGCAGTATCAGCTGTCATCCAACCGACCACCTGTTCGCAGTGGTCGGACCTCGAGAGTGATGTCCTGCGACGCCCTGTAAAATTACACATGAAGCTAGGTATGGTGGATGTCTTTCTTTCTTGTGCTCTGGCACCAGGCACAGTTTCTCCGCGTCCTGACCCGCGCCCTGAACTTTCAGGATCACGTCCACTTCCCCGTCCCTTTTTACCCGCCTTCTTCATCTTACACAGAATTTGAAAACTTAACAGTATTTCTTATTATTCTGCAACTGTACAGAGTACACAGAATAGGCTGCTAAACGGCGGTGAAACACACTGAATGGAATATGTGACTTTAATATTTGAGTTTGAAAACTTAACAGTATTTCTTACTATTCTGCAACTCTGCAGAGTACACAGAATAGGCTGCTAAACGGCGGTGATACACACTGAATGGAATATGTGACTTTAATATTTGAGTTTGAAAACTTAACAGTATTTCTTACTATTCTGCAACTCTGCAGAGTACACAGAATAGGCTGCTAAACTGCGGTGACACACACTGAATGGAATATGTGACTTTAATATTTGAGTTTGAAAACTTAACAGTATTTCTTATTATTCTGCAACTGTACAGAGTACACAGAATAGGCTGCTAAACGGCGGTGATACACACTGAATGGAATATGTGACTTTAATATTTGAGTTTGAAAACTTAACAGTATTTCTTATTATTCTGCAACTGTACAGAGTACACAGAATAGGCTGCTAAACGGCGGTGAAACACACTGAATGGAATATGTGACTTTAATATTTGAGTTTGAAAACTTAACAGTATTTCTTATTATTCTGCAACTGTACAGAGTACACAGAATAGGCTGCTAAACGGCGGTGAAACACACTGAATGGAATATGTGACTTTGATATTTGAGTTTGAAAACTTAACAGTATTTCTTACTATTCTGCAACTCTGCAGAGTACACAGAATAGGCTGCTAAACGGCGGTGATACACACTGAATGGAATATGTGACTTTAATATTTGAGTTTGAAAACTTAACAGTATTTCTTACTATTCTGCAACTCTGCAGAGTACACAGAATAGGCTGCTAAACGGCGGTGATACACACTGAATGGAATATGTGACTTTAATATTTGAGTTTGAAAACTTAACAGTATTTCTTACTATTCTGCAACTCTGCAGAGTACACAGAATAGGCTGCTAAACTGCGGTGACACACACTGAATGGAATATGTGACTTTAATATTTGAGTTTGAAAACTTAACAGTATTTCTTATTATTCTGCAACTGTACAGAGTACACAGAATAGGCTGCTAAACGGCGGTGAAACACACTGAATGGAATATGTGACTTTAATATTTGAGTTTGAAAACTTAACAGTATTTCTTATTATTCTGCAACTGTACAGAGTACACAGAATAGGCTGCTAAACGGCGGTGAAACACACTGAATGGAATATGTGACTTTGATATTTGAGTTTGAAAACTTAAGAGTATTTCTTACTATTCTGCAACTCTGCAGAGTACACAGAATAGGCTGCTAAACTGCGGCGAAGCACACTGAATGGAATATGTGACTTTGATATTTTAGTTTGAAGACTTAACAGTATTTCTTCCTATTCTGCAACTCTGCACAGTACACAGAATGTGCTGCTAAACTGCGGCGACGCACACTGAATGGAATATGTGACTTTGATATTTTAGTTTGAAGACTTAACAGAATGTGCTCTAATCTGCAACTTTGCACACTAAACAGAATGTGCTCTAATCTGCAACTTTGCACACTAAACAGAATGTGCTCTAATCTGCAACTTTGCACACTAAACAGAATGTGCTCTAATCTGCAACTTTGCACACTAAACAGAATGTGCTCTAATCTGCAACTGTGCACACTAAACAGAATGTGCTCTAATCTGCAACTTTTCACACTAAACAGAATATTTTTTTTTTTTTTTTTTTTGTTTTTTTCCCCCCACACAAAATAACCTGCTGCCCCCACACACAGTAGTCCTAAAAAGGACTTTTGGTTCTTTTTTTTCACAATTTTTTTTTTTCCTCCCTACACTGCCTTTCCCTTCCTATCCTCAGCTCTCCCTGGCTCAGACTGAGCCGAACTCGATGGTCAGGTGCTATACAGCACCCGACCACGGGTTCTGGCCAGCCAATCAGTGTAATGCCAGCAGCCAACATGGCTGCTGGCATTACACCGATGTCAGAGCCTCCCTGCACGTTTATTGGCTGCGCAGCAGCCGCAAAACGTGCGGGGAGGAGACACGAACATGGCGGGCGAGCACATGCGGTACTCGTACGAGTACCGCCATGTGCCGAGCAGAGCGATGCTCGAGCCGATCCGAGCATCGGCCGAGCATGCTCGCTCAACACTAATTACTATCCTTTAAAGGGAGACTTTGGGCCGAAAGGAGGTCAGTAAATTGGCGAGAGGAGGTCTAAAAATCTATTCCAGCACCTGCTTGACCTCGGAATCAAATGTGTACATTCCGCTCATTGTTTCTATAGTTATGAAGCAGAACAATGATTGATAGCTCAGCTCCTAAAGGAATTCTACAGCAGCCACAGATTTTCTTAAACATTAGGGTAGTCAGCTTCCACAGTGGCTCAAATCTATAACATTTTTCAGGCCTAGAGGTCAATTATTCCTCTTCTACCCAGCAGCTTACCCTCGACAATAACAAGAAAGGTTAATGCCAGCTATAAAAATAGCATCACTAGCAATGTGTAGTTGTAAAATAAATTCCGCCTGTTCTTTGAACTTTACAATCTGCTGAGATTGCTACTTCCCAGACTGCCTTATTTGCATTGCACGTCTGTGCCCAGTTTTCAAAAGTAAGCAAAATATAATTACATTTTTCACCTCCAGATATGTTTGGAATATGATCTGATGCAACCAGAATGTTCTTGAATGCAACGAGTCATACAACAGAATGTTAACAAGTCACATTGTATACACCAGGATAGCCAACCTTTGGCTCGCCAGCTGTTTGGCTCACCCATTATCCCCAACTAGACAACTGCTGCTAGGGAATGATGGGAATTAAGGTCCCCAACAGCTGGAGATTCAAAGATTGCTCACCCCTGATCTATGGAGCGTCTTCAGCAATGATTTTCTTTTTTTGTGTAAGGCTGACAAAATCTCCAATTATTTCAGCTAACAACGTGTGACTTTACATGGCAGAAAAGAAACAATGCGTTTGCATTGGCTATCTCCCTGACATACAAAGGGTTAAAACTTTGGATGTTACAGACCTCTTTAACACAATGCATTGGAGATGCTTATCATTTAAGGGGTCACACACCTTTCCCAATGACTGCTTATTGACCATGACCAACACTTATAGGCCAGGGAAGGTTTTATTTGGGGGTTTGTGTTCTTAATAAAGAGGCACCTATTTGGCATTGGTCAAAAGCACTTGTGTTCCTGTGTCCTGACCTCCTCCTGTAGTCCCATCCATTATTTCCTGTACAGAAAATACCCTTAGCCAATAACAAGCAAGGACAGAAAACAGTTTTAAGCCCTTGGTTGGGTTCACTTTTGAATGGCCGCACGCAAAAGAGCGTGCCGGGGCAGCCTCCTTCCTCAGCTTTATGAAGAGGCTGTTATAATAAAACCCCTGCACAATCAGTATGTGAGCCAATCCTGCCTCTCCCCGTCTCTGCGTGCTCCGCTTCTCCCTGGCATTCTGCATGTAGAGAAGAGGAGAGGCAGGATTGGCTCACATACTGATTGTGTAGGGATTTTGTTAATATAGCCTTTTCATAAAGCTGCGGAAGGAGGCTTCCCCGTCACAAAGGTAACAAAAAAAAAGCCAAACTGTTAAAGCTGAAACGGAAGGTGATTGAAGACAGTCACTGGCTGTATAACTATTAAACACGACCATTGACTAGGCAACGTGACAATCTCATGCTGTCATGCACTGCGAGATTGTCATGTCGTTATTTTTATTCAGGCGACATGGTGAAAGAGATAAATGGTCACACGCTCTTCTGTGTGCGACCTATCAAAAGGATAGCACCAATGGGTTAAATAATTGCCTGTAAAGGGGAATAAAATGGTGCTGGGGTATTAAAAATTGGAGTCCAGAAGGATTTTTTGTACCCACTTGGGGCTTTATAGGAAATGGCTTCAATGTTTTTTTTTCCTTCCTCTGGATCAACAGGGGGTGATCTGGCATAGGCTAGACTTGATGGGCTCATGTCTTTTATCAGCCTTATAAACTAGATTACTAAGATTGCTTTCACCACACCCACAATTCAGTATGTGTGTGTGGTAAGCCCTCTTGAGGCACCCCTCAAAATTTGGAGCTCTATGCAGTTACCTCCTGGGAGATCCAGGTCTGGCTAGAAGTCCTTTAGGCAGCAGCCAGGTACATCCATATTCTGTTTTTAGTAGTTTTTGATCTCTCTTGTTATTCACTGTTGTTTCTGTTTATCAGTCATATGTTCTGTTATGTGTCCCTGACAAGTCATTCAGGTCTATTGAAGCCCATTTCTGTTTTCAGTAAGAAGTACTACAGTACTACGGACTAGGGTTGCCACAGGAAATCTTGGGATCCAGTATAAGCATAAAGCCAGGACCCCCACACCCCATACATGGGTACTGCCTGTAACCCCTGATGGCAGCCCTGAGGCAGACTTCAAAAGAGATCATTATATATAGAAAAACAGCTGATATAATTGCAAAATCGATATATATATCGGACTGTCATATGAAGTTAAACTGTAAAAAATTGAGAGCCACTTATTTTTAAAGGGATAGTAATACTTAAAATGTAAAAAAAAATATGTTGTAGGGTTTATCCCCCTGAGTAAAACAAGAGTACTCCCACTGCTGAGAGGTGTTTTATTCAAAAGTTATTAATTTTCAAAGTTGAATTTTTTAGGTGCAATATCACAGTGGCCTTAAATTGTACAGTGGCACTGTTGCTACACGATCCTATGGACAACTCTGGTCAGTTGACCATAAATCTCCATAGGATGGTGTAGCAACAGCGCCACTGTACAATTTCAGGCCACTGTGATATTGCACCTAAAAAATTAAACTTTGAAAATTAATAACTTTTGAATGAAAGACCTCTCAGCAGTGGGAGTACTCTTGTTTTACTCAGGGGGATAAACCCTACAGCATATTTTTTTTTACATTTTAAGTATTACTATCCCTTTAAGTTCTCCTTTAATCACTTTGCTGCTAAGGGTGTTATTGGCATTCTAAACTGATGTTGCCTGTAATGTTCCTGTTTTCATGATGTTTCTAAAAAGAGACTTCTAGTTAACGTTCTGAAGTTATTGGCCTTTCCTGTATAGAGTTACAACATACAGCCCATGAAAGTCACTCCTATATTGAGAGGGGTCAATGCCAACTATTATATAGTTCTCAACAGTAAGAGGTGTCCGGGAGGCACATAGAAGCATTTACTGTCTTCTGGTTGGGAATGCTTTCATCACAACTGGAGAATCTGGCAAGGCCTACTTACATCATCACCTGCATGAGCCCAACAAAAGCAATGATCCACTGTCCACCGGTAATCACAAAGCCACATATTCTGCTTCTCTAACCTTGAGCCATTTCCCATTGCTAATCAAGATCCACAAACACTACTTCCCCAGCCTTGATTCACTGTTCACTGATATTCACACTGCTTCCCAGCTTGTATTATAAATTATGAATGTTCTTTTTTCTTCAGCAGAGAGAATGTGTAAGTCAGCCCGAGTAGTGTCACATTTCTTCATTAGAGTTTGGGTGTTCACACGTTCATGACCATATCTCACCCAATACAACTCCTAAAGTAGCAGGAGTACTTTTGTTGGAAAGGATAGATATGAAGGGTTTAAACAGGTTCCAGCAGGATCGACTCAGCCTTTCATATTTCCAAGGCAGATAGAATGAGTAGCATCAAATTGTGTAATGATATCTATACCCCCAGGAAATACTTGAAAATGAGAGACAATCTCAATGTACCTTTCCTGGTAAAATACTTTGATATTATTATTTGCTTACCTGGTACCTGGTACCTGTATTCTAGGAACTGGGGGTTGGGGTGTGTTCTCTTTTAAAGCCTGTATATCAGCCCCCTTCTCCTCACCACATCAAAGTACCCTCATTGGAAAAAGGAAGGTCTCACATTCCAAGAAGAACATTGAATATGGCCTGAATGCCAGGTGATTACTTGGTCACCTGGCAAAATCATATATTTAAAACTATATTAGTTTAGGGAAAGTGGGAGGCTCTACCCCACCTGCTTGACTGGGTACCAAACTAACAAAGATATACTCATCTTTCAGACAAGGATATTTATGCCTATCTCATCTTATCAGGGCTGATAGGGCAATATGAAAATCAATATCATGTAAAAAAAATATATAATACAAAATTCTGCCTAAATCTATATGCAATATGTAGTTTTGTGATCCTGGCACCAGCAATGGTATGTAAATTGGAACCAGTGGGGTTCCATTTTTCTCAGATTGGCAATAACTACTGACAAAAGTAGATCATGTAATAGTTTTGAAAGATTTTAGTATCTCTAAAGTAGTGAAAACGTAATCAAAATATTTTTTTCTCATAACTGCCTCTTGTGGAAACATTTGTGTAACTTAGCACGGGAGAGAAAGACAAACCATTTAATACAACTGATTGTCTATTTTGCAAAATGGTGTGCCTTGTCTGCCTTTTCTTTACAACTGAAATTTCTATGATCATTATGGTGCAAATAGATAATATCAAAAAGGAGAAGTGATAGGTCTAAATGCATGCTCCTGGCTCCTTCTACTGCATGTCACCCATACAAATGTTGAACCAAATAGGTGTTAAATACTATTTGGAATTCTACAATTTCCAAAGATTTCATTAAGTTTAATGGATGGAAATATGCGTTTAACCAGGATTGGGGTAAATAGGCAAAGACCTCTCTTTTGATGCAGTCAGTGGCATTCTTTCCAAATTGGTATACTTTGTCTACCTTTTCTTTTTTTTGTCTACCTTTTTGAAAATTGAAAAAAAGATTTAAAAAGACAGATTTTGTTAAGGGTAGCTCTGTGTTTCGGGCACTCCCTATGGAATGTATACTCTTTCCAGTAGGATGTCACTTCTCTTGGGAGAGGGGCTGGTGATGAATACGGTAAAAAAAGGCTATAGTATTCAAAGATGTCATTACCTTAGATGGGGTAGAAATGTAAAAAATACACATTAAATGCAGCAGTTAAAGGGATAGTAATACTTCGATAAAAGCAATTTTAATGCTGTAGGTATTAAAAAACTAAATCAATTGCACCCAATCCTATCTCTCAAACCTCTATGGTTTGAGAGATATAAGATTTCAAAGTGCCCCCTTCCCTCTCCTTGTGCTGACGTCAGCTTTCTGTGTTAGAGAAGCAGATCCTGTTCAACAGACCATCCTGCGCTCTTCAGCAGAGCCGTAATCACGCTAGTTAGGCAGAAATACTTAATTTGAACGGTCTACAGCATGTGCCTGGTTTGCAAGCACACGTTGTAGACCGTTCAAATGAAGTATCTCTGCCTAACTAGTTTGATTACGGTTCTGCTGAAGAGAACAGAACGGTCTATTGAACAGGATCACCTTCTCTAACACAGAAAGCTGACGTCAGCACAAGGAGAGGGAAGGGGGAACTTTGAAATCATATATCTCTCAAACCATAGAGGTTTGAGAGATAGGAATGGGTGCAATTGATTTAGTTTTTTAATACCTACAGCATTAAAGTTGCTTTTATCTAAGTATTACTATCCCTTTAAGTTTTTATACAGATGATAATCATAATGGGAACACAAAGTGTGCATACATTAGAATAAGCTGTATCTTCCCCATACCGCTTACATTCTAAATATAGGATAGTGACTAGTGTTGAGCGAGCATGCTCGGCCGATGCTCGGATCGGCTCGAGCATCGCTCTGCTCGGCACATGGCGGTACTCGTACGAGTACCGCATGTGCTCGCCCGCCATGTTCGGGTCTCCTCCCCGCACGTTTTGCGGCTGCTGCGCAGCCAATAAACGTGCAGGGAGGCTCTGACATCGGTGTAATGCCAGCAGCCATGTTGGCTGCTGGCATTACACTGATTGGCTGGCCAGAACCCGTGGTCGGGTGCTGTATAGCACCTGACCAGCGAGTTCGGCTCAGTCTTAGCCAGGGAGAGATGAGGATAGGAAGGGAAAGTCAGTGTAGGGAGGAAAAAAGCAAAATTGTGAAAAAAAAAGAACCAAAAGTCCTTTTTAGGACTACTGTGTGTGGGGGCAGCAGGTTATTTTGTGTGGGGGGAAAAAAACAAACAAAAAAAAATTTCATATATTCTGTTTAGTGTGCAAAGTTGCAGATTAGAGCACATTCTGTTTAGTGTGCAAAGTTGCAGATTAGAGCACATTCTGTTTAGTGTGCAAAGTTGCAGATTAGAGCACATTCTGTTTAGTGTGCAAAGTTGCAGATTAGAGCACATTCTGTTTAGTGTGCAAAGTTGCAGATTAGAGCACATTCTGTTAAGTCTTCAAACTAAAATATCAAAGTCACATATTCCATTCAGTGTGCGTCGCCGCAGTTTAGCAGCACATTCTGTGTACTGTGCAGAGTTGCAGAATAGGAAGAAATACTGTTAAGTCTTCAAACTCAAATATTAAAGTCACATATTCCATTCAGTGTGCGTCACCGCAGTTTAGCAGCCTATTCTGTGTACTCTGCACAGTTGCAGAATAGGAAGAAATACTGTTAAGTCTTCAAACTCAAATATTAAAGTCACATATTCCATTCAGTGTGCGTCACCGCAGTTTAGCAGCCTATTCTGTGTACTCTGCACAGTTGCAGAATAGGAAGAAATACTGTTAAGTCTTCAAACTCAAATATTAAAGTCACATATTCCATTCAGTGTGCGTCACCGCAGTTTAGCAGCCTATTCTGTGTACTCTGCACAGTTGCAGAATAGGAAGAAATACTGTTAAGTTTTCAAACTCAAATATTAAAGTCACATATTCCATTCAGTGTTGGTCACCGCAGTTTAGCAGCCTATTCTGTGTACTCTGCACAGTTGCAGAATAGGAAGAAATACTGTTAAGTCTTCAAACTCAAATATTAAAGTCACATATTCCATTCAGTGTGCGTCACCGCAGTTTAGCAGCCTATTCTGTGTACTCTGCACAGTTGCAGAATAGGAAGAAATACTGTTAAGTTTTCAAACTCAAATATTAAAGTCACATATTCCATTCAGTGTGCGTCACCGCAGTTTAGCAGCCTATTCTGTGTACTCTGCACAGTTGCAGAATAGGAAGAAATACTGTTAAGTCTTCAAACTCAAATATTAAAGTCACATATTCCATTCAGTGTGCGTCACCGCAGTTTAGCAGCCTATTCTGTGTACTCTGCACAGTTGCAGAATAGGAAGAAATACTGTTAAGTTTTCAAACTCAAATATTAAAGTCACATATTCCATTCAGTGTGCGTCACCGCAGTTTAGCAGCCTATTCTGTGTACTCTGCACAGTTGCAGAATAGGAAGAAATACTGTTAAGTCTTCAAACTCAAATATTAAAGTCACATATTCCGTGTAAGATGAAGAAGGCGGGTAAAAAGGGACGGGGAAGTGGACGTGATCCTGATAGTTCAGGGCGCGGGTCAGGACGCGGAGAAACTGTGCCTGGTGCCAGAGCACAAGAAAGAAAGACATCCACCATACCTAGCTTCATGTCTAATTTTACAGGGCGTCGCAGGACATCACTCTCGAGGTCCGACCACTGCGAACAGGTGGTCGGTTGGATGTCAGCTGATACTGCTTCCAGTCGGTTAAGCACCACCCTGTCTTCCACCAAGTCCACTCTCAGTAGCCAAGAGTCTGGTCAACATAATCCTCACTCTGATCATCCTTCCTCCCACCATAGACGGTCTGGTCAAAGAAGTGATCCCACACTGGGATATAGTGATGAGCTCGTCTCATCACCAATCCTTCATTTGACCCTCTCTCCAAGCACGCTTGCAGAGGAACATGACATCTTGTGCCCTGATTCACAACCTCTAGAGGGTACCCAATCACAAGAAGATAACAGATGTGAACGGCATTTAAGGTCAAAGGAAGTAGTGGATGATGATGATGATGATGAGACACAGTTGCCATTAAATCAACCACTATTACTGTCTCAAGACCTTGTTGAGGAGAATGTTATACAGTTGTCAATGACTGAGTATGTGGTGGGATCAAGACATGAGGAGGATGATCAGAGTGAGGAAGTGGAGGAGGACTTGGTGGACGATGAGGTGACTGACCCCACCTGGGAAGGTGTAGAGCCGAGCGATGACAGCAGTCCTGAGGGTGAGCCATCTGCAGCACCGCAACAGGCTGGAAGAGGCAGTGGTGTGGCTACAGAAAGAAGGCGGACCGCACCAAACCGGCCCGCAAATGTTCCACGGAGCACCCCCTTGCGTAAATCTCCCTTGCCAAAGGGTAGGTGTTCCGCGGTATGGCGTTTTTTTAAGGAAAGTGCGGACTACAAAAGAATTGTAGTTTGCAACCTGTGCCACACCAGAATGAGCCGAGGCATGAACACTAGAAACCTCACCACCACCAGCATGATCCGACACATGGCATCCAAGCACCGTAATAAGTGGGAGGAACGCCTGGATCGCCCATCTGTGTCTGCAGGCCACACCACTGCCTCCTCTTCCCCTGTTTTCGGTGCCGGCCAATCGCCTGTCGAAGGCGCAGGCCCGCATACCTCCCGCCCTGCACCTGTACCATCTGAAGCACCATCAGCGACCACATCCACTTCCCTGTCCCAGCACAGCGTCCAAATGTCGTTACCCCAGGCATTTGAGCGCAAGCGAAAATACCCAGCCACCCACCCACAGGCCATAGCACTAACCTCACACCTTTCCAAATTACTGGCCATCGAAATGCTGCCATTTAGGCTTGTGGACACTGAGTCCTTCCGCAGCCTGATGGCAGCAGCTGTCCCTCGGTACGCGGTCCCCAGCCGCCACTACTTTTCCCGGTGTGCCATCCCCGCATTACACCACCATGTGTCCCGTAACATCACCCGTGCCCTGACCAACGCAGTTACTGGGAAGGTCCACTTAACAACTGACACATGGACAAGTGCTTGTGGCCAGGGACGCTACATTTCCCTGACGGCACACTGGGTGAATGTCGTGGAGGCTGGGAGCGACTCGGACCCTGGGATGGCACGGGTGCTACCCACGCCGAGGATTGCGGGCCCTACCTCCATCAGGGTTTCCGCCACCACCTACGTTATTGGCTCCTCCTCCTCCGTTTCCACCTCCGAATTCTCTACACGCAGCGCCACTCCCCCATCAGCCAGTAGCTGGAAGCAGTGTAGCACTGCAGTGGGGAAGCGTCAACAGGCCGTGCTGAAGCTGATCTGCCTTGGGGACAAACAGCACACGGCCTCAGAGCTGTTGCAGGGGATTAGTCACCAGACCGAGCAGTGGCTCTCGCCACTCAACCTGCAACCAGGCATGGTTGTGTGTGATAATGGGCGTAACTTGGTGGCGGCTTTGGAGCTCGGCAAGCTCACACACGTACCATGCCTAGCGCATGTATTTAATTTAGTGGTTCAGCGATTTCTAAAAACCTACCCCAATGTGCATGATCTCTTG
This sequence comes from Rhinophrynus dorsalis, assembly GCA_037306005.1. NCBI lineage: Eukaryota > Metazoa > Chordata > Amphibia > Anura > Rhinophrynidae > Rhinophrynus > Rhinophrynus dorsalis. The sequence continues at coordinate 74,258,246 of CM074728.1, read as the reverse complement.
ACCAAGGTGCGCCGCGTGTGTGCACATTTCCGTAAGTCATCTACAGCTTCGGCCGGCCTGTTGAAGCTGCAGCAGCGCTTACAATTGCCAGCTCACCGGCTGCTGTGTGACGTGAGCACGCGCTGGAACTCCACCTTCCAAATGTTGGCCCGGCTTTGTGAGCAGCAGAGGGCAGTAGTGGAGTACCAGCTGTTACACGGTCGTCGCCTCTCCGTTCAACTTCCTGTAATCAGAAGTGAGGAGTGGGAATGGATGTCAGACCTCTGCGAGGTTTTACGCAATTTTGAGGAATCGACACAGATGGTGAGCGGCGATAACGCTATTATCAGTGTAACCATCCCACTTCTGTGTCTACTGAAACGCTCGCTGCTCACAATTAAAACCGACGCTTTGCATGTGGAAGAGGTGGAAATGCGGGAGGAAGAGCTTACACAAGGTGATAGCCAGAGCACCCTCACTTCGTCTTCTCAGCAACAATTGGAGGAGTCGGAGGAGGAGGAGGAGGAGGAAGACACGGTTGCCTCCGCTACAGAGGGTAGCCATGGAACTTTAGTTCCATCTCTTCAGCGTGGGTGGGCAGAAGAGGAGGAAGAGGATGAGGAGATTGAGAGTCATCCTCCTGGTGAGGACAGCGAAATCTTGCCTGTTGGTACTCTGGCACACATGGCTGACTTTATGTTAGGCTGCCTTTCCCGTGACCCACGCGTTATACGCATTTTAGACAACACGGATTACTGGGTGTTCACCCTTCTGGACCCCCGCTACAAAGAGAATTTCTCATCTCTCATTCCTCCGGTGGAGAGGACAAGCAAAATGGTGCAATACCAGAAGGTTCTTGTTGAAAAATTGCTCCAAAATTTTCCATCTGACAACGCTGGCGGCAGAGTACGTGCTACCTTGGCCAACCGAGAAGGGGAGAAAAGGGGAGCACACAGCAGTTCCAAGAAAGGCAGGGCAACACTCTCCATGGCGTGGGACACCTTCATGACACCCCGCCAGCACCCTTACCCTGATGCGCAGCCTAGTGTCACAAGGAGGGAAAAGTTTTGGAAGATGGTGAAGGAGTACGTAGCAGACCGTGTCAGCGTCCTCAATGATCCCTCTGTGCCTTACAACTACTGGGTGTCCAAGCTGGACACGTGGTATGAACTGGCACTCTACGCCTTGGAGGTGCTGGCCTGCCCTGCCGCCAGCGTTCTGTCTGAGCGGGTATTTAGTGCTGCTGGTGGCATCATAACAGATAAGCGTATCCGCCTTTCCACCGACAATGCTGATAGGTTGACACTTATAAAAATGAACAAGGCCTGGATTTCCCCTGACTTCTCCACTCCACTGGAGGAAAGCCCCGGGGGAACATAAACTCACTTTATATATGTTATTTACAATGATGGGAATACTCTGTATTCCCATTCACCCCTTCCACCCAAAAAACGGGTATATGGTTGACTCTTAATCTTCTCATCCTCCTCCTCCTCTTCCATATGCCCTGTGCTATAATTTTTATATAGGGCCAGCTCACCAGCGGGCCCTGTGATATAATTTTTATATAGGGCCAGCTCACCAGCGGGCCCTGTTTGACAATTTTTATATAGGTCAGCTCACCAGCGGGCCTTCTCATATAATGTTTTATTGGGTCAGCTCTCTAGCGGGCCCTCTCATATAATGTTTTATAGCGTCAGCTCACTAGCGGGCCTTCGCATATAATGTTTAGGATGGTCAGCTCCGCAGCAGACCCTCACCCATAATGTTTTAGATGGTCGGCTCAGCGCACATTTCCCTCTTAATCATGGCCCCAGTTCAGAAAAATCGAGGAAATTTTTGGGAGAATTTGCCTTTGCGCACGTTTCCCTCTTAATCATGGCCTCAGTTCAATAAAATCAAGGAAATTTTTGGGAGAATTTGCCTCTGCGCACGTTTCCCTCTTAATCATGGCCTCACTTCAGAAAATCGAGGAAATTTTTGGGAGAATTTGCAGATGATATACAAGTAAATATACAGCAAATACTGTTTGGTAACAATTTTTCGCCTAAAGTCGTTTTTATCTTCCTTTTTGTGTGTTTTACGGTCAGTCTGTAAAAATGGCGTACTACGGGCGAAAGATCGTTATCAGCAGCGATGTTGGAGTCCAAGATGCATCCAGACATCCTCCCTATGCTGTCCCTGAACCATTTCTGTGGTGTTTCCATAATTTTCTGCCCTTTTCCTATGGACCAGACACCCTCCCCTCATCAGAGCAGGGGGTGCCTGGTGTAATGCTCGAGTCCTCCCATTGACTTCAATGGGGCTCGGGTGCTCGGCCGAGCACTCGAGCCTCCGGGGGCGCTCGGTCAGAGCACCCGAACACCCGAGCATTGGGGTGCTCGCTCATCACTAATAGTGACAGATACAATAAGATAGAAGAGGAAGTGCAATTTATGACAGTTCATATGAGATAAGGTCTACATGTTACAGTAGTGCTACATTTAAAAGTTTCTCTTTTAGCTTGAATTTGAAGTTGTTGAGGATTGACACTTGGCAAATGCTGCATGGTAGGGAGTTCCAGAGGTAGAGAGCAGCAAGGGAAAAAGCCTTCAGTCATGATACAGCAGTCTGCCATTCGTGGTGCATACAGGATGTGCAGATATATGGGGGTTACCAACAATGACATATAGGATGATGAGTGTTGGACAGCCATGAAGGTAATGAAGAGGAATGTGAATGCTATATATTTTATTATTAGAAGAACAACACTTTTAGTAGTGTAGGGGTAAGTACTGTTCTAGTGGAGAGCAAGAATATTCTGGTAGCTGAATTAAGAATCAGTTGAAGAGGCGTAGATGTAATTTGGGGTAGGGCCCAGCTAGCATCACAGACTTATACAATGACACAAATATATCAAGCTCATTCAATTACACAAGCATTGAAAGGCCAATACAGTAAAACCCATTTATGATTTTTTGACCATCCCTAATCAGAAGCGACCTTTTAAGAAATATATACTCAGTCCATTAAAGTTAGGATAGAGCTATCTCCAGGCCCTCTGGTCAATCAAGGTTGCCTAGGGCTGTGGAATTTCCATTTAAAACCTCTCTCCAGGTAATAAAGACTGACTCAATAGAGATGTTCTACTAATGAAAATGCTTGAAGCTACTATTAAAGTCCAGACTGTCAGCTTAACAGCAAAAACTTTTAATGAGGAATCCATTAAAGTTGACCTAATGAATCAGAAATTCTTTTCCAACCTGACTAATTATAGAGATCCTGGAATATCTTTGAACACATGTAATTTAGAAAGTACGTATTCCACTGTCCTGAAAAAAAAATCCTGCAAAGAAGCAGCGTGTTAATAATACAAATATACACCATGTGAATCATTTTCAGGATGTCTATTCTAAGCAATTTGAGTGTTACTGCTGCCATGATCTACTTAATAAATCCCCATTCGCTTTGTTACAGCTCTGAAAAAATAAAATTTTATGGAGTATAATATAAACTTATCTTTATATTTTAAAATATAGGAAATGTAGTTTTCTTTGTATATTTTGTAGTATTAAAGAGTGTGACTAGTCATATTCTAAAACCATTTTTAATAATCTAAGTGTTTTTATTCCTCTGTCTCACCCTTTTCAATTATGTTAGCCATCTTCTACAGTGAAGGTGCTGACCCGGTCCATCAGCTTCAAGGTGAAGCCAGTGATTTGCCCCTGTGTGAACTGAGCAGTACAACATATAGGTGGCTTGGCTGAGCAATATGACAGCCAAGTTGTGTGTGTGCAACTGGATACATCATCAGTATGAATGCACAAGGTCACTGCAGTAAATATAAACGGTGTGTCCCAGCTGAGTTTGGAAGCAATAATGGGACAAATAAAAAATACGCTAAAAATAGGTGTTTTAAGTCCTTCATTTCAAGGGAGGTCTCCAGTACAAAATAAAGCAAAGCGCTGGAGATCTTTTTAGAAATTCAGAGGCTAAAAGCACCATATATCAATCTATATTTGGATAATTTTTATTTGTCCCCTTTGGGGCTGTTCGTTTGGTCCAGAATTGCTTCAATTAATACATCAGCGTCAATGTCCTCATGTTTCAATGCTAAAGAAGAAAGACAAGGCAGTACTGGTAGAAGGGGTATGCTTTTGAAATGTCGCACACTTAAGAGCATGCAACATTTCAAGACTTCAGCACACCGCCATGGTCAAAATGGTGACATGACAATCTCGAACTGCATGACAGCGTGAGATTGTCATGTCACCAACTTAATGGTCGCATGCATAGACGAGGCTCTAGTCCTATTACTTCATGCACTGCTGGAAGTGAAGGGTTAACTCCTGCACCCTTATCAGAAAACTGAAGTTCTTCAACACTGTAGGCATCGTCAATGGAAGATCTTGCACAAAGAGGCCAATACTGGACCCGTCAACTACAGGGCTCTTTAAAGGGATAGTAATGTTTTACAATGAAAGAAGCTCCAATTAATATTCATAGTATTTGGGCCATGGAGAGTGTTATTTCAATACTTTCAGAGTTGTAATTGAATGTTAAAGTATCCCCCTCCCACCCCTTTTACTGATGTAGCACTGCTCACCTAAGAGCAACAAGACTGTCCAGATGGATCACAGAGAGGGACAATCTTCAGTAAGCATAAGGAGAAACCTGAGAAACCTTTCAAGGGGGTCAAGGTTTTCCTTATGCTCACAGTAAGAAGATTGTCCCTTGCTGTGATCTGTGTGGTCCCAGGACTAGATTGCACATCTGAGGGGAGGTAGCTTACACTAGGTAAAAGGGGTGGGGGGGATAATTTATCATTCAATTACTGTTGAACTACAACTCTGACAGTAATGAAATAACACTCTCCATGGCCCAAATACTATAAAGATTAATTGGAGCTGCTGATTTTGTGAAACATTACTATCCCTTTAAAACAATACATTTTTTCAAATCCTATTTTTATGATTGGTTCTAGCACTCTGTAGGCATAATTTATTATTAATTAGAAACATGCCCATCATTTTAAAAGCTCAGAGGCTTCTTCTGTGGCCTCCAGGCTGTCTATTCTCTGGGAAATGCCCTGATTATCACTTCAAAAGCATACACATCTCTCCTTTGCCTTATAAGAGTTGTTCCCTTCCCTATCCCCAGGGACTCCTAACAGGTCATGAATTTAGGATTTCATTATTTGTGCAGTCTAGATAATAAAATAAACGAGCCTCTGATTAACTCACCTTTACTCAAGCAAGGAATTCCTAAATTACCTGTTCAGGGTCCCTGAGGATAGGGTTGGGAACCATTATCTTAAAGCACACTTCCATTCACACCCATTCACACTCATGCTGTTTTGCTTTACAGTAGACATATCTTATGACAAGTTTATTTTGAATTTTAGAGAAATCTCCCTATATGCAGTATGAGTACATTTTCTGTAAATTTTGAGAAAGTAACCTATATGATTTAGTGGCACAGTGTGCACTATATGAATGAATGAATTAATGAATGAATATGTTATTTATCTAGCGCCACAAGTGTATGCACTGCTTTACAATTTAAGGCTTTAGACAATACAGGGTTACAAGTGCTTTTCAAAGTGAATAGTGATGATCTCTGTAGAGTTACAGCAGGGAAGGTCTTCACTGCCATCAGTAGGGCCACCATGCAGGTCATTCATATTAAAAAGTGAATTGTTGCAATTCTGCTTGCAGCAATCCAACCATTGTCCTTTGAGACAAAAGCACAGATATCCCAGTAGAGCACTGACGTCTCCTTTCAGACCCCGTTCTGATCCGTTGTTGGTTATCCTGGGTTGCTTCTTTTGCAAAGTCAAGCCATACTGTTGGGCTGAGGATGGGAATGTCCAAATGACACATCTGACATCATATTGTGGGTAGGACTTATATGGGTGGGTAGATGAAAAGAGGAGTTTGCCATGAAATGGGTGGGAAAGTGGGCGGAATAGGGCTGGTGTGTTAAATGGACTGGAAAGTGGGTGGGAGTATAGCTGAACTCACCAAGCCAGAGGATCAGCCTCTGTTTCCAGAGACCCGGCAATTCAACGTGAAAACCAGAGTGTCTGGGGCAAATCCGGAGAAATCTCAGGTATCCTTCTGGACTCACAATAAAGTCCCGGCCTCATAACTCGGTCTACTTCCAGGAGAACTAGTATTCCAATATGGCAAATATATGAGAACATTTACATTTAAACCCATCAGCTTAGTTGTTTTTCCAAAGAAAAATGTTCTACATTTCCAAACTTTTGCATCAGACTTTTAAATAACACATTGCAATTACCATTCAATTTGCATTTAAGGGACACTGTTAAAGAGAAGCTTATTAGCTTTTGGGCAAACAGTATGCAATTAATTATATAAAGAGCTAGAAACATGTGGGCGGCAAGACTATTTCAACCTGTTCCTGACCTAACGGCTATATATGTATATATAATTACCTGCAAATTACTCCTCCCAATTACCAAACCCAGCAAAAAAACACTAATGGCCAGGCGGCTGGTTTGTCTACAGAACAGTATTCTTCCTTTAGCCATAAATGAGATGATAGTTCTACAGTGATGTTAATATAGAGTTATAGGTTCATCTCTCTTACTATCACTGTTGCTTTGAAATAATTTACTTCCATATCATCAGGGTTAACTATTTGAGTACCAGAGGGAGCTCCAGCTCATTGGCATTCAAAGGGTTGTGCCCTTTGGATGCTACAGATATCTCTACACTTAAAGGGATAGCAATACTTCGTTTTATCTTTATTTTATTTTGTAGGCATTAAAAAAACATGAAGAATGATATAAGTCTTATCTCTCAAACCTTTATGGTTTATGAGATATTCACAAGCAAAGTTTCCCCTCCCGCCCCTTTTACCTAGTGTAAGCCATCTCTTCTCAGATGTGGAATCTGGTTGTAAGACCAGACAGATAACAGAAGGGGACACTCTTATTCCTATGAAAACAATGAAATCCCTGCCTCCCTTGACAAGCTTTTCAGGTTTTTCCCTTATGTATGTATGTATGTATGTATCTTTATTTATATGGCGCCACACAGTGTACGCAGCGCCTTACAATAGACATATGTTACAATAAATAAGAGGGGATGAAATAAGTGCGACATTCATAGAAACAATGGGAGAGAGTTCCCTGCCCCAAGGAGCTTACAGTCTAAATGGATAAAGGGAGACATACAATGGGGTAAGAGGGTGTTAAGTGCTGAGATTACAAGTGCTGAGTTTGGCCAAAGGCAGTGCATGGTCCTAGTGCTCCAGAAGATAAGACTTCAGGGTAGACTTAAAGACAGAGGGGGATTTTTCTAGGCGTAAGGAGAGGGGTATGGCGTTCCAGAGGTAGGGAGCAGAAAGCGAGAAAGGTTTGAGACGGGAGAGGGCAGAGGGTGTGGATGGTGCAACAAGAAGTGCATTATGTGCTGAGCGAAGGAGGCGGCCAGGAACATAATAGGAGATGAGGGAAGAGATGTAAGGAGGGGTAGCAGTGTGGAGAGCGTTAAAGGTGAGAAGAAGGACTTTGTAATTGATGCGCTGCTGAACTGGGAGCCATGACAGATGTCTGAGAATTATGTGGGCAGGTTCAGTTTTTGGGGAGAGTGTGGTGATTCGTGCAGCTGAGTTTAAAACAGATTGCATAGGTGAAAGATGAGTAGCAGGGAGGCCAGTTAGTAGGATATTGCAATAGTCTAAGCGGGACAGAATGAGGGCCCGTATAAGAGTTTTAGTAGTTTGTTGGGAGAGGAACGGGCGGATTTTAGCAATGTTACGGAGAAAGAAGCGAGATGATCTAGCCACAGAGTTAATGTGAGGGGAGAAGGAAAGAGAGGAATCAAATATGGCCCCAAGGCAGCGTGCTGAGCTGACCGGATCAATATCAATTCCATCAACTGTAATGGTGAAGCTAGGGGTTCGGCAAGGTCTTGGTGGGAAGATTAGCAGTTCGGTTTTGGCCATGTTAATCTTCAGCTGACGCTGTGCCATCCAGGAGGAAATGGCCAAGAGGCAGTCTGAAATTTGCAGCTGGATTTGTGGTGAAAGATCAGAAGTGGAGATGTAAATTTGGGTATCGTCAGCATATAGATGGTATTTAAAGCCAAATGAACTAATAAGTTCACCCAATGAAAGAGTGTACAGTGAGAAAAGCAGAGGACCCAGAATGGAGCCTTGAGGCACCCCCACAGACAGAGGGACCGTGGAGGAGGTGTTATTGTTAGAGGACACAAAAAAGGAACGTTGTGAGAGATAGGAGGAGAGCCATGAAGCAGCTTGATTTCGGAAACCAAGACTGTGGAGAATTTGAGCAAGCAGAGAATGGTTAACTGTGTCAAAGGCAGAGGATAAATCGAGTAGTATAAGTATTGAAAACTGTCCTTTGGCTTTTGCAGTCTGGAGATCATTAGCCACCCTGCAGAGAGCGGTCTCAGTTGAATGACCGCACCGGAAACCAGACTGCATCGGATCCAAAAGACAGTTAGAGTTGAGGAATTTGGTTATTTGGGAGAAGACCAGGCATTCTAGGAGTTTTGAGGCAAGTGGCAGAAGGGAGACAGGTCGATAGTTAGAGAGACAGGAGGGGTCGAGGTTAGTCTTTTTGAGCAGGGGTTTAATTTGGGCCTGTTTGAAGGAAGAAGGGAAGGTGCCTGTGGAGAGAGAAGTGTTGAAGATGTGTGTTAATATAGGTGTAAGGACTGGTGCAAGTGGTTTGAGTAAGTGGGAAGGCAAAGGGTCCAAGCAGCAGGTAGTGAGGTGGGTAGATAGGAGAAGTTGAGAAACTTCTTCCTCTGTTATTGGGGTAAAACTATCAAAGTATGATGAGGGGGGTTTGGGGAGAGAGAGTTCGGAGGCAGATGGAATAGTAGGAATCTGTTTTTGAATAGATTCCACCTTGTGCTTGAAGTGATCTGCAAAAGCTTGAGGTGAATGTATGGGGTGAGAGGAAGCAGTGGAAGGATGGAGCAAGGAGTCAAAGACTGCAAAGAGACGGCGCGGGTTTGATTTATTGTTGTGGATTAGTATGGTGTAGTATTCTTGTTTAGCTTTTGATAAAGCAGAATGCAGGCAGGACAGCATAAATTTGAAGTGGATGAAATCTGCATGTGAGCGAGATTTCCTCCAAAGGCGTTCAGCAGAACGAGTGCAGGAGCGTAGGAAGCGGGTGTGGGAGTTGAGCCAGGGTCGTGGATTGACTTGACGGCTCCGTTGTGGTTTCAGTGGGGCAAAGGAATCAATAGCAGAGGATAGAATGGAGTTGTAGGAGTTAACTAGGATGTCTGTGTCAGAGATGGCTAGCAAAGAGGAAAGATTAGAGTTAAGTGAGGCGCTCATCCCAGCAAGATCAAGTGAGCGGGTATCCCTTATAAATCTGTTGGTGGGAGGGATGGGGGAAGGGGCAGTGTGAGAAAGAGAGAAGGATATAAGATGGTGGTCTGATAGAGGGAATGGGGAAACTGTGAGAGAGGAAAGGTCCAGACCCTTAGTAAAAACAAGATCGAGGCAGTGACCAGCTTTGTGAGTGGCACTGTCGGTCCACTGCTGGAGATCAAGGGAAGCGGTTAGATCTAGAAGACGGGAAGCCCAGGGGACAGAGGGGTTGTCAATATGACAGTTAAAATCACCCAGAATAAGGACAGGATTGTCAGTGGAGAGAAAGAAGGAGAGCCAGGATTCAAAATCTGAGAGAAATTTTGAAGGAGAAGAGGAGTTAGTAGGTGGCCTGTATATTACAGCCACGCGCATAGACAGGGGGTAATAGAGCTGGATTGCGTGTACTTCAAATGAAGAAAAGTGCACACATGGTGCAATTGAGAGGGTCTGGAAGCGGCAGCGGGAGGAGAGAAGGAGACCTACCCCCCCACCTCGACCAGTGGATCGAGGGGTGTGTGAGAAGCAGAACCCTCCATGAGAGAGTGCAGCCTCCACAGCTGTGTCCTGTGCAGATAACCAAGTTTCTGTGAAGGCAAACAACTGCAGTGATTGCTCACAGAAACAATCATGAATGGGGGTTGTCTTATTAACTATGGAGCGGGTGTTCAACAGAGCACAGGAGAAGGGGAGAAAGGAGGGTGAATAAAGAGGAATGTTTATGAGATTTGAGGGGTTAGAACCCTCCAAGTTGCGGTGGGAGGAAATGGTGGGCCGTGGCTGATAGCAGGTGGGTATGGGGATTGGGCCGGGATTGGGAGCAATATCCCCTGCAGCAAGCAGAAGGATAAGACAAAGGGCAGAGATGTGGGAGTGGGATTTGTATTGGTGCTTAGGAATAGGGACTGCAGAGGTAGAAGGGGTTAAAATCTGGAGAAGTGTGTAGGAGCAGACAGGTGTGAAGGGGAGGAGAGAGGGAGAGATGTGTATGTAGTTTGTAAAGTCAAGGGGAGAGCTGAGGCTGACAAGAATCCTGGGGAGCACTGAACATATAACAACAAAATAAATAGCAGATGTCAACATTGCAAGTCCAAATCTGATGCCAGAGAAGAAATGTCTTTGCTGATTATCTTCTTACAGGTGCTCCTTACAGGTAATGCAGGATTTCTGGTGCCTTGTATTTTGCCTTGTGTGTTGTCCTCGTTGTTGAACTCAGTTGTTAAACTCTTGGAAACACTTAGGAAGAGGGGCACAATGCTCTGCCCCCTGCAAAATGCTTTCCCCCACAGTGTGTCCAGATATATAGGCCACAAACTATTGATTAGCAATCAAACTATCAACATATCAAAGGATGGAGCAAAAGGCTGAGGGAAATGGAAGGTGTGAGAGGGAAATTAACTCTCCAAGGGAATGCAGACACACAGTCTATGAGCTAGCAGGTTTGATAAATTAGATACACAAGATGTTAATATCTGTTCATACCCAGACAAATATAGCTCCAGACGCACCAGGCACACAAGGGGTTAATATGTCAACAAGGCAGATGATACACTGTTCATACCCAGACAAATATAGCTCCAGACGCACCAGGCACACAAGGGGTTAATATGTCAACAAGGCAGATGATACACTGTTCATACCCAGACAAATATAGCTCCAGACGCACCAGGCACACAAGGGGTTAATATGTCAACAAGGCAGATGATACACTGTTCATACCCAGACAAATATAGCTCCAGACGCACCAGGCACACAAGGGGTTAATATGTCAACAAGGCAGATGATACACTGTTCATACCCAGACAAATATAGCTCCAGACGCACCAGGCACACAAGGGGTTAATATGTCAACAAGGCAGATGATACACTGTTCATACCTGTGGATGAGAAGAGAAGAGAATGGGTCACCCAATAACTCAGTTGTTAAACTCTTGGAAACTAAGGTGACCACATTTCCCTTCTGCCATTCCGGGACGTGGTCACCCTATCAATGCCTTACCTTGAGTCCCTGGTGGTCTAGCGGAGTGCGGAGTGCAAAGTGCTCTGTGCCTCCTCCGGCACAGAGCTGAAGCTCCCACGCGCTGTGCTCAGTAATGCAGAGCGCTGGGAGATGATGTCATCTCCCAGCGCTCTGTATTACTAGAGCGCTTGCCTCCAGATCAGGTAAGTTGCATTGCCGCCCTGGATGTCAGCCTGCAAGCGGCGTCCATGATGTGACACACCGCTTGCAGGCTGACATCCAGGGCGGCTTGGCTTCATTCCGGGACACTTCATTGTCCCGGTTGAAGGGGACCCGGGACGCGGGACATGTCCCTGAAATAAGGGACAGTCCCGGACGTTCCGGGACCCGTGGTCACCCTATTGGAAACACTTTAGAAGAGGGGCACTTAGGAAGAGGGGCACAATGCTCTGCCCCCTGCAAAAAAAAAAAAAAAAAAAATTGAAGATTGTCCCTCTCTGCAGTCTACCTGGGTACCTCCCTTCTGCTCTGGCTGAGCAGTGTTACATCAGTAAAAGGGGCAGGAGGGGGATACTTTGTCATTGAATTACTCCTGAACTACAACTCTGACAGAACTGAAATAACACTCTCCAAATAGTCCAAATACTATGATGATTAATTAGAGCTGCTTTTATTATGAAACATTACTATCCCTTTAACTTCACAACAAGCTGAGACACTAATGTTTTAGGTGAAAAAACATAACATTCACAGACTATCTATCTATCTGTATCTTTAAACATTGTTTCTGCCTTGATAGAGTTAACATACTATAAAATAATACTCTAGGATGTTTGTCAGAAGCCGTCATGCGCAGTAGAGACTGTGCACGTTTCGGGCAGTTTCTACTGCGCAAGATTGCATCGCGTGGAGCAGTGAGGTAGCGGCCGCTTAACCCTTTGAGTGCCAGATGGGTACACAACGCATTGCAAAGCGCATTGCGTACCCCTCTGACACTCAAAGGGTTAACATTACCCGGACTTTGGCCCGTGTACACATGCTTTTACACTAGTATATAATATTGTACAAGATGTTTTTGGAATAAGCTGGAGGAAGCAATTTACCTTTGCACTCTTCACTTCCTGGTGTTTTGTACACTGCTGAGAATAGCCTTTGAACCAGGAAGTGAGGAGTACAAGGAAAATGTCTTCCTCAATCCACTCAAGATCAGCACATGCAATATCATACATTTTAAAGGGCAACATTGCCAGATAGTTACCCTTTTGGCACATCTATTCCCCTGGAAGCAGATATGACAATTAAGCTGGAGCATATCTGGGGACACTCCAGATATGACCCAGTGATTCTGTTTTTTTTATACTTAATTACCAGGCCTTTGGGGCAGAGGCTGATTCTCAGGGCTTGGTGAGATCCTTGGTAATGCTACCCACATTTCTGGTCCCTCTTCTCCCAGGAAACTGGTTAACCTTTTTAAAATATTTTTGTATGACTAAGAGACAAAGATATTAATATTCAGATATCATTTTTTCTTCACTTAACTGCCTCAATGACTTACACAGTACGCTCATTTGCATACTGTCTTGATCTGTGATGAGTGTAACATCAATAGGTATGAAAATAGAGTTATTTTCTTATTTACATATTTGCTGAGAATTTGGTTAAAACGGTGTATAAATACTTCTTCGTGATGTGAAGTGGAGATTAATTTTAATCCCTGGGATATTTGAAACGTCTCCGTTCTGTCACAAGCACCCGAGGGGTTAAAAGAAATCTTCAAAATAAATAGACTTTATGTTAATTAACGTACAAGGTAGAACACAGGAAACATACCAAGGCTGATGTTGTAGGGAACAAAGACTAAATTCTCCCTGTTTTGCTATGAGTTCCAGTACACCTGCCTCTCCTCTTGCTTACAGGTGAAGTAAGCCTTTATTATGAAACAACCAAACATATATGGACAATACAACACACTTCACCATATGCTTCAAGAATTTTCTATGCAAGAGAAGGGGGATAGACTGTGATCAATGGCATAGGATTCTGTAGTAAAAGTACAGGTGGGAATGTAAAGATAAGGAAGCTCCACGGAGGAAATAATAGAGGGGAGACATGCAAAAGGGGAGGGCTTAGGGAAGCCATTTTCGGAGGCGGGGCTAAGAAGGGTTCATAGGTTAGGTGGTAGGTAAGCTATGAGCAACGCCAGGTTTTCCCCGCCCTCCCATCCCGGAAGGAAAATATGTGGGTTTTGGTATTGGGGGGGTTGGAGAGTGGTGGTTTCCTCAAGGGGTTAACCCTGGGGAGGCTGGCGCCAGGCTTATTGCTGCAGTTGGGTACGTTACCCATTTTGAGCTGGTTGGGTCTAGCCAGATGGGGTAACAGGTAATATGCACTTTAAAGGGATAGTAATACTTCGTTTTAACTTTATTTTATTTTGTAGGCATTAAAAAAACATGACGAATGATATAAGTCTTATCTCTCAAACCTTTATGGTTTATGAGATATTCACAAGCAAAGTTCCCCTCCCCGCCCCTTTTACCTAGTGTAAACAATCTCTTCTCAAATGTGAGTCTGGTTGTATGACCAAACAGATAACAGAAGGGGACAATTTTCTTTGTATGAAAACAATGAAATCCCTTCCCCCCTTGACAAGTTTTTCAGCTTTTTCCATTATCTTAATTGAAGATTGTCCCTCTCTGCAGTCTACCTGGGCATCTCCCTTCTGATCTGGTTGAACAGGGGGGGATACTTTGTTTGTGAATATCTCTTAAACCATAAAGGTTTGAGAGATAAGACTTATATCGATCTTCATGTTTTTTTAATGCCTACAAAATAAAATAAAGTTAAAACGAAGTATTACTATCCCTTTAAAGGAGGTGGAGGTAGTTAGTATAAAAAAGTACTGGTAATTGTTTTGTTATGATACATGTATTTATGGTAATTAATAAAACTGACTTGTTTATTCCCATAAGTGTTGTGTCGTGTCTTTGTTTTCCCTTTATGCCCTTGTACTTTTCCATGCAGAGAGACTTCAGCACAACGAACAGCATCAGTTCTCAATCCACCCTTTGAAATCAATCAATCAATCAATCTATATAAAATCTGTTTCTGGTTCCCTGTCTGCCCCTCTCAAGGGCAGCAGGGGGGACAGAGTGCACTTGCAACCAGCAAATAGCCACAGGGCAGTGATTTTGACAGGAGTATCCACTGTAGTGAGACTCAGCTCCATAGAGGTGCAGTGGTTCCCGATGTGCATGGAACACTGAATCCCGCAGGCAACACAATGCAGAATTTGCTAGTAGAATATAAAATTGAGTATTTCCCTGGAAAAGGAGAGCATTTTGCAATGGACAAAAATGCAACATATCATTTTAGAGTGGTATATTGAAATAGCAGCCTAACAAAGTATCATTGAGAAAGGCTACCTGAATAAATCCATAAATATTTCTTATAAATGGAACTTTAACCTGAAATCCTACAATGATTCTTTCTGCAATAGAGATACAGGTGTTGGTGATATGATTGTTTAATCTATCATATTGTGTTCCTTTTTTTTTCCTTTTCAATAAATGTGTATAGTTAATGTTTGCGTTTATAAATGACACTGCTTGGCTGAGGATGTAATGCATTAACCCTCTGAGTGGCAGAGGGGTACGCAATGCATTGCAAAGCAATGCGTTGTGTACCCCTCTGGCTCTCAAAGGGTTAAAGTGTGGGAAGAACAGCAAACCCAATACACTGCTTTTCATGGAGAACATTGCCGGAAACGTTGGAGTCTATCAATAATCTGACATTTTCCTGCCTTGTATATAAGAGACAAGGAAATGTGGTGTAGATGTTACCATTTCATATGTCTATAACACGGGTTCCAATGAGTTTTCATAACATTATTACTGGCATCTATACTAAAGTACTCAAAAGATGATAGTACAGATAATACACAATCCAATTTGCAATCATGCTTTTGCCCCCCCCACCTAGCGCTGTCTCCAGCTAGAAGCATTGTAAATCCTAGTTCATCCCAAGGAAAATATTCTGTGAATGTCTCAAAGTCTTTATCCTTATGTACCGAGTTTAAACTTAATTTAATATACTAATGCGATTGGCTCTAGTCAAAGAAAATCATTGAAATCCAGAATAATATCCACATAGCTTTGAGAACCGTGTTAAATAGTGGTTTTGGTATGCAATTTAAACTCCATTTCCTGAGCACACATAATAAGGCAGATTTAAATTCAAGCAGCTTTTTTATGACTTGAAACATGTACATATTACAAAGCATGCTATTAACCCAATAGATACTAAGCACTTCTCCTACCCATCGATTTGTAATGCTATATAAACAGATATACCTGACTGCTGTATCTAGGGCACACACCCAGGGCTGCCATCAGGGGGTAACAGGCAGTACCTGTGTATAGGACCCAGCATGTGAGTCCACAGAAATTTTTACGGGGGAAGCAAAGCCATAATCAGGGTAGATTCTAAAGTCTAAAATCTACTTGGGAAAGTACGGGGGGATAAGTGCTCCCTCTTGCCCCTCCTGTGGACTCCCAAAGGGCCAAGCCAAGCAGGTGGCCCAGCTCCAAAATCAGACGTGGAGGCCCCTGCTGCTCCAGTGATTCTGGAGGGGGTCCTCTGTCAAACAATGACCCCCCCAGATGACAAGACTATCCCATGGGGATTCTGGAGGATCTCCTGGGAGGTCCCCATTTTAAGGATATTCTGCAGGTAGCTTAACAGATAAGTGGAGCACACCTCTGTCGCTCTGTTCTCAGTTTCATATCATACCATATAATGAGGCAGTTCCAATGGCTCTGTCTTTACATAAACTTCTAAGTGACAGTCCAAATGTGTGTGGTGGGGGGCCCTGGTTTTATGTTTGTACTGGACCCCACGATATCTGATGGCATCTCTGACCTCATATAGTTATGTCAATATGTTAGGCAAATTAAGAGCCACTTATTTCTAGGGTTTAGTTCCATTATTAAAGTATATGACAGAGAGCTTCCCCAACCTGCTAATTATTTTCCATTAGCTGTAAAGAATTCTGTGTCTACCAGCAGCTGACGATAGTATGGCACATATTTTAGAACCCAGAGGTGTGATAGTGGGCAAACTAGGCTTAGTACTGTTATTTTATATAGACAAGAATAAAAAAATAGTGTATTAACTATATAAATTCCCATTATCCATTGTCTTTGTATACCCACTCTAGTTGATATGCTGCAACTGTCTTGTCTACACATATCCATGAGCTGCAGAGAGAGGGTTAGCATTTAGATGCAGTTTAGAAAAACTCAAGCTGAAATGTTGCCAGTGGAAATAGCTCATGAGACCACTTAAATGTGAAT
The DNA here is from genome assembly GCA_037306005.1 of Rhinophrynus dorsalis. Classification (NCBI taxonomy): domain Eukaryota; kingdom Metazoa; phylum Chordata; class Amphibia; order Anura; family Rhinophrynidae; genus Rhinophrynus; species Rhinophrynus dorsalis. The sequence continues at coordinate 74,241,593 of CM074728.1, read as the reverse complement.
ACTAGCAGTAAACAAAACGCAAAGCAAATTAGTTATTCCGCTGAATAGTAAGTTCCCCTGGAGAAAGCCCCACATAGAGTTTACAATTCCCTCTAATCACAGTTAGAATACAAAACTTGAACATAATTATTTCCATTAATGCCCATCTCTGTGAAGCTCATTTCAGTTCTCTGAGACCTGTCATTTGTAAGTTGATGGAAAGTTGCAGTGTAGCTCAGCATTACTATTATGTGTGGATTTTTAAAGGAGCAGCATACTCTTACTACTGGGAGATTTTTCATTAAAGGGGAACTTTCACCCCGCAATAACTTAAGGTTAACTTATTGCACACCTGGCGACTAGCTGCTTAGTAGCGCTAGTCGCCAGCAATATTACCCGATTCTTCAGATATCGGCTTTTTGCCGATGGTGACAGCAGCAGGAAGCACGGACGTCTCTTCACAGTGATGTCCGTGCGCCTGCGCTGTCAGTCCCTTTTGCACCACACGGTGCAAAAGGGACTGACAGCGCAGGCGCACGGACGTCACTGTGAAGAGACGTCCGTGCTTCCTGCTCCTGTCACCATCGGCAAAAAGCCGATATCTGAAGAACCGGGTAATATTGCTGGCGACTAGCGCTACTAAGCAGCTAGTCGCCAGGTGTACAATAAGTTAACCTTAAGTTATTGTGGGGTGAAAGTTCCCCTTTAAATCGTTATTACAGCTGAAACTTGTTTTTTTATTCCACTGCAATTTCCTATTGTGGATTCCTGGTTTCTAGTATGTGTGTGTATGCGTGGATGCATGTGGGGGGAGGGGGCATGATTCCAAAATGGAACCCTCTATAAAGGCCGGTGAGATAGCTCAGCGGTAAATTCCCTGACTGCAGAGCTTGTTCAAACCTCAAGGTTGCAGATTCAAATCCCGGCAGGGTCAACTCAGCCCTTCATCCTTCCGAGGTCGATAAATGAGTACCATTGATTGGGTAATAATAACATCTATTATTTCAGCTGCCAATTTGGTTAGTTCTGAGAGCGTGTGCTGAAAGCGCTTTGAGTCCCACTGGGAGAAAGGCGCTATATAAATACTAGTTATTATTATTATTATAGTGTTTCACACCATTAAGGAGCCCATACACAGTGCAATTCCTTTGGCCAATTCCAACCAATCTGGTCAAAATCCACCAGGTTGCCCTGTTACAGCTCTGTGTATGGGCTAAATCAATCATCAGGCCAACGAAACTGCCGATATTGGTCAGTCAGTCATTGAAAATTTTGATCGCTTTGTGATCAGAGCACTGTGTGTGGCCTCAACAGATCAAATCACAGTGAGGTTTAATGTCAGGACCTGATTGCACAGCAACCCCTTCTACCACCACCGCACTCACGGATAAGCAGGCAATCCGAGTGTAGATTGCATGGATTTGGTGTGGGTGTGTATGGGTAGGAACAACTAGCAATCTGATTGCTCAGTGAGGGCTGGAGCCAAGAATCATTTTGTCTTTTATGTGTACTATCAAGTCTGTTTAAAGGGATAGTAATACTTCGTTTTAACTTTATTTTATTTTGTAGGCATTAAAAAAACATGAAGAATGATATGTCTTATCTCTCAATCCTTTGTGGTTTATGAGATATTCACAAGCAAAGTTCCCCTCCCCGCCCCTTTTACCTAGTGTAAGCCATCTCTTCTCAGATGTGGATCAGGTTGTATGACCAGACAGATAACAGAAGGGGACAATTTTCTTTGTATGAAAACAATGAAAGCCCTTCCCCCCTTGACAAGTTTTTCAGCTTTTTCCCTTATCTTAACTGAAGATTGTCCCTCTCTGCAGTCTACCTGGGAATCTCCCTTCTGATGTGGTTGAACAGGGGGGGATACTTTGTTTGTGAATATCTCTTAAACCATAAAGGTTTGTGAGATAAGACTTATATCATTCTTCATGTTTTTTTAATGCCTACAAAATAAAATAAAGTTAAAATGAAGTATTACTATCCCTTTAAGCTGATAATGTTTTTATGAAAACTTACTGGAGCCATTATAGTGATGGTGGGAAGAGTAAGAAGAAAGGGTGCAATGTGGGCTGAAATCCATTACAATTAACAAATACATTTATCACTGGTTTTCTCTCCAAGGGTCTTGCGCAAACTAAAAAGGTACAGCTTTTGGAACAAGACAACTGGCCTGCAGAGTACAACTAAATATTCCAAAATTTACCATTCCCAATACATTGCAAAACAACGTGTTGGTGGCCTTTTTACCATGTAAGGGATTAAAGGAACAGTGACATTTTAATATGAAATGGGTTTAAATACAGATAAATACCCCATACTTCATGCTAGCATCTGTAAAATTCTGTGTTTTTCAGACCTAAAACCTAGTCTTACATATATCCCACCAGGAGCTTCCATTGTTGCCTCTTCCGAGGCTCCACGACTCATATTGCCATAACAATCTAGACAGGAGTCTGAGTGCTAATCCTGTATTGTCTATTAAAGGCCTTGATCAGGTACCAGCCTTCCCGAATACAAGAACAGAGGTTACTAATCTCATTGCATTAACCCTTTGAGTATCTGAGGAGTAATCAACAAATATCATCTTATCACTCATTGAAAACAGCACAAGCAAAATTAAACAAACTGTATCTGAATAACACATTCTACACATGCATTAAAATAACACACATTTAGGATTATATTTTAGGGATCTAGCATAAAATATATCATTTTTACAGATGATAGCTTTAAATCCATGACATTTAAAGGTATATCAACCAATTTAATTTTTAGCGCTTTGATTGTACAAATCCTCAATTGCATCTCCGCTGGCATTAGCAATGGCATAACTAGTCATTGGTGGGCTCAGGGTAAAACATTTTCTGAGTCCCCAGCCCAAAAATACTCTCCCAGGGGTGTAACTAGAACTTATTAGGCCATGAGGCCTATGGGTTCCCTTGGGTGCTGTGCTCAGTTACACTCTTCACCTCTTGTAGTTACCCTACTGAGCATTAGTCTCCAATGCCTGTGGATGCAATTCAGGGAAACACTAGATTGTGTGATGTTGGCAGTGTATACCCATGAACACACACTGTCATCTTTAAGACTTTAATGCCAGAAAACCCTTTATGCCCGCCCATTAGCATGTGCACCCCAACAGGGGGGCAGGATGTACATCCCAGGCTCCCCTAGGCAAGGCATTCTAGGTGCTGTTAGCTCCTCCCATGACCATACCACCATTCCTCACATGACCCCACCCCCTGTCCCATCCACTATTTCCTAGCACAAAAAATACCCTTTGTGTATAACAAGCAAAGGAAAAAAAAATGCTTTAACCCCTTCATTGGAGATCTCTCAAGCATCCAAGGGGTTAAATAATAGCTTGTAAAGGGGTATAAAATTGGTGCAGGGATACTGCGATTGTGTTGGCCACAACCATAATTCAGAGTGTGGGAGTGGCTAGCACAGGTGAGGCACCCCTCAAAATGTTGTGCTTTAGGCAGTTGTCTAATCTGTCTATTGGGAAATCCAGCCCTGTACATACAAAGTAGTAAAATTACACCATTTTCTCCACACATACGTGGTGCTGATGAGGTGAGAGAAATGACGCAATTCGCATCATAAAAGGGGCAGGCTTAATCACGAATGGGGGGCGGGACTTAAAAAAAATTAGCTAGAATAGCTTGGGGAAGGAGGAGGCCGGGGAGTAGGAGGAGCTCAGTGGGAGGAGCGGGTGTGGGCAGAGTTTCATCAGACACTCCCCACACCCAGAGAATCAGACCCTGCCCCTGAGTCAAAACCAGAGTCTCCGGGGCAAAATCGGAGAGTTCCCAGCTATGCGTCTATACCATGTTCAACACAAGAGGAAAGGGTTGCCCCAAACTACCCAAAGACTGCCCCACTATGCTCCACTTGGTGGGAGACTTTTTGGCAAAAGTAGCTCAGTAAATTAGCATTAGGCAGATGCATGTGCAGAAATTAGATTCCAATGTCGGCTTTGGCAAAGAATCATATTTGTATATCCACCCCACTGTTCCTTTAAATAAGTTGAACTTCCACTCCCCTATAGCAGGAGAACTCAAACCTGTCCTCAACACCCCCCCCCCCACCAACAGGGAATGTTTTCAGGCTCTCCACATATAGGATGACCACATTTCCATTCTGCCATTCTGGGACATGTGGTCACCCTAGTCCCGCGGCTGAGGCTCCCGCCGGAGCAGACCATCTTTCTGAGGCTGACACAGAGTAAGAGTTCCCAGTGGGAACTCTCACTCTGTGTCAGCCTCAGAAAGATGGTCAGCACCGCTTAATGTGTCTGACAATGCGCATGCGCCGAAGGAGAAGGATTTAGTGGTGGTGTAATTCGGACACATGCGCATTGAGCCCTGGACGGGCGATTCAATCAGTTAGGGTATGAGAGGTGGCGTGTCCGGAACACGGACGGGGGGAATCCCACACACACCAAAAATGGCGCTCCATGGAAGTGAACGAAAAGTAACACATGGAACGCAATAGGTATGTGATGCATTTTTACTTCCGGTATCTAGGGGTGAAAGTATGGCGGGAAGTTACGAATAAAAAGGGTTATCTGAAATATGATGTGATAAGGCTTTGAAAAAGTAACGGTGTTACGAAACGCGTTAGCCATTTTTTATCCTGAATTGTGGATATATATATATTTTTTATATTTTTAAATAAATGATATTTGATTTCACTCAGACGTCTTTGTGATAAGATCCCAACAAAATTTATTTTTTCCTGTAAATATACTCCACGGACGCTCCTGATAGTTCAGATTTAATTCCCTAGATAGAGGGTATTTTGTTGTTGAACAAGGAGAACTGTGAAGAAAATACACGGAGTGTGGTGGGTACGTGAGAGACAACCAGGAAAGACCCAACACTGGGGGGAATCCAGTGAATGCGTAAGACTTAGAGGCGGATAGTAGCCTCTGTAAATTGTGAGTACCTTTTCATTAGAGGTGTATAACTCACGGAGGTGGTGGTGTCACTTTGTCAAACATCTACACTTAGAGGCGCATGCGCCCTCTTCTTTCTTTGTTTTTTCGATTCTGTGTGTTCTTCGGCTCAGACAGAAGGCACAGACTTGTAGCTGCTGTTGCTCCCTCGTCAGCTCTAATGCAGAGCGCTGGGAGATGACATCATCTCCCAGCGCTCTGCATTCCTAAAGAGACCGCAAGTGAGCAACAGCAGCTACAGAAGGAGGCACAGACATCTGCCACTGGACCACTAGGGAGGTAGGAAACGTATGCGGGAGGCAAAGTGGGGGCAATGTGAAGATGATGTGGGCAATGTGGAGCTGATGGCAATGTGAGGGCAAGTTGGAGCTGATGGGGCAATGTGGAGATGATGGGGGCAAGTTGTAGATGATGGGGCAATGTGGAGCTTATGGGGCAATGTGGAGATGATGGGGGCAATGTGAGGGCAATATGGAGCTGATGGGGGATAAGTTGGAGCTGATGGCAATATGGAGCTGATGGGGGGCAATGTGAGGGCTATATGGATAAGGGGGGTAATGTGGAGATTTGGATCACTGTGGAGGTGTCCAGTAGAGATGTCAGATGGGGGGGTGCTTCAGATTTCTGTGCCTACAGGCTCCTGAGATGTAAATCTGGCCCTGAATGTATTGATTTACATTTAAATCAATGATGATTTGGGGAATTTTTAGTTGTGCCCTATAATGCAAATGGTTTGCCCCAGACTATATGGCCCATGTTAGTGTTTTATTGTCTGTTAGTAGGACTGAGATATGATATCTGTCTTTCAGAACAGATGCTCAGGGGGTACTAATCTCAGAACATTAACCCCTTGAGTGCCAGAAGGGTATGGAATGCATTGAAAAGCAATGTGTTCTGTACCCCTATAGTCCTCAAAGGGTTAACCTTTGAGTGCCCAAGGGGGTGCACAGAAGGGTGTCTTCCTTTATCTCCTTAGTACCATTCCTAGCACTCAAGTAGTTAAAGGGATAGTAATTTTTCATAATAAAAGCAGCTCTAATTAATCATCATAGTATTTGGACTTTGGAGAGTGTTATTTCAATACTGTCAGAGTTGTAGTTCAAGAGTAATTCAATGACAAAGTATCCCCCTCCCGCCCCTTTTACTGATGTAACACTGTTCAGCCAGATCAGAAGGGAGGTGCCCAAGTAGATTGCAGAGAGGGACAATCTTCAATTAAGATAAGGGAAAAACCTGAAAAACTTGTCAAGGGGGGCAGGGCTTTCATTGTTCTCATAGGAAGAAGATTGTCCCCTTCTGTTATCTGTCTGGTCTATGGACTGCATTCCACATCTGAGAAGAGATGGCTTACACTAGGTAAAAGGGGCAGGAGGGGAAACTTTGCTTGTGAATATCTCTTAAACCATAAAGGTTTGAGAGATAAGACTTATATCGTTCTTCATGTTTTTTTAATGCCTACAAAATAAAACAAAGATAAAACAAAGTATTACTATCCCTTTAAGCATTTTCTGCACACTTCAGACTTTAAGCCAGGATCTATCAAATAGATATGATGACGTTATGGTGATCCATCAAGTGAAATCAATAAATATGATAATTGAGTCTCCTTAAAGAGACTAATGCAATAAAGTATACATCACATACTTGCAAAGTTATATTTATAGGAATAAATTCCGAGAATTCTGCTCAGTGTTGCATAGATTTGAGCTTTTCTTAAGTATAGATGGCTATTAAATACAATCAGCTTCGATTTGAAACCTGTTGGGATAGCAAATACAGCTCAGGACTGGCGCCAATGATTTTCAGTAATTCTTACCTAGCATATATAGTGTGGACCTCTGTGAGACCCATAGAGTTAACTTGCTAAATTGATCTCTTGGATGCTAGTGAAGAATGCATTATGTCTCCCAAGGGGTTAAATAATTTAATTGCAAACTTTTTGGCTTTAATCCTGACATTCACTCTGTGAGGGAAATTGAGGCTATATCCAGTAATTGAAAGAGCTGCAATTCTAGATCACATCAGCTGTACTGTATGTGGATAGGGTGACCACACGTCCAGGAATGCCCGGGACTGTCCCTTATTGGGGATCTGTGTCCCACGTCCCGGGTCAACCCTGGAGCCCTGGACGGGCGATTCAATCAGTTAGGGTATGAGAGGTGGCGTGTCCGGAACACGGACGGGGGGAATCCCACACACACCAAAAATGGCGCTCCATGGAAGTGAACGAAAAGTAACACATGGAACGCAATAGGTATGTGATGCATTTTTACTTCCGGTATCTAGGGGTGAAAGTATGGCGGGAAGTTACGAATAAAAAGGGTTATCTGAAATATGATGTGATAAGGCTTTGAAAAAGTAACGGTGTTACGAAACGCGTTAGCCATTTTTTATCCTGAATTGTGGATATATATATATTTTTTATATTTTTAAATAAATGATATTTGATTTCACTCAGACGTCTTTGTGATAAGATCCCAACAAAATTTATTTTTTCCTGTAAATATACTCCACGGACGCTCCTGATAGTTCAGATTTAATTCCCTAGATAGAGGGTATTTTGTTGTTGAACAAGGAGAACTGTGAAGAAAATACACGGAGTGTGGTGGGTACGTGAGAGACAACCAGGAAAGACCCAACACTGGGGGGAATCCAGTGAATGCGTAAGACTTAGAGGCGGATAGTAGCCTCTGTAAATTGTGAGTACCTTTTCATTAGAGGTGTATAACTCACGGAGGTGGTGGTGTCACTTTGTCAAACATCTACACTTAGAGGCGCATGCGCCCTCTTCTTTCTTTGTTTTTTCGATCCTATGTTTGGAGTGTCCTGCACCAGGGATATACTGAAGAGGTAGCGGCAGCGAGGAAGTGAAGTAACGTATCGCAATACATGGACTGTGTTTCATCATTATATGTATGGACTTTTTATCATATTTGAAAGTAATGCTGTGCATATATTGTACATTTATTTAATTGTTTTATATGCTTATTTCTTGTTGGAGGTTAGTACAGCTATATATACTCTCCTATCCCAGTTTTTTGCCACAGTATACGTAATAGCGCCTAGGGGGTGGATTTGTTTGTTTTTAAGGAGTAATCAAGTTTTGAAGAACACACAGACCTTACCATGCGGTGGGTGGGTTGTTAATGTGCACAACGCGCAGCGCTGTGAACAAAAATATCTTTTTTTAATTTTTTTTTTAATTTCAATGACTCTGCCTTATGGGAAATCCGGCCCTGAATGCATTTAGAGAGCTCGTTAGCATTCAAGGGGTTAAATCCTCTTTTAAATCAATGGGAATTTTTTAGTTCTTCCCTATAGTGCAAATGGTTTACCCCAGAACACATCTGTAACATCTAACAAGATTACTATTGTAATGGGAGACATTGAAAAAATAGAAATGAGAGTTCCCAGACTGCATATTTAAGACTGTTGTTAGGTCTCAGAAAACCAAAAATAATTTTATAGATCTAACATGGAGTACAAATCTAGCCATAGATCATTGATTCTCAGCTCCCATCTTCGAAACACACCAACATGGGGCTGTGCACTGCATTGCTCCATAATGAGTGGAGCACCATTCGGGTTTATAAAGGGTTAATGGGGTATGGCTGCATAGACAACACCTTCCTTTAGTGGAATGGTCCAGGGGTGAAAGCGAAAGAATTCATCTCTATTATAAAATTCAATTAAAGGGATAGTAATATCTTTATTAAAGTGCAGCTGCAAGTCTTCTATATGTGTTTTTATAACACATAGCGCTATATTTAATTATTTACAGTTCTATAGTTCAAAAGAACTGGCCGCCTCCCACTGACCAGATGGATGCAGTGAAGGACAATCTTCACACAGTAAGTTTAACCCCTTAAAGACCGGGGAATCCACGCCGCTACCTGACTGAACGACCACGGAGCAATTTTTTTTATTGCTCCGTTGCGGCGTGCAGCCGCGAGGGGAGCCCGTAATTCGATTGTGGTCATACTACGTCATCGGTCGTTAAGTCAAATCGACCCTTGACGTACTATGACCGTCAAGGGTCGTTAAGGGGTTAAGGAAAACCCTGCCACCTTGACGAAGGAGGGCAGGATTTTCCTTTTGTTTACTGAAGATTGTCCCTCGCCGCTCTCCATCCAGAACACACTTAGAGGAAGCGTGACGAAGGGAAAGGGGTGGGAGGGGGACCCTTTCAGCTTGAATAGCTTTTGAACTACAGAACTGTAAGTAATTAAACATAGCGCTACCTGTTATAAAAACATATAGAAGACTTGGAGCTGCACTTTAATAAAGACATTACTGTCCCTTTACAGTTGAAGCTCACTGTGTAATGTGATGTGGAGAAGTTACAGATTCTTGATTTAACTATATATCGACAAACAATGGTTCCCCAGACTTCCGCTATTATAATTGAAGTCCCTAATCCTAATCACAGGAGTACATTTTTAGCTGTGCAATTAAAGTGGCTAGTAAACACACAATACAAGCTTGCTTAAAGGGATAGTAATGTTTCATAATAAAAGCAGCTCCAATTAATCTTCATAGTATTTGGGCCATGGAGAGTGTTATTTCAATACTGTCAGAGTTGTAGTTCAAGAGTAATTGAATGATAAAATATCCTCCTTCCACCTCTTTTACTGATGTAACACTGCTCACCTCAGAGCAGCAAGACTGTCCGGATGAATTGCAGAGAGGGACAATCTTCAATTAACACAAGGGAAAAACCTGAAAAACCTGTCAACAGGGGCAGGGCTTTCATTGTTCTCACAGAACAAAGATTGTCCCTTGCTGTGAGCTGTCTGGTCTGTGGACCAGATTCTACATCTGAGGGGAGGTGGCTTATACTAGGTAAAATGGGTAGGATGGGGATACTTTATCATTGAATTACTCTTGAACCACAACTCTGACAGTATTGAAATAACACGCGCTGTGGCCTAAATACTATGAAAATACTTGGAGCTGATGTTTTTGTGAGACATTGCTATCCCTTTAAGAAGTGAAAAATTGATAATGTGGGTTAGCAAGAAATGTCAATAAGTTAAACCACAAATCAAGGCAAAGGAAAAAAAAAACAACAAAATTTTATGTACACTGCTGGCCAGATGTTCAGCATGTTTGGGCTTCATCTGTTTAAGCATTATTCCCACTGGCTTTCTAGTTGTATATGGAAAACTATATGTTGTTTTTTTCAGAATGAATTTAGTTTAAAGGGTCTTGTATACATTCTCAATACAGTAAAATGTCCCCACTTATTTATAGACTATAGAGCTTCAATGCAAATAATTAAATAAATAAATAAAACAGACTGCTGGATTAATCACACCTGCCTAGGTAAGGCCTTTTTCCAAGGGCACAGTTTCCCTTTAACCATACTTATAGGAAAAATCTATATATTTCTGGCTTTTCATCACTGAAAAGGGTTTTCTGCAACAGTATTGTACACTGGTGAGCCTGTGCATTTGCACACAAGCTTATGTGTTTGCTAGAAGCTATTCAATGAAACACCACACTCTACTCTGGCCTTGCGTGCTGCCACACAGTGTACTGTCCTTAAGCATAATGAAAGAATGTTGCAGTGACATTAACAATTAATGAAACTCCCAGTTTCCAGCGACAGCTTCAATGAAAAGCCAGACCCTTTACAATGCCACTGAACATTTATGAACTGCAATTAAACAGGAGATTCGGATACTACTGCTCTGCCTGTATGGTGGATGACTTTTTAAAGGGATAGTAATACCTAAAATGTAAAAAAAAATATGTTGTAGGGTTTATCCCCCTGAGTAAAACAAGAGTACTCCCACTGCTGAAAGATGTTTCATTCAAAAGTTATTAATTTTCAAAGTTGACTTTTTTAGGTGCAATATCACAGTGGCCTGAAATTGTACAGTGGCGCTGTTGCTACACCATCCTATGGAGATTTATGGTCCTGAGACCAGAGCTGTCCATAGGATGGTGTAGCAACAGCGCCACTGTACAATTTCAGGCCACTGTGATATTGCACCTAAAAATTCAACTTTGAAAATTAATAACTTTTGAATGAAACATCTTTCAGCAGTGGGAGTACTCTTGTTTTACTCAGGGGGATAAACCCTACAACATATTTTTTTTTACATTTTAGGTATTACTATCCCTTTAAGAGGATTAACGTTAATAACCTAAAGCATTACTTTTTATATTAATACACCATAGTGCATGTGGATGACTAATTAGGTGAGTATAATTTTTATTTCCTTGGACCACCTATACTCTCTCGTTTATGAGAGGGGTGTGTGTGATTTTATATATGAACTGAGAAGTAAGAACCTCCAGAACACCTAGAACAGAGGTGAGCAAAATAAGGTGATCAGGACAGCGGGATCTAGGTAGCTGTACACATAAGTCTATTCTGTCACACAGGGAAACTTTCAACTCTGCCTTTTTCTGCAGAGAAAGAATGCTACGTTTATTCTGTGATAAAATGTATCATTCTTTCTCTGCAGAAAAAGGCAGAGGTGTGATCTCTTTTATATCTCTCAATTTATCACTCTCACGACTGCTAACTTGCAGTTACCATCTCAGTTCCTTTGTGCTCATGCTGCTTCACAGATGTTCTAGGTCTCTCAGCACTGGTAGAATAGCACATGCAGAAACAATAGTGAGTGAGAGTGAGAAACTGAGAGATGTAAGCGTGAGAGTCAGGGGAGGACTGGCAACTTTTGGCCTGAGGGGCAAATAGAATCAAGTGGCCCACTTTTTGTATCATTCCAGCCCACGGTCCCAGACTAACGATTTTTGTTAATTTTAGAATTGCCATTAATGCTATGATTTAAGACAAGTGATGCCACAGAACTTACAACTGAAATGGAGCTATGGTATTGATACCACAGAGATTATAATTGAAATGGAGTCCATCATACCACAGTCAGGTGTATCTATATAATTACTGTGTGTAACAGAATGACTTACCTGGGTAGGAGTCCATGATACAGCAGTCAGGTGTATCTATATAATTACTGTGTGTGACAGAAGCACTTACCTAGGTAGGAGTCCATCACACAGCAGTCAGGCGTATTTATATAATTACTGTGTGTAACAGAAGTACTTACCTAGGTAGGAGTCCATCACACAGAGGTCAGGTGTATCTATATAATTACTGTGTGTAACAGAAGCACTTACCTAGGTAGGAGTCCATCACACAACAGTTGGTTTGACCCTGAATTTCTCCACTTTTGTCTTTGCGTATATCCATACAGTTTTTTTTCTCAGATCTGTATAATACACATTTATGTCTAAGAAAACACCTGCTTACACATATGCATACAGACATAAGAGGAACAATTCTGGAGCAAAACTGGCGAAAATACAGGGGGCATCCCTCTTCCACACAAAGGGTTAACCCCTTATATGTGTTATAATGCATTAAAGACCTCTCTGGTATTGAAAATATTAAAAACACCATTAAAATAAATGATTAAGTTGATTCAGCTTGCACCAGAAAATACATACAAGTATATATGTCCAAATTTACACATAAAAATGTAATAAATTACTAGCTTCACTAGCTTCAGAAATGCAGGCGGAAAGACAAGGAGCACCTTAACCCTTTGAGTGCCAGAGGGGTATGCAATGCATTGCTTTGCAATGTGTTGCATACCCCTCTGGTACTCAAAGGGTTAAAAGGACAGAATTGTGAAGAAAAAACAGAAAGATTCAAGGACATAGAAGGGTGTAGGGAGATTAGATGGGGAGAATAAGGGGGAAGACTAGTGTGGCATGAAAGGACACAGACTGGTGAAAAAGCAAAGAGAAAATTGAGAATCATGGGGAAATAATGCCTAAGAATGAGAGGGGAGTTATGGGAAAGGAGAAATGATAAAGCACTTTATTAGCTAAACATTTTCTCTATATGTTGCTCAGTCAGAGCTGCACCGCAAGTGCTGTCCTTTATGATTGGCTAGAGATATATATGGCAAAAAAGGACACATTTACAGAAATGACCAAGGCAGCTCTGAAATTCTGGCAGCACAAAGAAACACTTTCATTAATAGAGGAGCCACTGGTTTACCCCTTTTATTTACTAGCAAAACTGAGTGCTGCTGGCTTGCTGTCTTGTTTTATTAGGTTGGCCCACTTTAAAATGATCGGAGTTACCTCTGCTTTGTCTGTCTCCACTCTGCGCGCCCTGCTCCTCTTCTCAACAGAGATATGCTCGCCCACGTCCTTGTTGATGTGCCTCCTTGCCAGGGGACGCCAACATCCGGCCCGGAGCTTATGTTATGGTAGTGACTGAGTGGATAACCGGAAGGCACCGCTGCCGCGATAACCTCCCCTTTGAGATTGTGCACAGTGCAGTAGAGCAGTTCCGCGGGTTCATTCATTACAAGATACTTCTGGGTGAAGTATCTTGTAAAGAGGGAGCCAATGAAACTACTCCACTGCACAATCTCAAAGTAAGATAATCGCGGTAGCGATGCCTTCCGGTTATCCACGCACTACAGTTAATTATTTTAACAGGGCCAGTCAGTTTGTATGGGGGCCTTTCAGATGCCCCACCACTATTTCAAAGCTTGACGACCAACCCTGGGCCAGCCAGCCTCTGTCTGCTAGGCCCCATATGTGACATGCAGCCCACACTGACACTTTTATTTTTTTTTTTTGACCGTGCATCAGGCGGCGGCCGTGGCCCACTGCAGTCACTGGTCCTGCGGCCCGGGGGGCAATTGCCCCCCTTCCCCCCGGGCCAGCCCGCCCCTGGTGAGAGTGGCCGCACATTCAAGACAGCAAAAGAGAGAGAAAGACTGAAGATATGAATCTAAATCTCTCTCTGTCAATAATGTATATAGTAAAACATCATCCATTGTCATGCCACTGCAGGGTTAAGGCCTCTTCAGAAAGCTGAGGGTATAGACCATAATCTGCCCCCGTGGTACAGTGCGGGTTAGCAGATCTTTGACCTTGCCAGGAACTAGATCCTACAAACAATACCAAATTCAGCAGCTCTTCCAATAATATCGAGCTGTACAAAGGTTGAGTGAGGTCTGATCACAGTTTGTAGTCTTGTATGTAATATCCTCACCACCTGTGATATAATATCTATTATTATAAGGATACACTTGTACTCTATAGACTCCCAATAGAATACAGATACAGCACAAAGGAAAGTCACACTTCCATTTGCAAAACCATATCAAAGAGTGGTAGCATGCCACAGTAATGCATCTACTGTTTGCTGCTCTATATTTTTAAGTCTCTTCTTACAGTGTTTGTTGGCCGGGAATGGAGGTTCTTTGTAGTCTATGTGCTACAATAAAGTTTCATTGTTTTTACTATTCGATATTGTTTTCCTTTGTGCTGTATATTAGAACCTGTGAACCTGAGGTTTGAGCACATTCCACTGCTGGTGAATTAACCAACTAAGCTGCCTCACAAGGCTATTATATATATATATATATATATAGTCCCCAACTGCTGAAGCTCTAACAATACGAATATGATCCTCCAAAAATATTTTCAACAGAAATGCATCCCTCACTCTTGGGAGGAACTACCACCAGTGCAGCTGATGAAAGACATCAATAATCGGAATATGTACCGGTAAATACATTTTGCATTTATAGGTTTATTTGTGTGACATTAACCTTTTTATCACTGTATTTGTAGCACACACCTATGAACATGCAACAATAATGCTCGCCTATAACAGTAGAGCTGTAAAGACACAAGACTATAAAACGTTGCCTTATCGATGCACTTCACACATATGAATGCACAACAGTGATGCTATCAGGATTGGGTTTCTTGTAGTGTAGGAGCAGGGGATGCTATCTCTTGACAGACACCCTTACCAGGTGGTCCACGGTTAATCCAAAAGCGAAGCCCGGAACAGTCCGAGAGATCAGGGCAGGCAGCAATTAGGCAAAAATGGTAATTCAAGCAAGGGTCAGGAAACAGACAGATGGGGTAGTCCAGCAAGGGAGCCAAAGATCAAGTAACGGATAATACAACAAAGGGTCTGCAGCAAAGCAAGCAAAGAAGACCTGGAAACTGGAGTCCTAGAACACACATGAACCAAAGCTCTGGGACACTGGAGCAAAGTGGAGGGTGTCTGAGGGTTTTTTATAGTGCTGCATGTCTTCACCCCTCCCCACTTCTGGACAAGCCCCTCACTGGATTGGCCACAAGAGGGGTATGTTTCCACAGCACCTGTCTCACTGTTTCCTTGAAAACATATAATTAGTGGACAGCTGATGGTGGCGTCAAGCTCTGCCTACCCCCTCCAGGTGTATAACATTAACTTTTGGTCTGGGCAACATGTGGATTTCTTCCTTGGGGTTTCCTGTAACTTTAGGCCGCAGCTTCGTCCTACCATGCTACCATGATTGCGGGTAGATGCTGCCACTACTGTCCGTGGCTTTGGCCTACTCCGTGATTGTGGAGCATCCAGGAGGTCTGCAGAAGTGGAGGACAGCTGGGGATCACAGGTAGGAGCTAAAGGGGTATGACAGATGCTCGCTTATAGCAAATAGATCTGTTGCACTGCCTTCCAACTTCTCCTTAATGCTGTGCACACACTTTGCAGACACTCGCTCACCAGTGTAGGGGACATTTCCAATGAGCTATTGGGACACATGCTCAAAATTTCTATAGTAAACTGGATTGTTGGATCATTCCTTTAAAAGGGGACACATATGAAAAATGTCTGCTGCATGACTCCAGTGGTTAGCCCTTTGGCGTAACCACCCTTTGCCTTCCAAACAGCATCAATTCTTCTAGGAACACTTGCAAAAAGTCAGGGATTTTCCAAGCATTTAGTCAGGTTAAACAGTTATACCAAACAGGTGCTAATGATCGTCAATTTAATATGTAGGCTGAAACACAATCATTAACTGAAACAGAAACAGATGTGTAGGATGAATAAAACTGGCTGAGGAACAGGTCATGAGTAAGCATGTCAAAAGCGAAACGTGTTGATCTGTGAGGGACCAATACAACACACTTGTTGGTTAAAGTATGAATACCCTAAAAGGTCTCTCCTCTACTCCCCTAAATCTTCAGGATGTTGTTAAGGTATCTACACTTTTATACTATTTTATTACAATAAAATGAATAAATCTGTAGTCAATTTTCATGAGCAATTTTGTTTGTATTTTACAGCCAAACTCAGCTAACAAAGTGAGGTTGCTGAAGACAGTTTAATGTAAAAAGCAATACACCATGGGAGTTAGAATGAATCAGCAAGGTTTCTCCCAGGCAGAAATTTCAAGGCAAACAGGGGTTTCCAGATGTGCGGTCCTAGTTCTTTTGAAGAAGCACAAAGAAACAGGCAACGCTGAGGACTGTTAACGTAGTGGTTGGCCAAGGAAACTTTGTGCAGCAGATGAAAGACACATCATGCTTACTTACCTTCACAAATGGAAGATGTCCAGTAGTGCCATCAGCTCAGAATTGGCAGAAAACAGTGGGACCCTGGTACACCTATCTACTGTCTGGAGAAGTCTGGTAAGAAGTGGTCTTCATGGAAGACTTGTGGCCAAAAAGCCAAACCTTCGACATGGAAACAAGGCTAACCGACTCAACTATACAAAAAACACAGGAAATGGTGTGCAGAAAAATGGTAGATGATGGGTCAAAATTTTAAATATTTGGCTGCAGCAGAAGGCAGTTTGTTCCTGAAGAGCTGGAAAGCGGTACAAGTATGAGTCTCCTCAGGCAACAGTGATGCATGGTGGAGGTTCCTTGCAAGTTTGGCTACATTTCTGCAATGGAGTTGGGGATTTGGTCAGAATGAATAGTCTCCTCAATGCTGAGAAACACAATCAGATACTTATCTGTCATGTAGTACCATCAGGGAGGCATCTGATTGGCACCAAATATATTCTGCAGCATGACAACGACCCCAAACATACAGCGTAAAGAAGAACAAAGAGTCCTTGAAGTGATGGTATGCCCCCCACAGAGCCCTGATATCAACATCATCAAGTCTATCTTGGATTACATGAAGAAAGAGAAGCAACCATGGATTACATGAAGACAGAGAAGTAACCAAGGCTGCCTAAATCCACAGAAGAAATGTAATTAGTTCTCCAAGATGTCTGGAACAACCTACCTGCTGAGTTCCTTAAAAAACTGTGTACAAGAGGACCTAGAAGAATTGATGCTGTTTTAAAGGGTGGTCACACCAAACATTGATTTGATTTAGATTTTTCTTCTGTTCACTCACTATGAATTTTGTTAATTGATCAATATAAACTATTAACATGTCTATTTTTTAAAGAATTCTTACTTTACATTTTTCACACCTGCCTAAAACTTTTGCACGTTACTGCATATATAGTGTATGCATACATTATCTATATATATCTACTATCTATCTATAGACTAGTGTAAAAGCCCGTGTGCACGGGCTGTGGGGCAGTGAGGTAACGGCAGTACACAGAGCAGGACCGGCCTCTTAGTCCTTTGAGTTCCAGAGATATTGTCACTGCTGGAACATATGCCATTCCAAAGGTATTATAGTTTAACCCTTTAAAGGGTTTAACTGTTTTTTTTATATTAGCAGTGCCCTCTGGTGTCCAGGCAGTTTAACCACAGTTCATCTGGTGTCCAGACAGATCTAAGAGATCTGTGAGTCACTGACTACAGTCCTTCACAGAATGTGATAGTTAACAACTTTTTAAATTGCAACTAATTACAGTTGAATAGCCTTGTTTCACTCATCAATGAATGTTGAATAATATTTTTTCATAATATAACTTTACTATTTCTTTAAAATTATATTTACGCTAATGTTTTATGTATCATGTTACATCCAATATACTGTGACATTTGGTGTACTTAATTCACATACAGCTGTAACACATCTAGTGTTTATATTACATTCTCTCTATGTACATAAAACCAGTCAAGTCCACTATTGCCTTTCTGTTATTCCACACTACAAACCTCCAAAATTCACAGTCCCTGCTCCAACCCCCTTTTCCAGTGAATAAACACAGAATGCCGGAGGCTTGGGAGCTATTTCTTATCACATCAACATGTACAACAGTGTAAAATGTTTAATGTAACTTGAACTATTGACAGCCACCTATTTTCTTAAATGCGCATTCATAGTAGAATCTGCATAAAGTGCACCCTCCATGGTTTCCAAAGCTTTTTTTTAAATGTTTGTTTGATCTGGTATAGAATCATATTATTATATATTCTACTGCTTATATCTTGGGAGGATAATGGAATTACAGTACTCAAAACACAGACAGTTCATTATAAAAAAGAAAAAAAAAAGTTGTCTTGCTGTTGACCAACTTCTCCAGCCAATCACATTAATGAAATGTAGACAGTCTATTATGAGTGCAGCAGAATGCCATGCTTTCTGTATTTGCTTGTCTTTACTTGAAACAAGGGCCCATTACTGGGAACATAATTTCTATATTCATTTACTCTGATTTCATCAATCTGTCTTCTAAAAACAACTTAGACACTCAAGTCATTTAGAACTTGAATTGCTTCATTTTTAAGACTGAATTTTAATTTGCATGAATTAGACATTACTCTTGGGTTAATAAGGTACGTGTTGATGACAATTTCTACACCATTTTTTAGTTTGCTGTGAGGAAGAAAGAAATGTTAAAAGATGTAAATTGCATCTGGGTAGATGAACCTATCAATATACTATGGTTTAATACACTATAGTTAAACAGAATTTTCAAATGAAGATTAAAGTTTAATGATGCTAGAGGGGGTTTGCAATGCTATTCTTTCAATGTGTTGGAGACCTCTCTAGCATTCAAGGTACTAGAGAATTAAAATCACATCACAAATGCACAAAATGTGCAGAGATTTGTACTAAAAATTAATGACAAATTCCCCAATACAATCCGGTTCATGTCACCTTGAATAGGTTATAGCAGCGGTTCTCAACCTTTCTAGTGCCATGACCCTTTGATAAAATTTCTCAAGTTGTGGCGAACCCTAAAATTATTTTTGTTGCTCCTTCATCGCTGTAATTTTGCTACTGTTATGAATCGAAATATAAATATCTGATGGTTTTAAGCGATCCCTGGCAAATCGTCATTCGACCCTCTAAGGGGTCCTGACCTACAGGTTGAGAATCACTGGGTTATAGACTATCAGTGCCGTCTCGTTCTTTTTTTTTTTCAGACCAAAAATTAATTTGAGAATTCTCTAGCTATCAAGGGGCTGAAAGTCCAGTTTTAAAGTTTATTTGTTCCCAGTGGTGCAGTTGCTCAAGTTGTTCTTAACACATCAGATTTACTGGCTTGTAATCCAAGAATACGTTATACATCGAGACTTCTAATCTCACCACAGAAACAGGACAAGGTCTGTCTTTTTATAACTCCTGAAGAGAATCCTAATTTTCATAAAAGTCTCACAGCTGAGTAACTCAGTCAGAAGGTGGTGTTTTCTTAGGCTAGAGATAGACAACCTTTACTACTCTAGTTGTTGTAAACTACAACTCCCATCATGCCCAGTCAGTGGCTGTTTGGTTATGACTGCAATAGTTTCCTTAAATCATGGATTGCCAAATGTTGTCAACTCTTGCCTTAGGATGAGAAAGGTTGAGGGACTCCTAGCAACTCCTGAAAATGGAAAGAGGAAATCACTATTATATTTTGTAATTCCTGGCAATGTTTGACCTTGTACACAAAGTAGCTGTAGAGTGACTTAGAATAAAGTGCCACACTACGCTATCAAAACTTAAAGATTAAGGTCTAGGAAAAAAAAAACATTTATTTTGCAGAAAAAGGCCTAGTACAAGATATAAGCGGATTTTATTTCTCTATAAAACAAATTAAAATTTGCCCTAAGGTAGCAGACACATTTTGTCCCTTTACATTTTTGGTATGGGTGGTAATTTAACATCAGATCATAGTTTTACTGTTATAATAACTTACTAAGGGATTTATGCAGAAAGCATAATAACAGGAACAATTCAGTGTCAAACCATCTGCAAAACTGGAAACAAATGAAGCTTTCTAGTGCTGGTATAAGAGGATTTTAGTGAACTTTCTGTTAAATCCTTTTTCTTAGTCCATGTGGAACACAAGAACCATGGTGTAAACTTCCCTCCTTCAGAGGGCAGGGCACTTCAAAAAAGGCAGTTTTTTTAGGTGGATACTCCTCTCTTCTTTCCAGCTTTACACCCCGCCCCCTTAGTTTCAATGTATAACAAAGTAGCATAAAGAAACAAAAGTGAGAGGAAAGAAGGAAATCCCCTGAACAAAGACCCCACGAGGGTTCCTCAACTTAGTAACTTAAACCACATGCTTTTTTCTTTGGGTGGGAGTCCTGTGTCCCACATGGACTAAGCGAAAAGGATTTAACTTCAGGATGTTGGCTTCAAGATCCATGCAGTCAAAGTCAACCTTTACACCTGATGATATAAAAATGGACCCTGGATCAGGAGATCTGGCCTCAGAGGTAGGAGAAATAGCTCAGTGATGGACAGATTGAGGATATTCAAGAACCAAGCCAAGGAAGACAAAGGGGCCAAAAGGGGGGCGATTAGAACCAACTGATCGATCTCCATCTTGATTGTCCTCAGCACCCTAAGAATCATGGGAAACATATGCCAAACAGAAGTTCCATGAAATTGACATTGCATTCATCACGAAAGCTAGAGGATTCTTCTTTTTTGTGCAGAAACTGGTACTCATGGATCTAATGGAGTTCCAAATTTCTGAAATCAGATGTTGGAGACTTAAAAAGGTTTCCCTTGCCTGGAATGTGAACCTCAGAGATGGATGGTAGAAGGGCTTCTGTCTTCTGAAGCAGCTCCCAAATCTTAGCCCAAGTAGACTTGTTTCTGGTTCCTCCTTGGAGATTTATGTAGGTGACTGCTGTGTTTTGCCTGATTGTATCTTCACCAGTGTGCCAGACAGCACATGGGGTCAGTGGAGAAGTACTGCTGGTGTCTGAGATGACCACCAATCATTCCAGCATGACAAAATGGACAGTGTTAGATGGGGACAGTGAAGGTCCCCTTTTGTTCATGGAGACAGGGATATGGCATGAGACAGGTGAGAGCATCGTCTTGAATATCTCCTGAGAATGTCCAAATCCAGCAAACTCTTGTGGAATTGAGTATAGGGAACTGCTTTCAGAGAGGAAACCAGATGACCTAGTAATCTCACATATTCACTTACCATCTCCAACAGACAGGATATCACTTGTCACATGAAGAGACAGGGCCTGGATCATGTCCTCTAGTAGACACACCTTTCTTTGGAGGATATCGAATCTTATGCATAAGTATAGAACCTGAAAAGGCACCGGAGTGGATTTCTTGAGATTGAGCGTCCAATCATGTTGCATGGGGATGAGAAAGCAGTCTTGAACCTATAAACAGAGAATAGCTTCCGAAGGAGCATTGAGCAAAAGTTAATCTAAGTAAGGGGGTCAAGGATATTCCTTGAGCATGGATGAGAGCTGCCAAAGCAGCCATGACCTTCATAAAGATCCCTGGAGCAGACACTAGCCTGGAGGGTGACCAGTGAAATGGTAATGACTGCTCTTGATGGAAAAAAGTGGGAAGCACTGATTGTCTGGATGAATCGGGACATGAAGATAGGAGTCCTGGATATACAGGGAGGCAAGAAATTCTCCCAGACACACAGCAATGAAGACAGATTACAAAGATTCCATCTTGACACATTCCTGAAAAGGTTTCATTAGCATATGAAACATCACATAAAAGCTTAACTAGCATATGAAGGTTAGCATACATTAGCATATGGTATCATGTATGATTATCTCCTTAAATGTACATTTGCTGGCCTTTTGGCTATGACACATTGGCAGTTTTTAATTGAGTTTTCAAGTATGCAAACTTGAATCAAGGTGAAAGTTCCACTGTAAGCTCTTGGAATAAAAATAACAATTTGGTGACAGGATCAATTATGTCTCCTACCAGTTCAATATGTTTGGTTGTCCAGAACTTGAATCTAGAGTCTGACGTTCCATCTTGAAGTCCAGATTGTCCAGGAAGGGAAGGTATAGGGGATAATGTTGTGTATTATACAGTTTTTTGGACAGACTGACAAACCTTTTAGATGGAGTAATCAAGCGCTCCAAGCATGGGAATATGAAAAATAAATAACAGAAAAAATAAAATCAGCTCTAAGTGTAATATTCAATATACAAATTTGGTTTATTAATCACTGTATTATAAAAAAGTAAAAGATACTGATTGCTTAATGTGAAGACAAAACAATGTATAAAAAATATAGGATAATATAAAATGTATTAGTCAGACATAATCGGTGTTACAGTCCGTTATTGTGACAACTTAAATAATGAAGCAGAATGAGCGTGGTGGGTAATAGTCAATAACTTGTTCCAAGTTAATGGGAAATCATGATGCAATGAACCCATCTGCAGAGTAACAATGCAATAGTATCTAGTCCCGACCAGTCATAAAGACCGCTGCCCCCTTCTTGTAGTCTGCTTACTTTGTGTCTCCTTTATGTAATGCACATCAAAGAGCCAAGTGCTCACTGCCCTCTCCTTTCGAATCCTTGTTCAGGTGTATTTGCTCTATTGCGATTCTTCCTGTGCAGTGGATTCTCTGGATGGGTCATTATCCTCGTGGAGATGTGACTCGCTTCCAACACATTTCGGGACGTTAATGATGTCCCTTCCTCAGGGAAAATGTTTTAGCGTGACTTTTTACTAAGTAAAGGCATAACAGAAATATAGTTGAAATACACATATATACCTAGCAAAATGCAAGAAAACAGAAACTGAACAAGGATATCTACAGAAATGGAAGCAGAGACGTAAGTGAAAGGACCATGAAATGGTTCATTTAGCAGTCTTCTGCCTTCAGACTCCAATCATTTTTAATACAAAACCTCAGAGAAGTTCAGTAGTGAGGCAGTGACTTATAATAAAGTCAGCCTCCGCAGGGAAATGGTTCAACCTGTGAACTGGTCAGTCCAACTCCAGGGAAGCCAGTTAATGGAATCTGCATAATTGGGTATTATACAGTACCATATTTAAGCCACTAAATAAAAAAAAAATTCTAAAAACTAAGAAAACAGTGCCAGCCTTCTCTTTTCCTGAGGCAGGTCACTTGAAACGGAGGGGTGGAGGTGGGGTAAAGCTGGAGGGTATAGGGGACTCTCCACCTCAAAGCACCTGCTTTTTTTTAAGTGCCCTGCCTTCTGGAGGAGGGAACTTTACCCTCATGGCTCCTGTATTCCACACTGGACATAACAGACATGAGGTTTTTAAACCCTTGAAAAATAGAAAGGTCATCAATGTATTACAAAGCAATGCATTGGAGGCCTCTCTAGCATTCAATGTTCATTATTGCAATGTCACCATCTATTTGGCGACCATCAAAACTGCACATTAATAATGTAGCCTGAATCAAAAGGGCGACATCAGAATGTTGCCCGAATCAAAAGATTGACATTCTGATGTCGCATGGTTAAAGGTCATCAAATAGAGGATGTGCCCAGCATATACTGCAATGGCAATGCATCAGCTTACCATGGTGCGACATTCGGGACATCAGTGGCTGCGGAGAAATCATTAGATATTGTGATGATGAGAATGGGCAACAGGAAATGATCCCAACAGTTAAATGAACTTCACTGATCAGCCCAGCTACACAGCTACAAACTGACTCCCTCATTACCTGTCAACCATTACCTGACCTAACACCCTCTCAGAATGCCACATCAGTATGTCACCCCCATCACAGTCATGCTTAAGTGTCCATCTGTGCCTTAGTAGATTTGAAACATTCTGATGCGGCCTTCTGAGAGGATATTGTGCCTTAGCAGATCTATGACATTCTGATGCAGATGATTTCTCTGCAGCCACCAATGTCCTGAATGTCACGCCATGATAAGCTGATGCATTGGCATTGCAGTGTATGCTGGGCAAACCTCTATTTGGCCTAATGTCACACCATGGCAAGCTGGTGCATTGGCATTGCAGCGTATACGCATCCTCTGTTCGGTGACATTTAAGTGTGCGACATCAGAATGTCTGATATTTGATTTGGGCGACATTCTGATATTGCCCTTTTGATTCAGATGACATTTTTAATGTGCAGTTTTGAGGGTCACCAAATAGATGACCACGTTTCAATAGGATACCAGCATTCAAGAGGTATAAGCCGAAGTTGTATCAATGGCAGTTTTTGAGAATTATTATTTAGCCCCTTCTAATGTGCAGAAGATTAGCTCCAGAATTACTCCATTTTTGGAGTATGGCCATAACTACCTTAAAGGGATAGTAATGCTTCACAAAAACTGCAGCTCCAATTAATCTTCATAGTATTTGGGCCATGGAGACTGTAATGTCAATACTGTCAGAGCTGTAGTTCAAGAGTAATTGAATGATAAAGTATCCCCATCCCGCCCCTTTTACTGATGTAACACTGCTCACCTCAGAGCAGCAAGACTGTCTAGATGGATCACAGAGAGGGACAATCTTCAGTGAGCATAAGGAAAAACCTGAAAAATCTGTCACGGGGGTCAGGGTTTTCCTTATGCTCACAGTAAGAAGATTGTGCCTTGATGTGAGCTGTCTGGACCCAGGACCAGATTCCACATCTGAGGGGAGGTGGCTTACTGTAGATAAAAGGGGTGAGAGGGGGATACTTTATCATTCAATTACTGTTGAACTACAAATCTGACAGTATTGAAATAACACTCTCCATGGCCCAAATATTCGAAAGATTAATTGGACCTGCTTTTTTGTGAAATATTACTATCCCTTTAAACATGTCTTTTGCCTTAGTGCTGAATGCAGTAACTTTCCATAATTTCCCTACAGATCAAATGAAACATAAAATTACTTCTAAAGCAATGTGATGCATTTTAAATAAGCTGCCTTAAATAATGGAACTTTATTTAACAATAGTAAAGTGTCTGAGTGATTTCAGTTTGCTACATTAACAACTCCGCACAGTAATGTTATGCAATTACTTTTCCATTAACTGATGGTTCAATTTGCAAAAGTATTTTTCAGGTGAGTACAAAGGTTTTCACAAAATTATTTTTACCTCTGAGCAAGATCTTTTATTTGTACTTTTTATATACACTTCCTTTTGTGGCAGCTGTAGGTATTTATAGCCAACTGAGAGACTAAGACATGTGCAATGGATTGCTTTACAACATGCTGGACATCCCTTTTGCGCTCTAAAGAGTAAGTGCGATACCCGACTCTTAAAAAGAGTCATGTGTTAGCTGCTCACTGGACTGACAGTCACTGAGGGGTTGCGATGTTACTCTACATGTGTGTGAAGACTTCCATGAACCCTGTGATTACCATAAAGGTAACCAATGCATTGGTTTGCTCATGTGCTGATGAGCAATGTCAATGACACTATTAGCGTCATAAAGGGGCTGGGCTTATTTGAATGGGAGTTAATCACTTTGTGACAAAGTGGGCAGAACAAGGTGGAAAGGAGAAGTGGGTAGGAAGTGGGAGGAAAAAGAAACTCAACCCCGCAGGATAATCAGCATCTGTCCCCGGAAACCCTATCATTCAGCCTGAACCACAGAGTCTCTGGGGCAGATCAGGATGGATCCCAGGTATGTGTGTGGACATTCAAAGGGTTAAATTCTGATCTTGTGAGACACAAAGCAGTGTAATGGAACCATGGTTCTCCGAGTAAGTCTCCTCTCATAGCCATCCTATAATATAAAAGGCCAGATGTATGTTTGTCCGATGCAGTCATGCACAGTAGAGACTGCCTGAACGCACAGAATGCTGGGTGGTGTAAACACACACTTCGGCCTTATACTGTGCGTCCGCAGTGCAGCCTCTGCAAGGCACAGATTATCCCTTGTTCTGTTTCCCCCATTATATATTTTCACGTATCCACATGCATCTCTGGGAAATGCTTCAGTAACCACAACTGAACTAATCCATTGACTTTCCGCCCCTATCCTAAACTACAAAAATGCCCAGGGGGCCCCTGACCGGGCTGTTCCTGGCCCTGTGTGTGACCACATCAATGCACCCATCCGAGAGGACCAAGAGCTGCAGACAGGCGCAGCAAGCAGTGCAACCGCAACCAGCTGCAGACTCCTATCAAACAAAGGAGAGGAATCTGGGGGTTAGGGTCACTGTTTTAGGGTTATGCCAGGTCGCGCTTTGGCCCGTGTACACGGGCTGCTACACTAGTATGGAATAAAATATCAACTGTGTTTGACAACAGATCTGTCTGTTACATTCGAAATGGCAAATGTTCTGGCACATACTAATGCTATGTAAAAAGCATCCACGCCTGTTTTGGTACAAAAGAAAAATCAGAACTGTGTTAACCCTTTGAGTGCCAGAGGGATACGCAACACATTGCAAAGCAATGCATTAAGTACCCCCTCTGGTACTCAAAGAGTTAATAGTTCAGTGTCCTTAATTGAGATGTAACACCTCCTGATAATAACTGCTTAGCTTACTATGGCCCGAAGATCCTAACAGCCCCTTTGAATTTTGCCCTAGTGCCGTCGTTTAAGTCTATCCTGGATGTCACTTCCACGGAGGCAGACATGACAATTGCTGGCAGTTTTTTTTTTTTTTTTTTTTTTACTGTAGCAGGTGGAGTGCATGGGCCTACTTAAACCTGCAAAGACCTGAGGAATGCAAAATGGGATGCTCACCCCTCTGGACCTGTAAGGGTTAAGATTACAAAGTGCAATGGGCAGATATTGTATTCTTTTGGCCTGCAAATGTTATGTCTCTTTAACAAAGGCACAAGGGCAGAATGCAGTAGGATTTTTATACCACTGTAATATACTGTAAGTGAAGGATTGTTTTTAGGTGGTGTTATGTCTCCTTTAAAGGGATAATAATTTTTCACAGATGGATCGCAGAGTGGGACAATCTTCAGTGAGCATAAGGAAAAAAACCTGAAAAACCTGTCAAGGGGGCAGGGATTTCCTTATGCTCACAGTAAGAAGATTGTCCCTTACTGTGAGTTGTCTGGTCCCAGGACCAGATTCCACATCTGAGGAAAGATGGCTTACACTAGGTAAAAGGGGCAGAAGGGGGATACTTTATCATTCAATTACTCTTGAACTACAACTCTGACAGTATTGAAATAACACTCTTCATGGCCCAAATACTATAAAGATTAATTGGAGCTGATGTTTTTGTGAAACATTACTATCCCTTTAAAACAAACCTACTTTATGTACACATCTACCTATGAGTAACAAGGTACTATAAGGGATGGATACTAAAAGGATATTGCCACCTCCTACTGACTTGACAATCATTTGAGACTACCCATGGATTTTTTGGAACCCTCTGGTCTCAGAATAGATAAGCTAGTCTCAGAATTTAGTTTTAATATAGGAAAAAGAGGGATAAGACAGGGTGCACCTATCAATGTCCTCTAAATTGAAAATGTATATATGTATAGATGAGATAGTTCTTATTATAAACAAAATGTACAATAATCCTGGAGAAAATTTCAGAGTTGCAGCATCTTCTATGGTGTCTGCAGCAGCACCTTCACACTCTGATAATGCATATACAATAAAGGAAAGAGACGCGCTCAGAATATCTAAGAGAGACCACTGAGTATCAAAATATAGATTGCTGTACTTACAAGAGAGTTTCTTGCTATAATGCCCAAAGAGTAATCTGAAGATATGGTGTAGGATTTCTATGATGAGAAGCCCTTCAAGTCCTAAGTAGTCTTTCAAGTAATTCAATGTGAGTGTTTCTCATATCTAAATATCCTGCCCAATCTTCTTAGAGGGTCCTTGAATATAAAAATAAACAAGACCTCTAAGAATAACACAGTGAGGCTGAGAGGTCTTTGAATAGGCCCTAACAGAAATGCATTCACTGGACAGAATACAGGGTTATCGCTAATAGATCTGAGTGTATAACCGCTGGATAGCAAACCACACGGGATGGATTTCATAAGATGAACCTCACTTTGTCAGGATATAAACATAAGTGACAAATACACTGGCTGATAAGCAAATGGAATATACCAAAATGCACTTTCCATAAATATATGGACTATCCCACTTGCTGGTGGTTTCTCCACATGGACATGTTCCACAGAGAGGCCAAGATAGTAATAATAATAATAATTCTTTATGGTCCCAAATGCTACCCATGCCTTGAATCGAGAATAAAAGATATCACCAGAACGAGCTGTCCAAGCCTCAAACTAAATGCGTGTAACAATTAGAGCCACTGTCCATGTCTTGCTGGAGATCTTTCCATCATTGGAGATGGCCAACAGGATTAAGGGATTACATAAATAGAATATTGTATTGAAATAAATATATAAAAAAATATATAAAATGTATGAGTCTCATAAAAAGAGATAAAATATTATATCATTTTAAAAAGTGTATACACAATGATAAAAACACTAGGAGATGGTGAATAGCATGTGTGCATATAACATATAATGTTTGCACTACATATAGTGCTTATGTATCAGGATGGTAAACATTTGTGTTCCATAAAATAAGACAAACCATTAAGGAATTTTCTTTAATGAAAAAATACATCTTGGTTGATTAAAATGCATTAACCAGTACTTAATGATAAAAGGGAACCTTTCAGTGTAAAAATATTGCTAGCCTCCAATTCTTTGTTAAGGCCTTTACGTGAAAAAGTATCCAAATGGAAGATCCAGTAAACTTCCTTCTGGCATAATGCTGAGAAATGGTTAGGGTAGGACATAGGGATATGTTCAATTCCCAGGATGCTGAAATTGTCCATGCCACCTTGTTAACAGTTGTTAAAGTGATCCACGGATTTCTTTTTTTATAAAGTATCTGTGACCCTACTAGATTAATATCCATAAAATCAATGGTGTTATGCTGTATCTCTAAGACCTATATTGTTTGTGTTGAAGGATTGAATCAGGGAATGGAGCTTTTCTGTTGTGCCTTCCCATACTATCAGTATATCATCTATGTAATGGCCACAGTAGATCAGGTTCCCCCATCTCTCCTGGGGCCACACTGGAATTTCTTCCCAAAGCCCCATTAAAAGATTTGCATAGGAGGGGGCAAATCTGGCTCCCATGGATATTCCTTTGATTTGTAGAAAAAATAGTCTTGAAAGTCTAAGAAGGTGGTATGTTGTAGAATAAATCCAACACATTCCAGGATGAATTCTACCTGTGTGGTTATCTGACAGCCTGTAGACCCAAGAGGTGGTCTATACAGGTGTATAGAGAAGCTACATCCTGAGTCACCCATATATACCACTCTTTCCATTCAAAGTTAGCCAGTTTTTGCAGAACATCTTGAGAATCCGTGATGAAAGAGGGGAGTGTGACCAGGTATTTCTATGGATATAAAATCCACATATGCTGAAAGATGAGCTGTGAAAGAATTAATGCCTGAAATAATTGGTCTGCCAGAGGGGTTAACCTGATCATTATGCAATTTGGGTATATGGTAAAAAAATTGAATAACCGGGTTACTGGAGAAGATGTATTGGAATTCTTGTGTGCTAAGAATTTCTCTCTCCATCCCGTTCTCTAGGAGCGCTTTCAATAGATTGTTATAAATCAAAGAAGGATTGTAAGATCATTTTTGATAGGATACATCATCTGCAAGGAGTCTAGAGGCTTCTGTGTGAAACGTAGTGGTATCTTGGATCACTGTCGCACCCCCTTTATCCACTTCTCTAATGGTAACCAATTGTTCTTTGGAAAGATGTTTAAGAGTTCTTTGTTTTGCCTTCAAGTTATGCTTAGTTCTCTCTGTTCTAAAGTTTTTCCCCCCAGAATTCATCCATAACGATCTTAGAAAAGGTATCCACATATGGGCCTTTATTCTGTTTAGGAAAGAAGTGGGATTGCTTTTTGAAGGGGGTATGTTGTATACAGGCAGCTTCATTATCGCTTTCATTGGTGATCTCCACTTATTCTTCATCCAATATTGATTCTAAAAGGAGAGGATTCTATGAGATACGTAGTGGTATCTTGGATCACTATCGGACACCCTTTGTCCGCTTCTCTAATAGTAACCAGTTTTTGTTTGGAAAGATGTTTAAGAGCTTCTCTTTCTTTTGTGTTCAAGTTATCCATAGGTCTTTGTGTTCTAAAGTTTTTTTTTCGGAATTCATCCATCTCAGAAAAGGTATCCCCATATGGGCCTTTATACTGTGTAGGAAAGAAGTGGGGTTGATTTTTGAAGACGGTATTTTGTATACAGGCAGATCCATTTTCTCTTTCATTGGTGACCTCCATTTTTCTTCATCCAATAATGGTTCTAAAAGAAGGAAATTTTCAAAATCCTTATCACCTGAGAGAACACTATTGCTGGATAAAATCATTAATTGAATTTGATGGTCATGTATAGACTTACAGGGATCATGCATGAAGAGGTGGATGAAGATATTTGTAACCATTTGTAACCACCATGAGATGCTCAAAGCGCTTAGAAGGATTTTTCTGGGGGGTTTGTGCACTACCATCACAGATTGGAAGCATTTTTCCAGAAGTGGCGCTATGTTTGATGGAGGCACAATGTACATTTTCCATCTACTGCAGCAGAACCCTCTGACACCACTTTGGCGTGAATGAATTCTGAGGCAAACCACCTGCACTGTAGGGGAGAAATACAAATTTTCAAAAGTTCCATCAATTTACATAGGAGTTTTAATCTCTTGAATGCTAGATAGGTTTCCAACACACTGCAAAGCAATTTGTTGGATACCTCTCTAATGTTCAAGAGGTTAAAAGCCTCTTTTAAATCACATCCCCCACATTGGGACAATTGATTTGCCCCATAATTGTTCTAATTGCTTTTATACATAAGATACAGTGCATGAATTCATAGATTCCATTAATAGATTTTAATATAATACAGGACTATGATACTGTATTTGGAGTCATATTATTATCATTTATATCTTGATTGGTTTCGTCAAATTCACATACAATGTTTTCCCCTAGTTGTTCAGATAAAATATGCAGTGGATGACCCAAGTGGGGAGATCCAGCTAGGTAAAATGTTGATACAACATAGGTCATACAAATAGGCAAGACAATCTTGCACCTCTATTGGCAGGTTTGACAATAATGGAAATTATGAGTACAATTATACTACAATCCAATTTATAACTGTGGTGTAGTTATTATGTTAATTCATTTAACGCTCTTAGGGCCATATGTTCAAAGAAGTAGCGAAATAGCTTTTGTCGTTTGTAACGACTTTTCAAAGTACAGTGTCCTTGAGATCATCAATATTTTCAGAGAGTGTCAGTTGTGATCGGAAATATGTTGTTTGTCCTGACTGAAACTGTCGTATGTAACAACAAAAAATGTCTTAAGTAACGACAAAAACGTCTTAAAAAATTATCTTAACTAAGGACAAAAGGGTCTTAAAAAATGTCTTAACTAACGACAAAATGTCTTAAAAAATGTCTTAACTAAGGACAAAAATGTCTTAACTAAAAACAAAAATTATCACATTCAGAACATCACATTCCCTCCACTTTTTTCTTAACGTACAAATTTTGTCTTTTAAAAGACATTTTTTTTGTCATTAGTTACGACAAATTTTCTTTTCCTCTATACGACACTGGAGAATAGTTTAGCCCCGCCCTTGCCACGCCCTTTGCCCATCGATTCTGGAGTTGTGTCGTACACAATGGACATTACTAGTTTTTTGTCGTATACTCTATAGAACATATGTCGTTCATGCATACAATTACTTATTTTTGTCGTTATCCCTTTGAACATATGGCCCTTAAAGGAGCACTAAACTATTCAATGAACACCTGTATGTTGCAGGGATTTTATTGCTGAATAAAATAAAGACATTCCCACTGCTGGTAGCTGTTTTATTCAAGAACTATAACCATTCAAACTATCAGGAAGTGATAAAGATTTCCCCTGAGTGTACAGGGAGGGGAAACATGTCATAGGGAGGGTGGAGCTGGGTGTAGATGCTGGGTGTTATTGGAGGAGTAAGTTTGTAGTTATGTGAGGCTGAGGCAGGAACTAGCCTGCCATTCGTGTAAGAAGGGAGCAAGGAGCAGCATCCCTCCCTCACTATTATAGTGAGTTTTGTCACAGCAGGGAGGTTAGACTTTGTCTGGTGTTTCAGATACTGATAACTTATGTGTTAAAGTTATTTGAATTTATCCTCGGGTTGAAGCCCTTTGGATGCTTTGTCCCAGATTTAGGTTGTGGGTGTTACGTTACCCAAGCTAAGGTGTATGGCCAATGGGGTAATTCATTTGGTGTCAGGTATAAGATGCTGAAGAATGCTGGGATTCTAACTGCCTGGGCAATCTGGCCATGCTTGTTTCAAGTATTTTTATATTGGCAAGGACTGTCAATTTTAATAATTAATTAAATTATTATGTTAAAAACAATGTTAATGGAAGTATTTTAAATAAATCTGTGGCCTGTTTCCCCAAGATATGTGTATGTGTTTATTCTGGCAGGATCAAACCCTTTATCTATTACTGTCACATTCTACAGAGAACTGGTGATATGAACTCATCTCTCACATAAATCCCCATAGAGAAACTGTCTTAAAAAGAGATGATAGAGTGGAGATAACTTCTACAGTAAGATTAATTCTCCAGTTCCCATGTTGTTCCCTGGAGCCTATGCACTAAGACTTACCAAATGGGAAATAGTCTATTGAGCCTATGCACTAAGATAACAGGAATTGGAGAACTGATATCACTGGAGAAGTTATCTCCTCTTCGTCAACTCCTTATCACACCTTAGTGCATCTTCCCCAGGTGAAAATTAGTTTAACTTTATGACCACTAGAGGGCACTGTTACTATAATAAAGCAACAGTTTAAATTGCACTAACTCTGGAAAGGCACATCTCCCAGCAGGGGAACTATTCTTGTTTTACTCAGCAGATAAAGCCATATAACCAAGGTTTTCAGAAGAATGTTTACTGCACATTTAAGTACAATTAAAAGGACTAAATTTCACTTTTGTAAAAAACAAGAAAAAAAAAAAGATTTGCATATTTTGTGTAATGTAACTCTTCAGAATTAGAGCAGGTGTAGCTAAGCTTCCAAATGTCAGTTAAAGGAGACAAACCCCCGTCATTAAATAAACAAACTACAGAGTTAAGATCTGATCACATCTAAGACCAATGAAAACAAAGTGAGCTACAGGAGAGTATCAATGCTAATATAAAATTAACATAAACCAGATGTACTGTATATCAGTGCTACAAACATGACCAAGTATCCATAAAGGTGCAATATATATATATATATATATATATATATATATATATATATATATATACACACACATATACATACACATACATACACACACACACACACACACATATACACAGTACTGTGCAAAAGTCTTGGGCAGGTATGAAAAAATGCTGTAAAGGAAGAGTGCTCTCAAATGATAATAATTTATATTTAGCAATTAACAAAATGCATAGTGAGTGAACAGAAAAATAATCTAAATCAAATCAATATTTGGTGTGACCACCTTTTGCATTCACCACAACATCAATTCTTCTAAGTCCACTTGCACACAGTTTGTAAGGAACTCAGCAGGTAGGTTGTTCCAGACATCTTGGAGAACCAACCACAGTTCTTCTGTGGATTTAGGCACCTCAATTGCTTCTCTGTCTTCATGACTCTGTGGGGGCCATCACTTCCAGGACTCCTTGTTCTTCTTTACACTAAATATAGTTCTCAATGACTTTGTATTTATGTTTGGGGTCATTGTCATACTGCAGAAAACATATGGGGCCTGATGGTATTGAATAATAAGTATCTGCCTGTACTTCTCTGCATTGAGGAGGCCATTAATTTTGACCAAATCCCCAACTCCATTTGCAGAAATGCAGCCCCAGACCTGCAAGTAACCTCCACCATGTTTCACTGTTGTCTGAGGACACTCATTCTTGTACCTCTCTCCAGCCTTTTGGTGAACAAACTGGCTTCAGCTACAGCCAAGTATTTCAAATTTTGACTCATCAGTCCAGAGCACCAGCTTCCATTTTTCCACACTCCGGTTCCTGTGTTTTTGCGCATAGTTGAGTCACTTAGCCTTGTTTCCATGTTGAGGGCATGGCTTCTTTTGGCTGCAAGTATTCCATTCGGACCACACCTCTCCGGACAGTAGATGGGTGTACCAGGGTCCCACTGTTTTCTGCCAATCCTGAGGTGGTGGTACTTGTAAAGGATGGTTATACAAATATTGATTTGATTTAGATTTTTCTTCTCCTCACTCACTATGCATTTTGTTAAATGATAAAAATAAACTATTAACATGTCTATTTTTGAAAGGGGACTAACAGCGCTGGTGCGCAGACTATACTATAGAAAGATGTCTGCGCGGTTTCCTGCATGTCATTCCCGGAGCAGTGTATAAATCTCATGAACGCAGTAATAATTCTGGCTACTAGCAGAACTGAGCAGCTAGTCGTCAGATGGGTAATTATTTGGGGCCATGTTGCTAAGAGGTGGTAGTTCCGCTTTAAACAGTGCATGTTTTCTGGATTCCCCTCCTGCACGCAGCAGTGTAATTAGTGGATATTTCAGTCTGATAAATTCACTTGTGCACAGGTAGGGAAATCCCACAACCCTACACTGTTACAAGTACTTGAGAGCCATGGTTATAGTCTACTCTATACAGCAAGGGTCACAAACACTGTGCATCTTAGTCTGAAGTTGCAATTGCAATGTTTGGAACTATAAAGCAAATCTTTATGGACATAAAGATTGTATCACTGTTGTTCAAGATTAAATCAATGGGGGTGGAGCAGTGAAATCTCCCCTCCACTTACCAGAAAGCATTCTGTGCCCCCAATTCCAACTTCTTTTAGTAGTTATTTTACAGATAAGACAACAAATATATCAAGGATCCAAGAAACAATCATTTTCAAGATGGAGGACTGTCCAAAGAAAGACAGATAACAGGAGAAGACTTCCTATCGGTCAACTTATTATTAGGGAAAAAAGTTAACATTGACTATACACATTGTTGGATAGGTTGTTGCCAGTGTAGAGGGTTAACCTTTAAGGACCAGAGGAGTATGCAAGGCAATCCTTCGCATACCTCTCTGGTCCTTAAATGGTTAAACATTTGGTGAAAAAGTTGAGGGGCACCAGGATGCAGCTGGTAAAGTCTGTCTGTTGACACAGGGATACATTCATATAAATAGATTTTGCTCTGAATGAAAAGGTGATGGATGTATTTGAAAAAATTCCTTGAAATTTACAGAGTCCAAAAATGTATTTTTCCCATTACACGCACTGTTATTTTGCAAACCTTCAGACTACATGGTCACAAGATTTTGATGGTCTGACTCAGCTTTCAAAATCATTGTTACATCATGAGCTACTGAAGGCTAAAGCAATTTTATGGCCTTGTTTTTGATTCTTGCCATGCACAGTGTAAATTTGACACCTGCCACTCTATATGTGTTTCTAGGGACCGGAATGCTGATTCATCCCATAGTCTATCAGAGAGGCCGTCAAAGTATTGTGCTGCAACGTGGTTTGGTGACCTCTATGGCACTCAAGAGCAGAATGCTTCTACTAATAAACCTACCAATTAGTAATTTACTTAGTGCCTCCCTCTCTTCTTCCTGGACCCTAAGCTATTTGTGAAGGGCTCTAATTAATTAGTGTGCCAATGGGTGTAAACGTTTATATCCCAAAGCTGTCATTCAATCCCATTACTTGGGATCATATTATAGTGCCAGTGTTTGTCAATGTTTATGTTTCAGCATTACCATCCAATCCAATTTACCGCATAGTAGAATTAAGAATGAGGAGTGACAAGTATATTTTCCCATAACATTTGTATACCTGTGGATTTAAGTAGGTTTTCCTTATTTACAAATTGTGTAAACTGGTTAATTTTTTTTTTTATAAAGTAGTTAGAATAGGAAATACCTTTCCATTAACAACAATTAATTTGAAGGTAAACTTGCAAAGGTTTTTTTGACTTCCAGGAACAACATACTTATTTTAGATTATTTCATGTAATGTGCAATGTCATATGTTCTTCTCAGGTATCTCCATGGGTTCCAGTAAGATCATGACTGTCCTTTTCTGTACCTGAACCCTCAACAAACTAAATGAACCCATGTCCATACTATTACGAGGATTTACAAATAAAAATAAAATAACCACAATACCCTAACTCAAAATAGGAGTAGGTTGTTATATATATTCTTCCATTAATTTTAAGCATGTTTTGGGAGTTGCTATATTGATTGTGCTCCAGCCACACTTTGGTAAGGTTTGTGAGAAGGGGCCTAGCAAATAATCCCCATTCTCAGGCTGATGGGTAAGGTGGTGCCTATAGCACGACCCCCATTCCCTCCCCATGTGATGCTTCCACCAACTACTCCCACAGTTGCAGGGGCATGAGCCCTGTGAGTGATTTTCCTTTACACCCAGAAACATTGATGAATAATATCAAACAAAATAAAATAACTTACTTTAACCTAAGTCTAGCTCTGTCAGCTGATGCTCTTTCAGGATTGCCAACTTGTTCTCACTTCAGCTGGAAAAAGTCACCTGAAATGGAAAAAAGAAAAAATAATCATTGTTTTTTTTCTCAACTTCAATTTAATGAGCAGAAAAGATAATTAAGTAAATATTATATCTATCTATCTATCTATCTATCTATCTATCTATCTATCTATCTATCTATCTGTGTATTTATACACACATTAAATATAATATAGTCAGAGGAAGAAAACACATTTTAAGGAAGAGATGTGCTTGGGTTCTGTTGTCAGGCTAATGGGTAGCTATAGGTATCATAAAAGCACTCATGGTATTTTTAGAGGGTACAATATTTATAGTTTAATTGCCAATGTTTTGGCCAGGCTAAGCAGGCCTTCCTCAAGACGAAAGGCCGGTCTAGCCTGCCTCAAATGTTGGCAATGGAGCTATAAATTTGTACCTTCTAAAGGTCCTGTGAGTGCTTTTGAAATAGATAGATAGATAGATAGATAGATAGATAGATAGATAGATAGATAGACAGACAGGCAGACAGACATATAGGTAGATAGATGCTTCATAAAAGCACACGCAGAACGTTTAGAAGGTACAGAATTTATAGGTTTATTGTCAAGGTTTCCTCAAGATAGAAGGCTAGTCTAGCTTGGCTGAAATGTTGACAATAAAGCTATACATTTTGTACTTTCTAAATGACCTGTGAGTGCTTTTGTGGTCTGTCTGTCTAGCTATCTATTCATACACATATAATTATGCAGGAGACTGGGGCCTAAGATATGAGTCAATACTCCAGGGCAAGGTGGGAAGAGGGTACAGTATATGCCACCATTCCCTTTGAGATCCCTTACATGATTTTTCAGGAACCTTCAACTCATGAGCACTTGTATAAGTCTTCCTCTGTCAGATGTGTTCTAAGACAATCCCAGCATTCTTTCATGCTTCACCCACCACCTGAACTTCCAATCTAATGTAGGGGCTCACACTGATTCACTAAACCTGCTTCACTATAGTGGATAAGTAAAACACAATGTTTCCAATGATTTAGATGCTTAACCGCTTCATTTCTAGAGAGGTCTCCAATGCATTGCAAAGCAATGCACTGGAGACCTCTCTAGTGTTAAAGGGGTTAAAGCAGAACTACCACCTCCACTAAAGTCGCACTGCAATACTTATGCAGGTGGTGACTAGCTTACTAATCATTATTTTACCTCTCAGAAGTGCCCACGAATAAAGTTATCCTTAAGCTTCCGAGACTGACAGCCAGGTTACTGCAGCCTGTGCGCCTGCACCGTCAGTCTCTTCTGGAGCCGTCCGGGCCAGTGCAATGCCTGTGAAGGGTGAAGAGGACTGACAGCGCAGGACTGCATTCAAGATGTCCGCGGTGCTGCCTGGCTTCCGGACTCGGATGCTTAAGGATAACTTTATTCGTGGGCACTTTTGAGAGGTAAAATAATGATTAGTAAGCTAGTCACCACCTCCCTAAGTATTGCAGGGCAACTTTAGTGGAGGTGGTAGTCCCGCTTTAAATACCCATTTTAGTTCAACAGGAATTTCCATTTGTCACTAATGTTGCATGTTTTTTTCTCCAGAATTGCAGCTGTTTGTGCATATGGCTTTAAATCAGGAAAAACCTAGTATCAACGGGGGAGATTTATAAAAAGGGTTCTTGTTCATTGTTGCAAATGGATTCTAAGAATGTCATTATGCCTTATTGGGAGTGTTGGTATTTATTAAGATTTGTAGGGATTTTTATAAATGGGGTGGAAACGCCAGAAAAAAGAACAAGTCAGACATGTCGTTAATATTTTGGAAAATATTCTTTAGCTAAACTGTTGCACTTTATTTATAAACTAGTGTAAAAGCCTGTGTATACGTCAAGGTCTGGGTAATGTTAACCCTTTAAGTGCCAGAGGGGTACACAACACATTGCTTTGCAATGCGTTGCATACGCCTCTGGCACTCAAAGGGTTAAGAGGCCACTACCTCACTGCTCCACGTGATGCAGTCTTGCGTCTCCTCACTCATGTGATGCAATCATGTGCAGTAGAGACTGCCTGAATGCGGGCAGTCTCTACTGCGCATGACTGCATGGTGACAAACATCCAGGCGAATTATTATATAAGGAGGATTCGCTGCATCACTTTTCCAACAATTACGAATGCCACTTCTCAAAAAAACAACTACATGGAGTTGCACTCTCTTAAGGTGGCGTCATCATTTTTATAAATGCCAAATGCATTTGTAATGCCATTTTTATGCTGGAATTCACTTAAAGGGATAGTAATACTTCATTTTAACTTTATTTTATTTTGTAGGTATTAAAAAAACATGAAGAATGATATAAGTCTTATCTCTCAAACCTTTATGGTTTAAGAGATATTCACAAGCAAAGTATCCCCCTCCCTCCCCTTTTACTGATGTCACACTATTCAGCCTGAGCAGAAGGGAGGTGCCCAGGTAGACTGCAGAGAGGGACAATCTTCAATTAAGATAACAGAAAAACCTGAAAAGCGTATCAAGTGGGCCAGGGATTTCATTGTTTTCATAGGAATACGAGTGTCCCCTTCTGTTATCTGTCTGGTCTATGGACTGCAATCCACATCTGAGAAGAGATTGTTTACAGTAGGTAAAAGGGGGGGGAGGGGAACTTTGCTGGTGAATATCTCATAAACCATAAAGGTTTGAGAGATAAGACTTATATCATTCTTCATGTTTTCTTAATGCCTACAAAATAAAATAAAGTTAAAACGAAGTATTACTATTCCTTTAAAGGGGATCTATCACCCCTATACAAGTGTGTCTTAAATGTTAGCTTATATAGAGAATATGTTGATTTCTTTATTAATTTCAGTTTTTAAAACCCTATTTGTCTGAAAATTAATGTTTAAAGAGAGCCCTGCACCCTACTTCCGGAGACGCTGCATTTACCTGCTCTGTACTGCAGTATGTCATGCTGCCTTTGCTCACCTCTCTCTATCCAGCCTCTTCTGATGATAAAGGCTTTCTGTCTGTAAGCTGGAGCAATCTCATTGGCTAGATATCGATCTCTGCCAATGAGAGTGCTCCAGCTTACAGGCAAAAAGCCTCTGTCATCGGAGGAGGCTGGATACCATGAGCGACACCGGAAGAGTCTTCAGATAGTCCAGAACAAGGCCCTGAGGATATCGTCTGGAGCTCCAAGTTTCGTAAGGATAGCTGACCTTCACAGGGAGCTGGACATCAAGATGTTGGATGAACACCTAGCGAAGCTGAGTAAGAACTTCTGCAAAGGACTGGATCAGAACCCGAACCCTCTGATCAGAAGACTCACTGCCACCACTGCAAACCCCTTTGACCGCTACCCGCAGTCCATCACAGTGAAGACCCTGTGAAACCAGCCCAACTGTGACAAGTCCACACAGACCAAGATGAATCCAAACCCACGACTACATACCCAACCCGAGAAGATGGAGTAATGAGGCTCAAGCCTCGGTATCCAAAAACCACCGCTGATGGATAAAATCCACCAGCAAGAAGAAGACGAGGGAGGAGGCTGGATGGAATGAGGGGAGCAGAGGAAGAGTGTCAGACTGCGATACAGAGCTGGTAACTGCAGTCTGTCCAGAAGTAGGGTGCGGGGCACTCTTTAAACATTAATTTTTGGCCAAATATTGTTTTAAAAACTGAAAGTAATAAAGAAATCGGCATATTCATTATAGAAGCTAACATTTAAGACACACTTGTATAGGGGTGATAGATCCCCTTTAACACCACTTTTATAAATCTCCCCCAATGTCCCTTGTAGGGGTTTGGATCAACAGAGTCTGATTGTCTTAGGAACATATTGTCAAAAGAAAATTATTAATTGTGGAGCAAACCAAGTTCACTGTAGGAGAGGAAGTAAAATATCCCAAATTCCCAATAATTTAAATTGAGCTTGTTTCCACTGGGATACTAGAGAGATCTCAGATGCATCACGTCCTATTGCTTCCTAGAGGTTGAGAGTAAAAA
Source organism: Rhinophrynus dorsalis (assembly GCA_037306005.1). Lineage (NCBI taxonomy): Eukaryota > Metazoa > Chordata > Amphibia > Anura > Rhinophrynidae > Rhinophrynus > Rhinophrynus dorsalis. Next base: position 74,201,222 of record CM074728.1, on the reverse strand, counting down.
CACTATTTAAACCAATGGCAATTTTTATTTTTCCCCTACAGCGCAATTGCTTTGACCCACAGTCAGAGGCGTAACTAGAAGCCTCCGGGCCCTGGTACAAGAAGTGCCATGGGCCCCCCCCTGATCACATTGGCCCCCCTGACCACAGTGACCACCTCCACAATGCCCCCATCTCCTACCTGGAGCTCCCACACGGTCCTCTTAGTAATGCAAAGCGCTGGGAGATGATGTCATCTCCCAGCGCTCTGCATTACTAGAGCGCCGGCGGGAAATTGCGGGCACCAGGTGGAAGGATCGCAGGGAACAGCTGGACCCCTGGAGTGCACGGGCCTGGTCGCAGTCCATGATATCTACAGTCCCTTCCAATATAAGTGGAATTTTGTTTGTCATGTAACAAGGTGTATAAAGCACAGCAAATCAGAAAAATATAATGTTCATAAAAAAAACACTATAAATGTTCTTTTCTACTGGACTGATATGGAAATAGGCACTTACTGCTGCTTTGTCGTTTTTGTTAAACTGTAGTGTGCAATGTAAGTTTCTTTAAAGGGATAATAATACTTAAAATGTAAAAAATATATGTTGTAGGGTTTATCCCCCTAAGTAAAACAAGAGTACTCCCACTGCTGAAAGGTGTTTCATTCAAAAGTTATTAATTTTCAAAGTTGAATTTTTTAGGTGCAATATCACAGTGGCCTGAAATTGTACAGTGGCGCTGTTGCTACACGATCCTATGGACAGCTCTGGTCAATTGACCATAAATCTCTATAGGATCGTGTAGCAACAGCGCCACTGTACAATTTCAGGCCACTGTGATATTGCACCTAAAAAATTCAACTTTGAAAATTAATAACTTTTGAATGAAACACCTTTAAGCAGTGGGAGTACTCTTGTTTTACTCAGGGGGATAAACCCTACAACATATTTTTTTTACATTTTAAGTATTACTATCCCTTTAAAGATCCTATTTTCATTCAAGTAGTGGAGTTCAATTTGCATGTTTTAATTTGTACCGTTCAACTAGCTTAATGTGTAAATGTGTTCTGTTTAATTAGAATAAATTGTATTTTCATGTCCATATTAGAAAGGTTAAATTAATATGAGATATGATAAAATTGTATAGACGTGTATGTACTTGTTAAAGGGGAACTATGCCTTTAGAACAAGTGGCTCTTAATTTAACAGAAGCACTTATATAAAAGTGTTCTTCATACAGCAGTCCATTATGTTGTTATGCCATTTTTTTCTGCTGTAGTCTATAATAACGTGGGGACATTTTACTACCTAGAAAATGTATATAAGCATAGGTGGAGCCACTTTGTAACAATGGCTGGTCTGTACTTTTGCCTGTGTAAGTCTCTCTTGTTTTTGTGAGGCCAGAAGACTATGGAGGTATGAACTTTTTACTATTGTGCGGCCAATAAAGCTTGATGATTTGACATTTTGATTCTGGCTCTGCCTTTGGAAGTGTGTGTGTTTTTTTTTGTGGTTTATTAATTATAGGTGATTGGAAGAGAGATTATTGTCCCATGCAAATTGAAAGTTTTAGCCTTTGAATTTTTTCATTTATGTATATGGAGCGGCGAAGGGGACAGTGTAAGAAGCATTGTTAAGGGGCTAAGGGCAGGAAAAAGAATGTAGGGCAAAGTCACATCGGTAGACACACTGTGCAAGCTGGCAAGGTGAGCGAACGGACAGATGTTTCACCAAGCTGGGTGCATCAGGACGATACAGACATATTTACATTTACAGAGTATGCAATTCTATCATTAAATATTGCTTGTGTGTGTGCGTGTAGTCTAAACCTTCAATGCATTAGTGCATAGTCTACTTGTATACTGGTCACAGGAGCTTTATTAGTTGTTTCTGATACTATGAGTATAGCAGGGAACTCTCAGGATTTGCCACAGAGACTCCAGTTTTGACTCTGCATCACCGAGTTTCTGGGGGCGGAGTCTGATTTCTCCGGATGGGGGAGTTTCTACTGAAACTCTGCCCACTTTTGCTCCTTTCCAGCCTGTTCCTCCCACTCCCCGCCCACTTCTCCTCCTTCCCCAGTCTATTCCTCCCACTCCCCGCCCACTTCTCCTTCCCCAGTCTATTCCTCCTACATTTCGTAAGCTCTGCCACCACTCGCGGTTAAGCCCCAACCATTTTTGTCACAAGTAGCATCATTTCTCTCCCCCCAGCTGTACCACAAGGCTCCACTTTGGGAAGTCAACAAGTAAAAGTTCCCAGGTATGACTATGAGATCACTCTTCCTGCAGTTCTATTGGTTAACTCTTTCAGTGCCACAAGGGTGTATTACTGAAAGGATCTGTGATCTTGGCACCTAAGCACATCCTCTCTACTCCCCCCTAGTGGGGGAGCAGACAGAATACACTCCACATTGGCTGCAGTTCTACAATTAATGAGCAGATTCTTCCCCCTACCCTCATATCGCTGATTCTTAGCGCATATGGTGATATGCATTTCCATCACTAAGGCGATGTGTATACCACCCATCGCCACAGCACTGACTCTGTGCATCTCCACCATTCTGTACCATATGTGAAAAACTAAAATATTCTGAGTGATTTGTTATCTAGAGAGGTCTACAATTCATTGCAATAAAGAGGCTAAATCAATTGAAATTTTGGGAACTTATATTTGTCTCTATGGTGCTGCTGGTTTGCTTCAGAATTTCTCCTCTTTTGCATTCTATATGGACAGGTAAATGCATTTTTTTAATTTATAAAGCTGCCTACTGTGAAGTCTGCAGCTTTTGAATAGTTACACTTCACAAAATTCAACTATAGTACATTTCTCTTGCCAGAGTGTTTATTCCAGATTTCCTGTTTCACATTTGTGTGAATGACAAGTCTCTTTGCCAAAACACTATCTCATAATAGATGTGTCATGTGGGAGATGTAAAAACCAACATTAAAAATAATGCAGTTGTCAATCAAGTCTTTATGTTTGCATGTCATTCAGTGTGAGGTTACCGCATTCTGTGGTTTAAAGGAGAAGTAACATATACTAATAAAAACCTCTTACATAACTTATTAAGGCCAGAATATCCTAATGGGCCTATGAATTTTGCCCTTGTGGCTCTGATCAAGAGATCACGTCTACAATCAGACCTGGATGTAATGTCCTGGATGTAATGTCCACAGAGGAGAATGTGACATTTGCTAACAGGATCACATGACAAAAATGCCATGAACTGCAGTCTCAAACCTTTAAGAATCAGAGGGATGTTTATATTTTGCACATACATCTGGTCCTTAACCTCTTAAGGACCCATGACTATCCTGGACCGTCATGGCTTGTTATCCCCTTAAGGACCCATGACTATCCTGGACCGTCATGGCTTGTTATCCCCTTAAGGACTCATGACGGTCCTGGACCCTCATGGAATTCCGGCTCCCCGCTCAGCTGCACGCTGTTCAGGGAGTCCGGAATCGTATTCGGGAAAAAAAAAAAAAAAAAGGTCCCTGGTCCTTAAGTGACCTCCGCGTGTGTGCGCGGACGGTCCTTAAGGAGTTAATGAGATAGTAATGTTCCAATGCTCCAATTAATCTTCATAGTATTTGGACTTTGGAGAGTGTTATTTCAATACTGTCAGAGTTGTAGTTCAAGAGTAATTGAATGATAAAGTCTCCCCCTCCTGCCCCTTTTACCTAGTGTAAGCCACCTCCCTTCAGATGTGGAATCTGGTCTTACTACTTACTAACTACTCTGTAAGTAGTTTGCAGCCAGACACAAGTGCAGCAGACAGACAGAAGTGTGTAGTTTCAAAAACTGCAGTACTTAAGTCAAGCCTGAGGTAAGCTCAGGCTATTACTATTACTTCACTCTTACTTCTCTCTTCTTTTCTATTGTAGACAAAAAACTTAAAAAAAAAAAAAAAAAAAATAATAAAAAAAATCTTACTATCATTCTTTAATACTGCTTATGTTGTAGTACTTGGAATTGTGTTGCATTTAGTATTTAGTTTGAATTGTGTGTTTATTTACTTTGTTTAATTTGGATCATTAGTGCTTAAGTTTGTATTTGGCTTGTTTTGGTTTCTGCATAGTGTGCATAGGTGTCTATTTGGGTGTAGCTGGTAACTGGTTTCATTAGATTAGCATAAGAAAAGGCTTGGCTCGCTTCGTTAGCGCCAACTAGAGGGGACAATATCCTAGACTTAGTATTCACAAATGGAGACCTGGTATCTGAGGTGAAGGTGGGAGAAAATCTAGGTTCCAGTGACCACCAATGTTTGTGGTTCGGAATCCAGACTGACTACGAGAAATCCCATTCTGCAACCAAAGTATTGGACTTTAGGAAGACGAAGTTTGAGGATATGGGAGAATATGTAAAGAAAGAATTAAAAGGGTGGGATAAAACACCGAGAGTGAGTACTCAGTGGAAGACACTCAAAGAAGTCCTCTTAAAGGCAACAAGATTACATGTTAGACAAATTAGCAAGAGGAAAAGAAAGAGAAATCCACTATGGTTTACTAGAGAGGTAAGAGCTATAGTGAAAGATAAAAAGTCTGCCTATAAGAGATATAAAGAGACTGGAAGTGAAGCGGACAGAGAAGGGTATAAAACTATACAGAAGAAGACTAAACAGATGATAAATGCTGCTAAAGCCTCAAAAGAGGAAGAAATGGCCAAATCTGTTAAGAAGGGGAATAAAACCTTCTTCAGATATATCAGTGACAGGAAGAAGAAAAACTGCGGGATTACAAAAATTAACAACGGAAAAAATCCGTTTATAGAAGAGGAAAAGGCGGTCGCTGACCATCTGAATAACTACTTCTGCTCAGTTTTTTCAGACGGCGGCCCTCATAATCAGAAAATGGCTGAACACAGCATTGCCTCTAGTTGTATAATTTTAGCCCCAGTGTTTTCAGAGGCCGATGTTCTAGAGGAACTTGTCCGGCTAAAGTCAAATAAAGCGATGGGTCCGGATGGAATCCACCCTAGAGTTCTTAAAGAACTCCGATCTGTCATAGTTGGCCCCCTGACTAATCTGTATAACCAGTCCCTTCTTACGGGAGAAGTTCCTGATGATTGGAGAATGGCCAATGTTGTACCCATTCACAAGAAGGGTAGTAAAGAAGAAGCTAGTAACTACAGGCCAGTCAGCCTGACATCTGTAGTGGTAAAAATGATGGAGACTCTTCTAAAGAAGAAGATAATTGACCATCTAACAAAAAACAACCTGATGGACCCAAACCAGCATGGCTTCACTGAGGGCCGATCCTGTCAGACTAATCTCATTGATTTCTTTGACTATGTAACTAAAGTGCTGGATGAAGGTGGTGCTGTGGATATCGCCTACCTGGATTTCAGTAAAGCTTTCGATACAGTTCCCCATAAAGAGCTGATAGATAAATTATCAAGAATTGGACTTAACCCCTGGATAGTTCAGTGGATCTGCAGTTGGCTGAAGGACAGAAACCAGAGGGTTGTTGTTAATGGAGTGTATTCTGAGCAGAGACTGGTTACAAGTGGAGTGCCACAAGGATCTGTTCTGGGCCCTGTTCTGTTCAACATGTTTGTAAGTGACATAAGGGAAGGCTTGGCAGGGAAGGTTTGCTTGTTTGCTGATGACACAAAAGTGTGTAATAGGGTTGATGTTCCAGGAGGTGTCTGTAATATGGAGAATGATTTGGCACTATTAGATAAGTGGTCAAAACAATGGAAACTTCAGTTCAATGTTTCCAAATGTAAAATAATGCACTTGGGGAAAAGAAACCCTCAATCTGACTATCGTATTGGCAGTTCTGTGGTAGCAAAGACTTCAGAAGAGAAGGATTTGGGGGTGGTCATCTCTGACAGCCTCAAGATGAGTAACCAATGCAACCAGGCGGTGGGGAAAGCAAATCGTATGCTTGGCTGCATAGCTAGAGGTATAACAAGCAGGAAGAGGGAGATTGTGATCCCTTTGTATAGAGCTCTAGTGAGACCACATCTGGAATACTGTGTACAGTTCTGGAGGCCTCATCTGCAAAGGGATATAACTAAAATTGAGCGGGTTCAAAGAAGAGCTACAAAAATGGTGGAAGGTCTAAAGCATAGAACTTATCAAGAACGACTCAGAGATCTAAATATGTATAGTCTGGAGGAAAGAAGAGAAAGGGGGGACATGATTGAAACTTTTAAATATGTTAAAGGACTGAACAAGGTTCAGGAGGGAAGTGTGATTAATAAGAATCTGAATACAAGAACAAGGGGGCACAATCTGAGGATAGTTGGAGGAAAAATCAAGAAAAACATTAGAAAATATTATTTCACTGAAAGAGTAGTAGAAACTTGGAACAAACTTCCAGCAGAGGTGGTTGATAAATCCACAGTAACACAGTTTAAACATGCCTGGGATAAACATGTATCTATCCTAAGATAACAATAAAGGAATACTAAAGGGCAGACTAGATGGACCAGGTGGTCTTTTTCTGCCGTCAATCTTCTATGTTTCTATGTTTCTATGTTTAAGGGACAATCTTCTTACTGTGAAAACAATGAAAACCCTGCCACCCTTGACAGGTTTTTAAGGTTTTTCCCTTCTGATAATTAAACATTGTCCCTCTCTGCAAGCCATCTGTACACCACCTTTCTGCTCTGAGGTGAGCAGTGTTACACTAGGTAAAAGGGTCGGGAGGGGTAGACTTTATCATTCAGTTACTCTTGAACTACAACTACAACAGTAATGAAATAACACTTGCCATGGCCCAAATACTATGAAGATTAATTGGAGCTGCTTTTATTTTGAAACATTACTATCCCTTTAAAAATTAAGTAGGCTCATTGACTCTGCCTGCTTCAGTTTGAAAAATCTAGGAAAATTGTCATACCTGCCTCCATGGATATGACATTCAGGATTCACAGAAGAACGTGGGTTAAATTCTTTTGGGCCTGCTAAAACATGCGTTAGTGCCAAAGAGAGTTCCAGCTGGCACAGACAGCTTTGTACCATCAAATTATGTTCTCTGGCCAGCATCATCTGCAATGAGTGTTGGTCACAAACCCACACTGCATCTGAATTCCCGTCTCGGCTTACTGTTCCCACAATTCACTCTAAACAGAGTGAGAAGAAGGTACATCAAAGCTAATGTTTGACACAGTGTCAAACATTGACCATGAACTAGTTTCACAGTCACCCCCCAACTCCACCAAACACTAAACCTAAAAGCATCCCCTGCCCCCCAATGTACCTAATCCTATCAATGCAATTCCCCTTCAGTCCTCACTATAACCCATGCCCCTTCCCCACAAGTTCAACCAGTATCACACTTACCTTAATGGTGGAGATCCATCGGTGTCTTCTATACTCTTGTCCTCCTGCATCTTCTCACAAACTAAAGTAGACATTCAACTAAAATCCTAATAACCGCCTGCCCTTGTCGCCATCTCTAATAAATAAAAACAAAAATCTCTTCCACTTGTCCTGCTCGGGCCACTGTCCAAGCCAGTGAGAGCAAAAAATGAACAGGGATTGGCTCCTATATAGCCAATCCCTGTTCAAATTCATTCCTGTGCTCCCATTGATGGGATTAGGGGTTACACTCATTTGAGTAACCTCACATCCCAACCATTTAGCATCTAGCTTGAGGGGTCATTGATGCATGTACTGTCACCCCTCCAGCTATTCTAGGACCAGAGCATAGAGAACACCTCTCGACCTCCTACCTCAAGGTAAGTGTGGTACTTGCAGAACGTTTGGGGAGGTGGCATGGGTTAGTGTTAGGACTGGGGGGCGGAATTGCAACGTGTTGCATACTCCTCTGGCACTTAACCACTTAAGGACCGGAGGTTATGGGACATTTCCGTCCCATAACAACCGCATAGGGGCACTTTGACGCGCCGGTACACGTGACCTGTCACGTGTATCGGCGCGTCACTATGGGGCTTGAAAGAGATCGCTCCGATCTTGGAGCGGTCTATTTCATGCCCTATTTTTACTTACAACGCTCCCGGTAGAGCGCTGTAAGTAAAAAGTACGTGACGTACCATGACCGTCATCGGTCCTTGAGTAGTTCAAGGACCGTGACGGTCCTGGTACGTCAAGGGTCCCTAAGGGGTTAAGGGTTATTTTTTGTGTTGGTAGTGTTTTGTGGGAGGATGTTAGGGGACATTTGTTTATTTATTTTTTGAAGACATTTTGTCTTTATCAGCTTGTGAAATTAAAGTCATCAACTACAGACTATTAATGGGCTTAAATGATAATAAATAAAAGTACCTAACTACTGTATGAAGCATACCTCCCTTTTGCATAAAACAAAGCCAATCCCTCTTTTGGAAGATTTGTCAATTAAAAGACTTCACCTATTTGTTTTTTCATTACACTGCAGTTTTTTTTATTATGGCCACCAGGTGGTGCTATTCATAGCACTAGTTATAGAGAAACATAGTCAATGACTCTTTCATGGAGTGCTTTATATAAATAAATGCCTTTTGGACATCAGTTAGAACCATTGCCTAAAAAAAGTTCAAGCTGTAATAACCCTTAAATACAATATCTTCCAGTAGTGATAGCACCCTTGTTTTACGTAGCATGAAAAAAAACACAGTTTTAATCTCTTTTAAGAGTTAAAGCGGAACTTTCAGGTAATACTAAGTCGCCATGCATTCATTAAACGCATGGCGACTAGCTTGAGAATAGATGTCTTACCATTAAATAATAGCTCTGTCTAAAGGAATCCATCCCGTTTGGAGACCAGAACCCAGGCTACAGCGCAGACATCTTGTCTGTGCACCTGGGCCATCAGTCCCGGTCTCCACTGAGTAGACTGCAGTGCACCATATGGTCACCGGAAGGGACTGACGGCGCAGGCGCACAGACTGCACTAACCTGCCCGTCAGTCCCAAATCGGGATGGATTACTTGAGACACAGCTATTATTTAATGGTAAGACATCTATTTTCAAGCTAGTCACCATGCATTTAATGAAAGTATGGTGACTTGGTATTACCACAAAGTTCTGCTTTAAATTATACTTTGTAAGACGAAGATGAAAAAACACAATTGAAAAATGATAACTATTTGTGGAATTCCTGGATCTATTAACAACTTTGAGTACAAGAGGGATATCTAACACATTGCAACACAATGTGTTGTATACCTCTCCAACGCTCAAAGAGTTAATACACTTAATGTGACCTTAAAAAGACAACAACTCATCCTTACAGGGCTTGGAATAGTAAAAAAGCAATCCCGACTGTCAATGTAACGGCCAAAGCAAGGACACTCATGGATCATCAGTATTTCCTGGTTCCCCATGGTCTTGTTTAAAAAGCTCAGATTTTTATGTAAGATTTCCTTGAGTAATAATCATGGTCATTCTTGCCCAACTATCACATTCATCACACAGTACTCTGGTCCTAAATGGCTATCCTCATGCTGATATGAAAGACTAATGAGAGGTTTACTATAAACATGTCTACAAAAGCAACATCTTGTCACTGGCTTGATAGACAGCACCGCTCCATTGATTTGCTTCCTGGGCAGAGTCGTAATCTATTTACAGAAGTAGCAGATGTACATAAACTCTTTGAGAATTTGAGAACCCAGCCTAATTTTAATCAAAGTGTAATCCTATAGAATAGAAACTCTACCAAGAATGGCTCCCTTTTTCTTTGGTTACAATGGTATGTGTACTTCATACAGCAGTCTTTTAAAGCAATATAATTTTTATTGTGTTAAAGCTCTCTTGCAGTCTATAGTTGGTCACTTTCAGTTGACAATCAGATAATAAAATAAGAGCACTGAAAATTGATCACAGGGGCATTTCCTTACAGAATTTCTCAGATTGTTGAGAGCAAACAAAAGGCCAGACTTCAGTGGAGCTCAGTAAATACAGACAACTGCAGATTCTCTAAAAAATGTATATTCTATCAATCCTATAATATAAAAGGCCAGATGAATGTTTGTCCAATGCAGTCATGTGCAGTAGAGACAGCCTGAACGTTCGATGAAGTCATGCGCAGTAGAGACTGCCCAAATGCAGGAATGCAAGCCATGCACAGTACAGACTGCCTGAACGCACTGTCTGATGCAGTCATGCGCAGTAGACACCGCTGAAATGCACAGAATGCTGGGAGGCCCGTGTACATGGGATTTTACACTAATCTTTATTATATATAATATATATATAGATAGATAGATATATAATTATATATATATATATATATATATATATATATATATATATATATATATACACAAAATGGATTGGAGGCATTCTCACTTAAATGGTCATAGGTGCCTGGGTGCTACGATGAGACTGTGGTCATTAGTATACATGAAGGTATCAAGCACTCACAGGACTTCAACTGGAGATGAAGAGAATATAATAAATTTATTCAGATCGTTTCGGTGAGACAGTGCCTGCTGCAGAGCCGTCTGATGAAAGTTAGACCGGATATCCCTGCAGTCAGCACAACACTGACTTCAGGGAAGGGGGAGGGAGGGGGGAACTTTGCCTTCGGTTATCTCTCAAACCATAAAGGTTTGAGAGGTGAACCTGGGGGCTATTAACTTATTTTACAAATATGTACAATATGGGGAACAGTAATAAAGTATTACTATCCCTTTAAGAGTTCATTATTTTTGTGTTTTTTAGACAATGTGCACTATTATATTTTTAGATGGATGAATGCAGTCAAAACCATGTTTCATTTCTTCACATACTAGAGGGAGTAGTTGCATTTAATTTTTTTTCTTTTAATCAATCTACAAAGCTTGCGTTCTAATTGTACAGACCTGTGACTGATGACAGCAAATGTACAGGTTGAGGAGGAGAATCAGAGAGGCAGAGCCCAAAGTTCCTCCTGTACCGGGTCAGACTCAGTCTCTGCAGCACGTGTTTCAGATGCAACAACATCATTTCCTCCTCTTCCTGCACTGAAGTCCTGTGTGGGGGAATATTTATCCTGGGGTCTGGATTGGAACAGTGCAGGAAACTACAAATGCTTTGTACACCCTGTGTGAACGCACAGGAAAGAGGAGAATGGATAGCACATCTGCATTAACCCTTTGAGTTCCAAAGTGGTTTCCAACACATTGCAATGCATTGGATAGCTCTATGGCTCCCAAAGGGTTAATAAAGTACATGCTGACCCTGCTGGTACATCTACTACACATCTTCAAAAACCTTTAGATTCCTTTCCCTGACTCTAAATGGCAGTTGGATATTTCCCTGCAGATCAACATCCTCTTTACCCATTATTACTGTATTAGTTAAGAGCCTGTGTACACGGGCCACAGTATATGAAGAAAAAACAGATAGGTGCTACACGTTGATACAAATATTGATAGTAATAATAAACAAACACTGTTGAGGGACTCACTGACAGGAAGGAGGTTCTCACAGTAACAGTGCTCCGGCGCTGCAACCCAAGAACAATTTGATCAAACAAAGGTTTCAGAAGCACTCACCACTCTGAAGGAACAAACCATTCTCGGTCGTTTAGAAATAAACGGAAGGATGCACTTCAGGTCGATCCATAGCAAAAGAACTTTATTGTTACAAACTTTAAAAATTCCAGGCACTTCCAATAACAGGGGGAGCAAAACACAGTTACACCTAGCTGATGGCAAACACCCAAGGTATGTCTGACATGTTTCGCGCTAAAAAGCACTTAATCATAGACCTTTTTAGTGTGAAACATGTCAGACGTTCCTTGGGTGTTTGCCATCAGCTAGGTGCAACTGTGTTTTGCTCCCCCTGTTATTGAAAGTGACTGGAATTTTTAAAATTTGTAACAATAAAGTTCTTTTGCTATGGATCGGCCTGAAGTGCATCCTTCTGTTTATTTCTAAACGACCGAGAATGGTTTGTTCCTTCAGAGTGGTAAGTGCTTATGAAACCTTTGTTTGACACGGGCCACAGTGCCAGCCGGTCACGGGGCAGTCATGCACAGTAGAGACTGCCCACTCCGTGGCTGAAACAGTGGCAGTTGGTCTCTGGGCAGTCATGCACAGTAGAGCAGTCTCTACTGCTCTTGACTGTGTCGTTACAAACATTTTAGCGAATTATTATATAGGATTATTCATAAGCATTAATCAGGGTCTTAGCAGTAATCCAACAGTGGCATATGGTAGCAACCTTCCTCCTCCTCAGTGCTTCTAGTTTGAGGGCTAGTGTTTTTATCCTCACTCTCAGATGCATCAGTTGGTTGAACCCCCATACCTTCCTCCATCATTCGTGCCATCAACACTAGAATGTGACTTGTTATCGTCCGTGTTTTTTTGTTTTTTTCTGTATATATATATATATATATATATATATATATATATATATATATATATATACAGGGCTCAAAATTTCCACTCGCCTACTCGCATTTTGCGAGTAGATATTTAGTGAGGGCGAGTGGAAACTGAAGCCCTGTATTCAGTTTGAATATAAGCTTTCCCTCGCGGTGCTAGGGTGCTAGTGTCCCACCTCCTCCACTCTGCAGTTTGGCGACATCTCGCAAGGGGCCAGCGCCAATATGACAAGTTCCATCCTTCCGCATCATCACGCGCCCCTGCGGGCCGTGATGACATAACGACAGAGAAGAGGAAGAGGGCAGAGGCACCGGAAGAGAAGCGCTTGCTGCCAGCAGACTGATCGTTACTGTCTGGCTGCAAGCGCTTCTCTTCCGGTGCCTCTGCCCTCTTCCTCTTCTCTGTCTGTATGTCATCACGGCCCGCAGGGGCGCGTGATGATGCGGGCGGGCAGGAGGGATAAAGAGAGGTGCAAGGGGGGAGAAAGAAGTACAAGGTAGGAGAAAGAGACACAAGGGGGAGAAAGAAGTACAAGGTAGGAGAAAGAGACACATGGGGGAGAAAGAAGTACAAGGGAGGGGAAAGAGACACATGGGGGAGAAAGAAGTACAAGGGAGGGGAAAGAGACACATGGGGGAGAAAGAAGTACAAGGGAGGGGAAAGAGACACATGGGGGAGAAAGAAGTACAAGGGAGGGGAAAGAGACACATGGGGGAGAAAGAAGTACAAGGTAGGAGAAAGAGGCACATGGGGGAGAAAGAAGTACAAGGTAGGAGAAAGAGACACAATGGGGAGAAAGAAGTACAAGGTAGGAGAAAGAGACACATGGGGGAGAAAGAAGTACAAGGGAGGGGAAAGAGACACATGGGGGAGAAAGAAGTACAAGGTAGGAGAAAGAGACACAAGGGGGAGAAAGAAGTACAAGGTAGGAGAAAGAGACACATGGGGGAGAAAGAAGTACAAGGGAGGGGAAAGAGACACATGGGGGAGAAAGAAGTACAAGGTAGGAGAAAGAGACACAAGGGGGAGAAAGAAGTACAAGGTAGGAGAAAGAGACACATGGGGGAGAAAGAAGTACAAGGGAGGGGAAAGAGACACATGGGGGAGAAAGTACATGGGGAGAAAGGGAGATACAAGGGGGAGAAATTACATGGGGGAGAAAGAAGAGGCACATGGGGGAGAAAGAGAGGCGCAAAGGGGAGAAAGTACATATGGGGGAGAAAGAAGTACATGGGGGGGAGAAAGAAGAAGTACATGGGGGGGAGAAAGAGAGGCGCAAAGGGGAGAAAGAGAGGCACATGGGGGAGAAAGAGAGGTGCAAAGGGGAGAAAGAAGTACATGGGGGAGAAAGAGAGGTGCAAAGGGGAGAAAGTACATATGGGGGAGAAAGAAGTACATGGGGGGGAGAAAGAAGAAGTACATGGGGGAGAAAGTGAGGCGCAAAGGGGAGAAAGAAGTACATGGGGGAGAAAGAGAGGCGCAAAGGGGAGAAAGAAGTACAAGGGGGAGAAAGAGAGGCACAAAGGGGAGAAAGGGGGAGAAAGAGGCGAAAGGGGGAGAAAGAGAGGCACAAGGGGGAGAAAGAGGAAGTACATGGGGGAGAAAGAGGAAGTACATGGGGGAGAAAGAGAGGTGCAAAGGGGAGAAAGAAGTACATGGGGGAGAAAGAGAGGCGCAAAGGGGAGAAAGTACATGGGGGAGAAAGAGAGGCACAAAGGGGAGAAAGAAGTACAAGGGGGAGAAAGAAGTACATGGGGGAGAAAGAAGAACCTGATATGGGTGGAGTTAAAGGCGGGGACATGGGTGGTGTTAAAGGCGCTGCTATGGGTGGGGCTAGGAGTGGAAACTGGTGGCGAGTAACTTTTCAGGCCTGGCTAGTAGCTCAGGACTTGAAATTTTGAGCCCTGATATATATATATATATATATATATATATATATATATATATATATATATATATATTTCTGGTGGTGGTGGAAATGTTTATAGGACTTTGACAATATCTCCTCAGGAGAAGAAGGATCATCATTGTTTACTGCCCACGCTGCAGCATGGTTGCAGTCAGTTGTTGGATTACCACTTTACTAACACGACCCAACATTGCATCTGCTACTGCTCCTTATTTGCCCTACCCCTGCCACTAGTACATTTGCTAGACATTAGTAATCAGTGAAGTACACAACAGAATTGATTGCTTTTGTGTTGTCTTGCTTGTTACAATAACTATAACACATTAAGGGCCGTATGTTCAAAGGGATAACGACAAAAAATGTTGTATGAAAGACAAAAATAAGTCATTGAATTCATGAACACCATATTTTCTATAGAGTATACGACAAAAAAACTAGTAATGTCCGTTGTGTACGACACAACTCCAGAATTGACGGGTAAAGGGGCGTGGCTAAACTATTCTCCAGTGTCGTATAGAGGAAAAGAAAATTTGTCGTAAATAACGACAAAAAAAATGTCTTTCAAAAGACAAAATTTGTATGTTAAGAAAAAAGTTGAGGGAATGTGTTCTGAATGTGAGAATTTTTGTCTTTACTTAAGACATTTTTGTCGTTAGTTAAGACATTTTTAAAGACATTTTTGTTGTTAAGACATTTTTTAAGACATTTTTGTGTTTAATTAAGACATTTTTTGTCATTGCATACGACGATTTCAGTCAGGACAAACGGCATATTTTCGATCACAACCGACACTCTCTGAAAATATTAATGATCCCAACGACACTTTACTTTGAAAAGTCGTTGCAAACGACAAAAGCTATTTCGCTACTTCTTTGAACATATGGCCCTTAGTATCAGTCTGCCTCAGTCACAGCTGACATCAGTCACCTATCACACTATAATGGGTTCTGCAGTCCTCTGGTCCAGGGCTAAGAAGACTTATGCACTCTACTTTCTTCAATGTGGTAAAACTGCCAGCAACTATCAAGTCTGTCTCCAAGGACATGACATGCAGGAATGACTGAACAAAAGGGACAACAGAAAAATTCATAGAGAGCATTAGGATTTTCTGGCCATAATAAGGTAAATGGGCAGTTATTTTTAGGTGTTGGTTCTCCTTTAACCCCTAAACGACCGGGGAATCCGGACGTGGACGTGACTTAACGACCACGGAGCAATTTTTTTTATTGCTCCGTTGCGTTCCGGACTCCCTGAATGGCGTGCAGCCGTGGGGGGAGCCCGGAACTCGATGACGGTCATAATACGTCATCGGTCGTTAAGTCAAATCGACCCTTGACGTACTATGACCGTCAAGGGTCGTTAGGGGGTTAAACTACTGTTGGGCCCTGGGACAAGTATAATGTAGAGGGCCCCATAACATCTTATTTGTAAGAAAGGTTTTCAAAGCAGACTGTATTACATGTTGAACTTCATCAGGGGCAGGGGCTGAAGAATATTCCAAACTTTATGCTTGAAAGTCCTGCTCCTTCCATTACTTTGTGTATGTTCTTGTGTAGTGTACACAGACAAATATGATAGAGAATGAAGAAATACCCAATGGTTATGTCACATGATCAGTGTAAACACCAGTATATCTGGTACTTGCTCTACTTCATCTGCTGCTTTCTAAATATACCAATATCAATATAATTGTAAGTTTATTTAATATTGCAGGCATTAAAAAATAATAACATCAATGTAAGTGTTATCTCTCAAACCTTTATGCTTTGAGAGATATAACTGGCTAAAGTTCCCCCTCCAGGTTGTTTCAGACAAGACAGTGCTCTAGCTGATGGCAGAAGATTCTGGTCCCGGGACCAGATGGCGGCTCTTCAGCAGAGCCAAAATTGTGCTATTTAGAAATCAAAACTTCATTGGAACGGTCTACAAAGTATGTCTGGTTTGCAAGCACACTTTGTAGACCGTTCCAATGAAGTATTTATTTCTAAATAGATCGATTTTGGCTCTGCTGAGGAGCCGTCATCCGGGACGGGAATCTCCTGCTATGAGCTAGAGCGCTGACTTGTCTGAAACAACCTGGAGGGGGAACTTTAGCCAGTCATATCTCTATAACCATAAAGGTTTGAGAGATAAGACTTACAATTATGTTATTATTTTGTAATGCCTAAAATATTAACCCCTTAAGGACTGGGAAAATCTGAGGTCGTTTTCCCTTAAGGACCGGAGCAGTTCTGACCTTTTTGACTATATCTTTGTTCAGCAATGTTTTCCCTCTAAGTCTTTTATTCCACCCCCATAAATTATATACTGTTTTTTAAGCACAAATAGGGCTTTCATTTGATACCCTACTTATATGGATAACCCACCATTTACTTTATTAAAATTAAAAAAAAAAGGTAAAAAAATGTAAAAAAAACCCACCATTTTTGGTTTTTCTCTTTGGATCAATTGGGCACAAAGGGTTAAAATTTTATGGAGACTGCATGAAAGGTATGACCGGTCAGTCATACCTACAAAATGCACAGTTTAAAGTGGCCACTGTCCCCCCTGGGTGAAAATCCCCATGTCCCTTTTTCCCACCCTATTTTGACACTTTTTTTATCCGTGACATTTGGCGGTGTATATAAGTGTATTACATAGCTCCACAACAATCACACTTACACTTTTGTTTAATTAGATTACTTTGTTTTTAAATAAAATATTTTTGTAAAAAAAAAAAGTGTGTTGTGTTTTAAAAAAAAAATAAAAAATAAAAAATTATCATTGCAGGTCAGAAATTGACCTGCATTTAGCAAGCCTTTGGCACCAGCAGTGAAGGGGTTAATACCCCTAGCTGCTGTATTTTCTTGCACCACTAGGTGCCTCCTGTCTACTTCTGTCTCCGTTACTTTCATAGCAACGGAGCCAGAGGCAGACTTGACAGGCACAGACAGCATGCTTTCTTTGCTGTCTCTGTCTGTCACTTTGCCGGTACATGTGATCGCTGGAACGGCGATCGCATGAACCAGCAAAGGCAAGAAGGGCTGAGACTGAACGCCCCGGTCTCGGAGCGCTCAGTCTCAGCCTGGAATTAATGATAGCAGCGTGCACGGAGGCACGCTGCTATCATTTAAGCCATGACGGTCCTGGACCATCATGGGTCCTTAAGGGGATTGCAACCCATGACGGTCCAGGACCGTCATGGGTCCTTAAGGGGTTAAATAAACTTAATATTAAACATTACTATCCCTTTAATTGGAGATGTTTAGCAACCAATGGGTTTAATCTGCAACAAGTACATAATAGAATTCTGAATCTTTTAGTTCCAGTGATTCTAAAACACATGGAAACAATGTAATTAATGTGAACTTTTTCAAATGTTAATAAACAGAAAAGTTAGGAGATTTAAAGTGATAATAATATTTAATATGTAAAAAAATATGTTGTAGGATTTATCCCCTGAGAAAAACAAGGGTACTATCACTGCTGAAAGTTGTTTTATTCAAAAATTATTGCAGCTCAAACTTGAATTTTTTTTTAAGGTACAATATTTCATTGGCTGAAATGAGACAGTGGAGCTGTTGCTACACCATCCTATGGACAGCTCTGGTCAGTTGACCATAAATCTCCACAGGATGCTGTAGCAAAAGCACCACTGTATAACCACTGAGATACTTCACCTAAGAAAATCAAGTTTGAGCTGTATTAACTTTTCAGCAATGGAAGTATCCTTGTTTTACTCTGGGAGGGACAACCCCTACAGCATTTGTTTTTACATAGATAGTAATGGCTGTTTTAACAAAGTTTAATGTTGTAAATATTAAAAATATTAATGCAATGAGGCATGTCCCATCTCTCAAACATGTATAGTTTGAGAAATATAGGCATCTAAAGTTCCCTCCTCCCTCCCCTTTCACAGACATCAGCACTTTAGTATTGGTTGTTTTTAACAAAGTTTAATATTGTAGATTATAACAATATTAATGCAATGAGGCATGTCCCATCTCTCAAACATGTATAGTTTGAGAAATATAGGCATCTAAAGTTCCCTCCTCCCTCCCCTTTCACAGACATCAGCACTTTAGTATTGGTTGTTTTTAACAAAGTTTAATATTGTAGATATTAAAAATATTAATACAATGAGATATGTCCCATCTCTCAAACATGTATTGTTTGAGAAATATAAGCATCTAAAGTTCCCCCTCCCTCCCCTTTCACAGACGTCAGTGTCTAGCTGACAGAAGGAGATCCTGGTCCCAGGACCGGTTGGCAGCACTTCAGCAGAGCCGAAATAGAGTTTTATAGATAGAAATACTTCATTGGAACGGTCTACAAAGTGTGCCTGGTTTGCAAGCACACTTTGTAGACTGTTCCAATGAAGTATTTCTTTCTATATAATGTTATTTCGGCTCTGCTGAAGGGCCACTATCTGGTCCTGGCACCAGGATCTCCTTCTGTCAGCTAGACACTGACGTCTGTGAAAGGGGAGGGAGGGGGAACTTTAGATGCTTATATTTCTCAAACTATACATGTTTGAGAGATGGGACATATCTCATTGTATTAATATTTTTAATATCTACAATATTAAACTTTGTTAAAAACAACAAATACTAAAGTGCTGATGTCTGTTTAAGGGGAGGGAGGAGGGAACTTTAGATGCTTATATTTCTCAAACTATACATGTTTGAGAGATGGGACATATATCATTGTATTAATATTGTTATAATCTACAATATTAAACTTTGTTAAAAACAACCAATACTGTCCCTTTACTTCTTCTCATAAAACACTAAAAGGGCAAATCTCAAGTTTCCATCTGCCCAGAAACACCCTTAGACTCTTTTGCCCAATATGATTAGAGAAATACACCATTTTAGCATCCAATAATGAAAAACATGTTTTGCTAATGTTGTGCATATTGTTCTTCTCAACTGTCAGCCATCTGAGGATAATGGGACCAGTAGTTCTACAACAGCTGGTGAGCTGCGGGCTACCAGCCCCAGTCTATATTTAGGTAATTGTAATGGCCTTTGCATGCAAAATAACCCTACACATATTCTAGGTATTATTATACTGTGGACATCCAGTGTTTCCCCTGCATTGAGGGATTAACTTTAACCCTTTTTAGTGCCAGAGGTGTACGCAATGCATTGCATACACCTGTGGCACTCATAGAGTTAGGCACAGTCCACAAAACACACAGTGACACAGTTTTTCCGTTTTCAAACTCATCGAAAAGCAGCAATGGTCTCATAAAAATCTGACATTTCAACAATGCATTCTCTTGTATTTTTTATTTTAAAGTTTTTTTTTTTCCATTCTGTAATATTTTTCAGCAGTATATTTCAAAGTGTTGAAAATTCACTTCTTAGTTTGAAATACTCGAGGGGAAACTAAGAAAACGCTTCTGTATTTCTCAGAAAGGAACACATTTGTGGAATAGCTTCTGCAGAGGGAGAGTTTCAATCTGTAAGGGAATTAAACAATTCCTTGGTTGGACATAAGCCTTCCCTGAATACAAAAGTAGGCTGTTGCTCAATCGGGGTATAGGAAATAATGTAGACTATACTGGCCAAGCAATTCTGCTGCAAAATTCTTTGTAAGGGGAAATCTAAAACATATGCTAGCCCATGATTCTAATCCCAGTTTTCATCACGAAGAATGTAAAACACACAGGGACATCTGTAAATACAATCACAAGACTTTTGACCCATGTATTTGGCAATATCTAATGAACAGGTCTTGACATGCTATGCATTTTCTTCCCAAAAGGACATGAAATCAAATATCACTGAAGATGCAGGAGTATGGCTGGAGGTTGTTTTGAATTGAAGGTCATGAACAATAGAGTATGGAATTTCACATGCAAAGGTTATAGATGTCCAATGAAAAGCAAAATATATCAGTAACAACTGGATCTTTCAGAATATGAATTGCCAGGATCCATGTAACATTACAATTTGTTTTGCCATAATTTATATTGTCTTATTTTTATTATTATTATTTTTTTTTGCAAAAATAAAAAAAATGGATGCACATTCACACCAGACATGATAAAAAAAATTAACTCATTAAAGACCAAATGGGTGCACAATTAGTTGCAAAGCTATACGTAGCACATCCTTCTAGTCAATAAGGAGTTAAAAGCACCTAAATTAGATGAATTTACCTGGATCTTAATGCAACAGGCCAATTCACATTTTTTTTTACTAGCTTTTAAACACTTGCCCAATTGTCAACTGTTTTGCTAAGTTTGTTTTTCTGATGAATTTTGCCATTTTGAACAGGTTTCAATAACTGGGAGCTTTGTACATCATTTGAACCAATACAATCACAGCAACATTGACCACATGATATCAGAAACAAGTAACTGAGCGCTTTTGTGTGGCACCATGTCAGATGGATTCAATTCATATGTGGGCAGCTAAGTAGGGGGTACAGGGCTTACTAGGTGATTAATGAGTGGGACCTGGAAATACAATCCATGAGAAATGGCAAAGCAGCTGGACCTTATGAAGTCACTATTGAAATGTTGAAAGCCGAAGGCCAATCCTTATTCAAAGCCCTAACTAAACTATTTTTAAAATACATACTCCTCTGCAAAGTTCCTGAATCATGGAAAAGTGCAGAAGTCAACCTACTGCACAATTGAGGTGATAAGGCAGAAAAACTACCGACCAATAAGCTTATTGCCAGTCATCTGCAGTCATCAGGGCGGTTTCAGTACAATGACCGATATTCAGACAGTGCAACAAGTTATAGAGAGGCATAATGAATACATCCTTCCATTATGCATAGCCTTCATTGACTATAAAAGGCCTTTGACTAAAGCAATAATCAATGTCAACCGAGTAATGGCTAGAGCTTACATCAATATCCTCCAATCAATATATGAAAATACAACTTCATTGATACAAGTCAACAATGAATGTACAGAATGACATAGAAAAAGCTATCGTAAAAGTAGACGCAATCTCCCCAAAACTATATTCGGCTTGTTTAGAAGAAATTTTCCACTAACTAAATTGGGACAAAAAAGAACTTAAGATCAATGGGGACTACATACATCACTTACGTTTGCAGACAATACCATACACTTTGCCAGTAGTCCTGAAGAATTGCAGAGAATGCTACAACATGAAAGCAAACATTTTGGTCTGAAGATGAATATCATTATAGAAAGAAACTAATCTCTGGGGGAGAGCGCTCCTAGTCTTGCCTTCCAACTAAGAACCACTAAGTGAAAGACATACACTTATTATAGAAACATAAAAAGAGGTACCCAAGTGCAAAAAAAAAAAAATCTCAGATAATAAATAAATGTAAAATATGGAAAATAAAATAAAAATAAAAAAATAAAAGTAATGGATAAATACCAAATAAAGGGGGAAAAAATATGTATCTATAGATGATCAATAATGATTTAAAGTACTTAGTCCAGAATGAAATGAGGATGAAGTGATGGGATGATTCAGAATTAGGATGAAATGATGGATGAAAAATGGAGGCTGAAGGAAATATTGATGATGTTGATGTATCACTTGAAGGTGCAGCAGAGAGAGGTCTCTAGTGGCCTGGTCCACTGTGGTGAAAGTAGAATCTGGAAGAGCTCAATATCACAGTGCACATAACAAGAGAAAAGAGATGAAACAATGTATCTAAGTGTAGCAATTAATAACGGAGATAAAAACAATAGTAAAATCAATATGCACTCACAAAAGCCCTTTTTGGGCTGAAGGCACATCAAACAGGTCCTCTCTCCCTGGTAGCCACGATCTGTGTCCTCCTAGCTCGCCTTGTGACCTGATCACAGTGATATCCTTAATACCTGATGTCGTAGAATACTAGCAATAGAATGTATAATATGCCTCAAGATGTTACAAAATATCCTTCGTTCAGAAGGTGTATGTCTGACTGAGGCATAGTTAGCGTCCGTGGTTGAGCAGGTAACAATCTCGTGGAGCGACTCGCAACACACCGTATGAGACGGACTCAGATCAACAAGGGGCAAAGGAAAGTCACAGGGGGCGTGGGGGAGTCTCAGTGTAGTGTAAACAGTCAAAGCTGCCGGAACCCAAATGTTTTCACAGACACTCTGTATGCTTTCTCTTGAGAAAGCACACAGAGTGTCTGTGAAAACATTTGGGTTCCGCCAGCCTTGACTGTTTACACTACACCGAGACTCCTCGGTGTACTTTGTCACCACTTATTTGAAGACCTGTGAGTGCTTTTGTTGTTTCTGGACCTATATATATTTATTATATATATATATATATATATATATATATATATATATATATATATATATCCCAATTTCCTAACACTCTCAGTTACCAGTTTGAATATACCTGGGTGCTTCCTGTATCCTGTATATAGTAATCATAGAAATCTGAGCACTCACGTGACTTAACAATGTAAATTATTTATTTAAATTGTGTCGGTCCTCCCTTATTTATGTATAGATATATGTAAATATATGCATACTTATATTAGATAAACATACATGCACTTCTTGCCACATGGCGTTGGAGACGTCTTGAGAACCCTATGTGTTAACCATACGTACACCAAGGTTTTGCTGACATAAACATCTTTATGCAAATTATCCAGATTTTATACAGCATAGAAATGAATTTGATGCAATTGCTTTTTCTTTTTTTAAATTATTTATACAGCTGTGAATGGAAGAAAAAAACCTTTACAAGCAAAATACTGTATTAAATGTAATCATTTCAAACATATTACTTAAAATTGCTTTTTATAAAATTATGGAGTGGAATCTAAGGAGCGATGGGAAATTAATAATTTTCATGCATTTTTAGCGACCTTTGTATTGACAATTCAAAGGTTTGAGTGATTTACCCACTTCAGTGCTTTATTCTATTATATAGATGCAAATCTTTGATACTGTGAAACCCTTTGAAGTGACACAAGGAGAAGGACGACCACGCTATGTAAATTAAGAATTGTATGGCTTTTCAATCTGCACTGAATGTTTCATTAAATTAAAGACAGGGACAAGTATAGCAATATAATGATAAAATAGCTACATGAAAGGGTTATGTTGAGGTATGAAGAGAAAGAAATAGTCTATCAAGGATATTGAATGTCATGCCAATACTGCACTTATACAGAGAGCAAAAGATATATATATTTATTAGTCTAGTCTCTAAGACAGTTTAGTACCATCATGAAGTCATTTTTGTATGTTACATAGAAAGAGATAATAACCATTTTTTCCGTCCTATCTGCCAATTTTCCAATCTACTTTAAAGGGTTAGTAATGTTTCAAAATAAAAGCAGCTCCAATTAATCTTCATAGAATTTGGGCCATGGAGAGTGTTATTTCATTAATGTATATATATATATATATATATATATATATATATATATATATATATATATATATATATATATATATATATATATATATATATATATAAAAATTGTATGGGCGCTCACCAGTATGTCGGGGAATAGAGACAATACAATATGTAAAACAGATCTCAGTGACCAGCAATGTATAACAGTAATCATATACAAGAAATAGCAGGTTAGTACATGTTAGAGAAAGAAAAAACAGCCGCTATCACTGATATACCAGTCATACATGCCAGTTACATTGAAGTCTCTGTAATTTTAGTAAAAGTTAGTCTTACACAGATGAAAAATGATCGATGAATGATGAAGAATAATGGATAATGATGATGAGATGAAGTAATGGAGGATGAGATGAATCAGGGAATGAACTTTCCAAGTGTCCAAGAGTATGGCCCAGTCCCACTGTGCTGCTTATCCTGAGCTCGGAGTCCACTCGAGCCGATATATATGAAAAAGAAAGTAGAACAAGAGACAGCGCAGGTCATGTGCAGAACGAAGATGGCGAGTGGGAGTGTATTTGGAAATGAGAGATGAGATATAGGGGGGTGAGGTGCTAGTGAGGGCTCTATATGTTAGCACCAGAATTTTGAATTTGAATTTAATTCTAATTGGATACCTCTTTGGCACACAAAGTGTTAATGGGATAGTAATGTTTCAAAATAAAAGCAGCTCCAATTAATCTTCATAGTATTTGGGCCATGGAGAGTGTTACTTCAATACTGTCAGAGTTGTGGTTCAAGAGTAATTGAATGATTAAGTATCCCCTCCCACCCCTTTTACCAAGTGTAAGCCTCCTCCCCTCAGATATGGAATCTAGTGAGACAGCTCACAGCAGGGGACAATCTTCTTACTGTGAGAACAATGAAAGTCCTGCCCCCCTTGACAGGTTTTTCAGGTTTTTCCTTATGTTAATTGAAGATTGTCCATCTCTACAAGCCATCTGGTCACCACCGTTCTGTTCTGAGGTGAACAGTGTTACATCAGTAAAAGGGGCAGGAGGGGGATACTTATCATTCAATTACTCTTGAACTACAGCTCTGACATTAATGAAATAACAAAAAGAAAGTAGAACAAGAGACAGCGCACAAGCGGTCTGAGTGTAGTATGGTCACAGAAAAAATGTGTATATATTCAATATATTACGATCATACAAAGAACTGTACAGAAAATATCAAAATTTATTGGATACAGAATAGATAAATAAAAGAAGTGGTCATAAAAGGGGTATTTGGAGAATAATGGGAAATATTAAAACATATTTAGTAAATAATATATTAAAAAGAATCTCAATCAAGAATAAAAATAAAGATTGACACCCTTGTATTTGTATGAGGGATATAAAGGGTATATATATATACACAAGAGTAGTGTTTTGTATGCTATATGCTAGTTGTTAATAGGGGGCAACACAAATCGATGTAATGGAGCCCAACAAATTCACCTCCAATCTATCAAACTTAGTAATCTTGCACCCCTTCAGTCAGGTAATCTGCTCACCAGATTTTCCGTTAATATAGGCACGTCAAGCAACCGTAGATCTCTGCACTTGTCTTCGCCTATTTATTCCGGGTCCCCGTTCCACTCAAGGTCTCCACCCGTGGGATTCGAGTCCTGTGCTTAGGCGGTTCTGTTGTGCTGATCGTGAACACGTTGCTACATTACCCAGACAATCCTCTCATATCGAAATAATAATCAATAGATAAGTCCTGAAATTTATTCAACGCGTTTCAAGGCTTGTAGCCCCTTCCTCAGGAAAAAAATGGAAATATCAGTCGATCTAAGCCGCACAGAGCGCGGGCTAGTAGTTTTTAAAACTTAATTGGCCAATCAGCGGCCAGAATGTCCGGTAAAGGTTTAAAGTGTTACAAAAAGTATACGCAATGTATCTAAGATCTGTATATAGAAAAAAATTTTCAATATAGCAACAAAATGTATGATCAATACTTCCAATAGACACATAGTTAATTCAAGTAAGCTAGTTTCCCTCACCTCGAAGAGGTATAGCATTTCGGGGAAGAGGGCTCATAAATATAATAATATAATAGTATACACTAATCAAAGCTCATTAAACATCATAAAAAGATGAGATGAAATCCCATAATAATAGTGAACTAATTAGATACAGTCAATAAGAATGACATTGGTAGATAACATAGAAAGCTAAGAATATTTGCTTGCTGTGCGATGTGTGGGAGACCTGAGACATCGCCAGTACATCTTTCACCAGCACCATCAAGCCATTATTATCGATGTATCCACCACTAAGGGAGATGTTAATTTCCCAATGGGGAGTGGACTAATTGTAGCACCGCATTGTGTCAGCCCAGATGATGCATTAGACCGTGATCGATATGGGTGTTATACCCAAAGTACGAATAATGAAAAGTGCTATCAACACTAATCTTGCTATGTCCGCTAAAATGTGGGATGACACAGGTGTGCATAGAGGGCATAGAAATATCACTGCAGCTTATACATAAATAGTGTACAGAATATCTCAATCGATCAGTAATATCAACAAAGATACAGTAAACACTGATCATGTACCTTCACTAGATCAAGGGTGAATAAACATTATGGGCATGAATCAGAGATGTAACTACAACTTATACATAAACAGTGTGTTGAATATTACCATAAAAAATATGTTAAATGTTACCATAAATAGATGTCATATGGTGATATATGGTATATCAACAGACTACATAGGTGTAAGGGCATATAATTCAGATTAGAGATAAAAGTTCTATTAACTTGGAAGTAGTGAGGCACATCACTACGACCTCTAAATGTGTAATGTGAGAAACAATTCAATAAGTATATAGATAAATAACCAACAGCTCTATTCGGGCAGATCTGGTGAGCAGATTACCTGACTGAAGGGGTGCAAGATTACTAAGTTTGATAGATTGGAGGTGAATTTGTTGGGCTCCATTACATCGGTTTGTGTTGCCCCCTATTAACAACTAGCATATAGCATACAAAACACTGCTCTTGTGTATATATATACCCTTTATATCCCTCATACAAATACAAGGGTGTCAATCTTTATTTTTATTCTTGATTGAGATTCTTTTTAATATATTATTTACTAAATATGTTTTATTATTTCCCATTATTCTCCAAATACCCCTTTTATGACCACTTCTTTTATTTATATATTCTGTATCCAATAAATTTTGATATTTTCTGTACAGTTCTTTGTATGATCGTAATATATTGAATATATACACATTTTTTCTGTGACCATACTACACTCAGACCGCTTGTGCGCTGTCTCTTGTTCTACTTTCTTTTTGTTATTTCATTAATGTCAGAGTTGTAGTTCAAGAGTAATTGAATGATAAGTATCCCCCTCCCACCCTTTTACTGATGTAACACTGTTCACCTCAGAACAGAACGGTGGTGACTAGTGTTGAGCGAGCATGCTCGGCCGATGCTCGGATCGGCTCGAGCATCGCTCTGCTCGGCACATGGCGGTACTCGTACGAGTACCGCATGTGCTCGCCCGCCATGTTCGGGTCTCCTCCCCGCACGTTTTGCGGCTGCTGCGCAGCCAATAAACGTGCAGGGAGGCTCTGACATCGGTGTAATGCCAGCAGCCATGTTGGCTGCTGGCATTACACTGATTGGCTGGCCAGAACCCGTGGTCGGGTGCTGTATAGCACCTGACCATCGAGTTCGGCTCAGTCTGAGCCAGGGAGAGCTGAGGATAGGAAGGGAAAGGCAGTGTAGGGAGGAAAAAAACAAAAATTGTGAAAAAAAAGAACCAAAAGTCCTTTTTAGGACTACTGTGTGTGGGGGCAGCAGGTTATTTTGTGTGGGGGGAAAAAAAAAAAAAAAAAAAAAAAAAAAATATTCTGTTTAGTGTGCAAAGTTGCAGATTAGAGCACATTCTGTTTAGTGTGCACAGTTGCAGATTAGAGCACATTCTGTTTAGTGTGCAAAGTTGCAGATTAGAGCACATTCTGTTTAGTGTGCAAAGTTGCAGATTAGAGCACATTCTGTTTAGTGTGCAAAGTTGCAGATTAGAGCACATTCTGTTAAGTCTTCAAACTAAAATATCAAAGTCACATATTCCATTCAGTGTGCGTCGCCGCAGTTTAGCAGCACATTCTGTGTACTGTGCAGAGTTGCAGAATAGGAAGAAATACTGTTAAGTCTTCAAACTAAAATATCAAAGTCACATATTCCATTCAGTGTGCTTCGCCGCAGTTTAGCAGCACATTCTGTGTACTGTGCAGAGTTGCAGAATAGGAAGAAATACTGTTAAGTCTTCAAACTAAAATATCAAAGTCACATATTCCATTCAGTGTGCTTCGCCGCAGTTTAGCAGCACATTCTGTGTACTGTGCAGAGTTGCAGAATAGGAAGAAATACTGTTAAGTCTTCAAACTAAAATATCAAAGTCACATATTCCATTCAGTGTGCTTCGCCGCAGTTTAGCAGCACATTCTGTGTAGTGTGCAGAGTTGCAGAATAGTAAGAAATACTGTTAAGTTTTCAAACTCAAATATTAAAGTCACATATTCCATTCAGTGTGTTTCACCGCCGTTTAGCAGCCTATTCTGTGTACTCTGCAGAGTTGCAGAATAGTAAGAAATAGTGTTAAGTTTTCAAACTCAAATATCAAAGTCACATATTCCATTCAGTGTGTATCACCGCCGTTTAGCAGCCTATTCTGTGTACTCTGCACAGTTGCAGAATAGTAAGAAATAGTGTTAAGTTTTCAAACTCAAATATTAAAGTCACATATTCCATTCAGTGTGTTTCACCGCCGTTTAGCAGCCTATTCTGTGTACTCTGCACAGTTGCAGAATAGTAAGAAATACTGTTAAGTTTTCAAACTCAAATATTAAAGTCACATATTCCATTCAGTGTGTTTCACCGCCGTTTAGCAGCCTATTCTGTGTACTCTGCACAGTTGCAGAATAGTAAGAAATACTGTTAAGTTTTCAAACTCAAATATTAAAGTCACATATTCCATTCAGTGTGTTTCACCGCCGTTTAGCAGCCTATTCTGTGTACTCTGCAGAGTTGCAGAATAGTAAGAAATAGTGTTAAGTTTTCAAACTCAAATATCAAAGTCACATATTCCATTCAGTGTGTTTCACCGCCGTTTAGCAGCCTATTCTGTGTACTCTGCACAGTTGCAGAATAGTAAGAAATACTGTTAAGTTTTCAAACTCAAATATTAAAGTCACATATTCCATTCAGTGTGTTTCACCGCCGTTTAGCAGCCTATTCTGTGTACTCTGCACAGTTGCAGAATAGTAAGAAATACTGTTAAGTTTTCAAACTCAAATATTAAAGTCACATATTCCATTCAGTGTGTTTCACCGCCGTTTAGCAGCCTATTCTGTGTACTCTGCACAGTTGCAGAATAGTAAGAAATACTGTTAAGTTTTCAAACTCAAATATTAAAGTCACATATTCCATTCAGTGTGTTTCACCGCCGTTTAGCAGCCTATTCTGTGTAGTCTGCACAGTTGCAGAATAGTAAGAAATACTGTTAAGTTTTCAAACTCAAATATTAAAGTCACATATTCCATTCAGTGTGTTTCACCGCAGTTTAGCAGCCTATTCTGTGTACTCTGCACAGTTGAAGAATAGTAAGAAATACTGTTAAGTTTTCAAACTCAAATATTAAAGTCACATATTCCATTCAGTGTGTATCACCGCCGTTTAGCAGCCTATTCTGTGTACTCTGCAGAGTTGCAGAATAGTAAGAAATACTGTTAAGTTTTCAAACTCAAATATTAAAGTCACATATTCTGTGTAAGATGAAGAAGGCGGGTAAAAAGGGACGGGGAAGTGGACGTGATCCTGAAAGTTCAGGGCGCGGGTCAGGACGCGGAGAAACTGTGCCTGGTGCCAGAGCACAAGAAAGAAAGACATCCACCATACCTAGCTTCATGTGTAATTTTACAGGGCGTCGCAGGACATCACTCTCGAGGTCCGACCACTGCGAACAGGTGGTCGGTTGGATGACAGCTGATACTGCTTCCAGTCGGTTAAGCACCACCCTGTCTTCCACCAAGTCCACTCTCAGTAGCCAAGAGTCTGGTCAAAATAATCCTCACTCTGATCATCCTTCCTCCCACCATACACGGTCTGGTCAAAGAAGTGATCCCATACTGGGATATAGTGAGGAGCTCGTCTCATCACCAATCCTTCATTTGACCCTCTCTCCAAGCACGCTTGCAGAGGAACATGACATCTTGTGCCCTGATTCACAACCTCTAGAGGCTACCCAATCACAAGAAGATGACAGATGTGAACGGCATTTAAGGTCAAAGGAAGTAGTGGATGATGATGATGATGATGAGACACAGTTGCCATTAAATCAACCACTATTTCCGTCTCAAGACCTTGTTGAGGAGAATGTTATACAGTTGTCAATGACTGAGTACGTGGTGGGATCAAGACTTGAGGAGGATGATCAGAGTGAGGAAGTGGAGGAGGACTTGGTGGACGATGAGGTGACTGACCCCACCTGGGAAGGTGTAGAGCCGAGCGATGTCAGCAGTCCTGAGGGTGAGCCATCTGCAGCACCGCAACAGGCTGGAAGAGGCAGTGGTGTGGCTACAGAAAGAAGGCGGACCGCACCAAACCGGCCCGCAAATGTTCCACGGAGCACCCCCTTGCGTAAATCTACCTTGCCAAAGGGTAGGTGTTCCGCGGTATGGCGTTTTTTTAAGGAAAGTGCGGACGACAAAAGAATTGTAGTTTGCAACCTGTGCCACACCAGAATGAGCCGAGGCATGAACACTAGAAACCTCACCACCACCAGCATGATCCGACACATGGCATCCAAGCACCGTAGTAAGTGGGAGGAACGCCTGGATCGCCCATCTGTGTCTGCAGGCCACACCACTGCCTCCTCTTCCCCTGTTTTCGGTGCCGGCCAATCGCCTGTCGAAGGCGCAGGCCCGCATACCTCCCGCCCTGCACCTGTACCATCTGAAGCACCATCAGCGACCACATCCACTTCCCTGTCCCAGCGCAGCGTCCAAATGTCGTTACCCCAGGCATTTGAGCGCAAGAGAAAGTACCCAGCCACCCACCCACAGGCCATAGCACTAACCTCACACCTTTCCAAATTACTGGCCATCGAAATGCTGCCATTTAGGCTTGTGGACACTGAGTCCTTCCGCAGCCTGATGGCAGCAGCTGTCCCTCGGTACGCGGTCCCCAGCCGCCACTACTTTTCCCGGTGTGCCATCCCCGCATTACACCACCATGTGTCCCGTAACATCACCCGTGCCCTGACCAACGCAGTTACTGGGAAGGTCCACTTAACGACTGACACATGGACAAGTGCTTGTGGCCAGGGACGCTACATTTCCCTGACGGCACACTGGGTGAATGTCGTGGAGGCTGGGAGCGACTCGGACCCTGGGATGGCACGGGTGCTACCCTCGCCGAGGATTGCGGGCCCTACCTCCATCAGGGTTTCCACCAGCACCTACGTTATTGGCTCCTCCTCCTCCGTTTCCACCTCCGAATTCTCTACACGCAGCGCCACTCCCCCATCAGCCAGTAGCTGGAAGCAGTGTAGCACTGCAGTGGGGAAGCGTCAACAGGCCGTGCTGAAGCTGATCTGCCTTGGGGACAAACAGCACACGGCCTCAGAGCTGTTGCAGGGGATTAGTCACCAGACCGAGCAGTGGCTCTCGCCACTCAACCTGCAACCAGGCATGGTTGTGTGTGATAATGGGCGTAACTTGGTGGCGGCTTTGGAGCTCGGCAAGCTCACACACGTACCATGCCTAGCGCATGTATTTAATTTAGTGGTGCAGCGATTTCTAAAAACCTACCCCAATGTGCATGATCTCTTGACCAAGGTGCGCCGCGTGTGTGCACATTTCCGTAAGTCATCTACAGCTTCGGCCGGCCTGTTGAAGCTGCAGCAGCGCTTACAATTGCCAGCTCACCGGCTGCTGTGTGACGTGAGCACGCGCTGGAACTCCACCTTCCACATGTTTGCCCCGGCTTTGTGAGCAGCAGAGGGCAGTAGTGGAGTACCAGCTGTTACACGGTCGTCGCCTCTCCGTTCAACTTCCTGTAATCAGAAGTGAGGAGTGGGAATGGATGTCAGACCTCTGCGAGGTTTTACGCAATTTTGAGGAATCGACACAGATGGTGAGCGGCGATAACGCTATTATCAGTGTAACCATCCCACTTCTGTGTCTACTGAAACGCTCGCTGCTCACAATTAAAACCGACGCTTTGCATGTGGAAGAGGTGGAAATGGGGGAGGAAGAGCTTACACAAGGTGATAGCCAGAGCACCCTCACTTCGTCTTCTCAGCGACAATTGGAGGAGGCGGAGGAGGAGGAGGAGGAGGAGGAGGAAGACACGGTTGCCTCCGCTACAGAGGGTAGCCATGGAACTTTAGTTCCATCTCTTCAGCGTGGGTGGGCAGAAGAGGAGGAAGAGGATGAGGAGATTGAGAGTCATCCTCCTGGTGAGGACAGCAAAATCTTGCCTGTTGGTACTCTGGCACACATGGCTGACTTTATGTTAGGCTGATTTTCCCGTGACCCACGCGTTATACGCATTTTAAACAACACGGATTACTGGGTGTTCACCCTTCTGGACCCCCGCTACAAAGAGAATTTCTCATCTCTCATTCCTCCGGTGGAGAGGACAAGCAAAATGGTGCAATACCAGAAGGTTCTTGTCGAAAAATTGCTCCAAAATTTTCCATCTGACAACGCTGGCGGCAGAGTACGTGCTACCTTGGCCAACCGAGAAGGGGAGAAAAGGGGAGCACACAGCAGTTCCGAGAAAGGCAGGGCAACACTCTCCAAGGCGTGGGACACCTTCATGACACCCCGCCAGCACCCTCACCCTGATGCGCAGCCTAGTGTCACAAGGAGGGAAAAGTTTTGGAAGATGGTGAAGGAGTACGTAGCAGACCGTGTCAGCGTCCTCAATGATCCCTCTGTGCCTTACAACTACTGGGTGTCCAAGCTGGACACGTGGTATGAACTGGCACTCTACGCCTTGGAGGTGCTGGCCTGCCCTGCCGCCAGCGTTCTGTCTGAGCGGGTATTTAGTGCTGCTGGTGGCATCATAACAGATAAGCGTATCCGCCTTTCCACCGACAATGCTGATAGGTTGACACTTATAAAAATGAACAAGGCCTGGATTTCCCCTGACTTCTCCACTCCACTGGAGGAAAGCCCCGGGGGAACATAAACTCACTTTACATATATTATTTACAATGATGGGAATACTCTGTATTCCCATTCACCCCTTCCACCCAAAAAACAGGTATATGGTTGACTCTTAATCTTCTCATCCTCCTCCTCCTCCTCTTCCATATGCCCTGTGCTATAATTTTTATATAGGGCCAGCTCACCAGCGGGCCCTGTGATATAATTTTTATATAGGGTCAGCTCACCAGCGGGCCCTGTTTGCCAATTTTTATATAGGTCAGCTCACCAGCGGGCCTTCTCATATAATGTTTTATTGGGTCAGCTCTCTAGCGGGCCCTCTCATATAATGTTTTATAGCGTCAGCTCACTAGCGGGCCTTCGCATATAATGTTTAGGATGGTCAGCTCTGCAGCAGACCCTCACCCATAATGTTTTAGATGGTCAGCTCAGCGCACGTTTCCCTCTTAATCATGGCCCCAGTTCTGAAAATCAAGGAAATTTTTGGGAGAATTTGCCTCTGTGCACGTTTCCCTCTTAATCATGGCCTCAGTTCTGAAAATCAAGGAAATTTTTGGGAGAATTTGCCTCTGCGCACGTTTCCCTCTTAATCATGGCCTCAGTTCTGAAAGTCAAGGAAATTTTTGGGAGAATTTGCCTCTGCGCACGTTTCCCTCTTAATCATGGCCTCAGTTCTGAAAATCAAGGACATTTTTGGGAGAATTTGCCTCTGCGCACGTTTCCCTCTTAATCATGGCCTCAGTTCTGAAAATCAAGGAAATTTTTGGGAGAATTTGCAGATGATATACAAGTAAATATACAGCAAATATTGTTTGGTAACATTTTTTCGCCTAAAGTCGTTTTTATTTTCCTTTTTGTGTGTTTTATGGTCAGTCTGTAAAAATGGCGTACTACGGGCGAAAGATCGTTCCCAGCAGCGATGTTGGAGTCCAAGATGCATCCAGACATCCTCCCTATGCTGTCCCTGAACCATTTCTGTAGTGTTTCCATCTTTTTCTGCCCTTTTCCTATGGACCAGGCACCCTCCCCTCATCAGAGCAGGGGGTGCCTGGTGTAATGCTCGAGTCCTCCCATTGACTTCAATGGGGCTCGGGTGCTCGGCCGAACACTCGAGCCTCCGGGGGTGCTCGGTCAGAGCGCCCGAACACCCGAGCATTGGGGTGCTCGCTCATCACTAGTGGTGACCAGATGGCTTGTAGAGATGGACAATCTTCAATTAACATAAGGATAAACCTGAAAAACCTGTCTTGGGGGGGCAGGACTTTCATTGTTCTCACAGTAAGAAGATTGTCCCCTGCTGTGAGCTGTCTCACCAGATTCCATATCTAAGGGGAGGAGGCTTACATTAGGTAAAAGGGGTGGGAGGGGGATACTTAATCATTCAATTACTCTTGAACCACAACTCTGACAGTATTGAAGTAACACTCTCCATGGCCCAAATACTATGAAGATTAATTGGAGCTGCTTTTATTTTGAAACATTACTATCCCATTAACACTTTGTGTGCCAGAGAGGTATCCAATTAGAATTAAATTCAAATTCAAAATTCTGGTGCTAACATATAGAGCCCTCACTAGCACCTCACCCCCCTATATCTCATCTCTCATTTCCAAATACACTCCCACTCGCCATCTTCGTTCTGCACATGACCTTCTCCTCTCCACAGCTCTTATCACATCCTCCCACTCCCACCTACAGGACTCGTGCTGCACTCGAGCTCTGGAATTCCCTCCCTCGCCCCATCAGACTCTCCCCTAGTCTTCAGATCTTCAGACGCTCCCTGAAATTTCACCTCTTCAGGGAAGCCTATCAACTTCCTCCATAAACATTATCACCAAGAACCACTCCTTCCCTGGGCCACTGCACTCAATAGCACTTCTCTCTCCCACCCACTGACCGGCAGCTTAGTGGGTAGGAGGCACTTACACCCAATAGCACTTACACCTTCTGTGTCCAATATACCTTCCTCTAGACTGTAAGCTCTCACCAGCAGGGCCCTCTGATCCTTCTGTTCTTCACATACGATTTACTATTTTATACCTCTATATGTCTATTCCCTGTTGTACAGCTCTGCAGAATTAGTTGGCGCTATATAAATAAAGAATAATCCAACACATTGCAACACAACACGTTGGATGCTGTCTGGCACTCAAAGGGTTAAACCTTTCAGTGTCAGAGGTGTGGACACTGCATTGTGGAGCAACTCATTGCCCACCCCCTGGCATCCAAAGGGTTAAAAAGTCAGCCACTCAGTGTTAAAAGCTCAGATATCTGTAATCCGTAGGTCCCTACGAAAATGCGACTGTCAGATAGTTTTGATATCAAAGATCTGACAACTTGTTAATGTGAGTTGATTTCTCGTAGACTTGCAGGTTATTGTGTGTACATATTACACTATTTGGCACTTTTCCTCTTCATTTTTAAATTTGGTTTACACATTTCTTGGCAATCCATATCAGTTTATCAGATGCAAAAGGATCATCATAAACATTTCCTTATGGCAATTCAAACCTCTAGTAGGCAAGACTGAAACCTAACTTATCAAGGTACCCTAACAAAAAAATAAATAATAGCAAAACTTTAAAAATACAAAACGAAGAACAAAATCCTATATAATAAAATGCTAGCGATGTTTGTCAGAAGACGTCATGCTCAGTAGAGACTGCCTGCATTCGGGCAGTCTCTACTACGCATGACTGCATCACTTGGAGCAGTGAGGAGGCATCAGTACGCAGAGCAGGACCGGAGCAGTGAGGTAGCGGCAGAACACAGAGCAGGACCGGAGCAGAGAGGCGGCATCAGTACACAGACCAGGACCTGAGCAGTGAGGTAGCGTCAGTATACAGAGCAGGACCTGAGCAGTGAGGTGGCATCAGTACACAGAGCAGGACCGGAGCAGTGAGGTAGCATCAGTACACAGAGCAGGACCAGAGCACTGAGGCGGTGTCAGTACACAGAGCAGGACCGGAGCAGTGAGGTAGCGGCAGTACGCAGAGCAGGACCGGAGCAGTGAGACATCACCCGGACCTTGGCCCGTGTACATGGGCTTTTACGCTAGTATTACGTGTTTCAATAAAATAAAAGTAATTCTCTGGAGACTAGAATAAAAAGAATAAAAAAACAAAAAAACACATGAATTGTGGGAATGGGGGGGGGGGGTCAGGATGTGGAAAAGGGAGGGAGTAGAGAAGGACAACAACCCGAACACCAATAAAAGCCATCTCCATGGTTCCTGTGGGACACATTATTATACTTCTAAATAAAATGTCACAAAAAGCTCCCTGATTAAACTTTTGTTTAGACCCTCTTTCTTGTTCATACCTAATCTAAGTATCCAAAATGACTCAGTTTTGATCAGTCACTGCACTCTATAGTACTTTCAGGATTTTTTAATGTACTCTATAGGTGTTAATGTAAGATAAGTGATCCTTCTCTAGCTTGAATTACACTGCAGTCAATAACTTTATCAAGGTTTTTATCAATAGACATAATTGAGAATCTGTTCACTTAATCCAGTGAAAACAATTATCAATTGCTGTGGTATCTAGGCCAGTTTCTGTACAGACTATGTTTAAGGAACCCAAGCTAAGCATTATATTAACATTATCTGAACCTGGTTCTTAGTTGGTTGGGTCAGGCACCCCACATATATTGGCACCATACCTACAACGGGCCAGATAAACTACAAACTAGACTCTCAATTGAGAAAGGACTGAATTTCAATGTTTTCTTCAGTACAATGGGATGGGAAATCATTGGTCTTAAAACCATATTATAGTCTCAAGTATGGCACTTTGTATGTCCACATTTAAAGGTGTCGTTCATATCCAAGCATTCTAATCTTGGATTAATCATAGATTTCTGAACGTTTGATAAACAACTCATTGAACTGATCACTGGGCTGCTATGGGTGGCAGAGTGAGTGCTAGGCCATTGATGGATGCCTGTTATACCATAGAGGGCAGTAGAGTGCACTATGTATCACTGACAGTGGCCTTACTTCAAGGACCTCACATTAGGCTCTTGCAAATGCCATTTTCATTAATGAACCAACCTACTGTTAACAGAGGAAATACAAGACAAATAACTTCCTGTAGGGAGAGAACTGGGGTGCAATGGGACCTTCCTGGGTGCACAGCACACATGTCATATCATTACTCTCAAGCATTCACACCCCTAAGGAGAATTATAAAGTGGAAGAACTGTTATAATCACCAGAAACTTCAAAAACTCTCAAAATAACCCTGTATGTTAGCACTGGGTATGCTTATGATTTTTATTTAAAATCTCCTTCTTCTCCTAAGCATTGCTTGTAATAATAGCATACAAAATGTGAGAGGCTTCTGAGGATGAACAAACAGCACAATGGCCTGTTCTATGGCTAGTTACTGCTCAGAAGCATTACGTTTTAGCTCTCTAGTGCCATTACAGAGGAGACATTTCCACACATATATTAGACTAATCCCGCCCAAAAGGGTGGTCCAGTTCCAAAATGACAGACAAGCCCCCCTGCATGGGAACACCAGCTAACCCCTTGTTGGGCCCTGTCAGTGAGGTGCAACTGAATTCCCTAGGCACTGAGAACAAGGGGTCTGCGTCTGGACTACCCTTCATTCTTAGGGAGACCCCCTAAGAGTTTTAAAAATAAGCATACAAAATGTGAAAGGCTTCTGAGGAAGCCTCTCACATTTTGTATGTATATTGTAATAGGAGCAAGCAGAGGATATAAAAAAAACATAAGTGAGGAGGAAGTTTGAGATTAAATGGATGAACACACTCAGTGCTCAAGTAGACTGTATCAATGATACACAAGTAGGAGAGAGATGAGCCCTCCTTCCTATCTAGCTCCTAGTGTATCTTTCCCATGTATGTCCTTTCTATCTTGGGAAAGTGCTTAAACTAACATGCCGCGCTACTATTTCAACTCTCTTTGGGACATAATTATCTATAAAAACCTCTTACCCGAAGGTGATGCTTTCTCTTTGAACAATGCATTCGAACCACTACGGTCCTTTAATTGCATGTACATAGCCTGAGGCATCTTCCATTCCAGTGTTGTATGGAGGAGCATGACTGAATAAAATATATTTTGTAACTGCCCATCCCAAAATATCAGTTGATTTTTGATTTCTTAAAGGAACATGAATATCTCCTAATAATAAACTGTTAATTATCTTAATCTGTTCAGAAAATCCATATGGTCACTATGACTCAATTTGGCATGGGATGATTCTCCGGAATTAATCTTTATTTACTATTGGTTATCTTGTCCATGGAGGTAGACATGATTCTTTGGTGCAGGAAACAAAGAATCATCTGCATATTGTACATTATATCTTGCACTAATTAAACATTCATTTTGGAGAACCAAACCACACATAATTCATTCACATTGGCCATTAGGATTTCCTTTCCAGGTGCAGAGAAGTAGGCTATATTATTAGGAGTTGTTAGTTTTCTTGTGAGCAATTCAGTGGAGATGTCTGTCATCCAAGGGATTAAAAAATACAAAATATATGAAAAGTGGCAAAAATTACAATCAAAATCCATACATTTGTTTGAAAATTAGTATTAAAGTGATAGTAAAGTTTAAAAAAAAAATCAGCACTGATTAATCTTCATAGTATTTGTGCCATGTAGAGTATTATTTCAATACTGTCAGAGTTGTAGTTCAACAGTAATTGAATGATAAAGTATCCCCCTCCCGTCCCTTTTACCTAGTGTAAGCAGCCTCACCTCAGATGTGGAAACTGGTCTCTTGTCCGGACAGCTTGCAGTGAGGGACAATCTTCTTACTGTGAGAACAATGAACATACTGCCCTCCTTGACAGGTTTTTCCTTATGCTCACTGAAGATTGTCCCTCTCTACGATCCATTCAGACAGTCTTGCTGCTCTGAGGTGAGCAGTGTTACATCAGTAAAAGGGGTGGGAGGGGGGATACTTTATCGTTCAATTACTCTTGAACAACAACTTGGACAGTACTAGAAGAATGCTTGCCATGGCCCAAATACTATGAAGATTAATCTGAACTGCCTTTTTTGTGTAACATTACTACCCCTTTAACCCCTGGAATGCTTCACATTCAGTTGCAGACATCTCTAACATCTGTGGGGTTAAATTTATTAACAACAAAAAAATATATGTCAAGTATATGATGTCAAAATGTCTCTTTCAAATGATGACCTGAACACATAAATGGTAAATCTGGCTATATAACACAGCAACTTAATGGAAAAACAAACGCAACACTAGCTGTCTTAGCTCCAGACAAAACAGAAACATTTCAGATCTGAATAGCTTAAAGGTTACAGATGTTGGTTTAAATGTATTTTAATCAGATACCAAGTGACAGTAATGATTAGATATAAACAAAACAGTTTTTGCTTGATGTACGAAACGCTATTAATTATTTAAGCCTGTTTCTACCTCTGTTCTACCTCCAGTTAAAATTCATAGCCTCGACACTCATCAAATATTGATTTTCTCCAGCCAATGTTGATGCCTTTTTCCCTTCAACATTATTATAATGAGGGATAACAATCAAATTGTCCTTGCTGAAACTCAATCTTTCCCTATGCCATCTGCATTGATCTATTTGGTAGCTTTTACCATAAATTATTCCATTCAATTAACCAAACCTGCTTGGAATGGCATTTTGCAAACTAAATAATTTATTGAGTGTTTGGAGCTAAAAGAGGAAAAAAAAAAAAAGATCTTAATGCACAGCTCTTCCAATGGCATTAATAACAATATAAACACCGGCGCGGACATTTGTCACATTTTTTGTTCACGGAAAGATATCACCTAGGGAGAGAGAAATCTTCTCGTTAACAAATGAGGTAATGGGTGTGCAATGTGTACAAAACAACTGCTCCATCATTTGTAGAAATAGGGTCTTGTTTGAGATCAGTGCCAGGGATTGCCTCTCAGGCTGCAAAACATTTAACACTTTGCGTACCAGAGAGGTATTCAATGCATTGCAATATAATGCTAAGTATACCTTTCTGTCACTCAAAGGGTTCAGCTGATTATTGGTTTTCAGGTTAACCTGTTGGATCCCAGAAAAATAGTAAAAATTGATAGTAAAAATATACTCGGAGAGTCTTTAACCCTTTGAAATGTGTTATGTGCCCCTCTGGCATGCAAAGGGTTAAAGCAATCTTGTCCTCAAGAGGTTAAGGAGGTAGCAAAACCTGATTAGAAAAGATAAATATATCCTTTTGAGAAGAACGCAAGCAATTCTACTGCTGGGAAATGCTTCCCATAAAAAATATTTTGGCACAGACTTGCATCTGTTTTATACTATGAAATCAATATGAATCTACAACAGCTAGGTCACTTACATTGCCCACACTTCAGTGGCATAACAATAGGGGTGACAGGGGTCGCATGACCGGGCCCGTAACTCCAGGGGCCCAGCTGCCCCCTGCGACCCCATAGCCTGGTACCAGCAACATTCTGATCGCTGATCTCCCTCCGGCACTCTAGTATGCAGAGCGCTGGGAGATGACATCATCTTCCAGCGTCCTGTATTATGAGAGGACTGTGCGGGAGCTCCATCTGCATAGAGGTCTGTGTGGAAAGAGGCACAGACCTCTCCTGCCACACCACTGGACCACCAGGGAGGTAGGAGATTGGCAATGTGGGGGCAATGTGGAGATGGAGGGCAGTGTGGAGATGGAGGGCAATATGGAGCCAGTGTGGAGATTGAGGACAATGTGGAGGTGGCCAGTGGAGATGGCCAATGGGGGGGCCAATGTGGTTGAGTGGGGGCAATGTCATCGGGGGACCATGGCAATTTTTGCACCAGGGCCCGGTGGCTTTTAGTTATGCCTCTGCCACACCTTGTTAAACCCACTGTAATATATATGCGTACATTGTATTAGTGTCAGAAATACATTTATGCTAGTAAATTGCTTCTTTCTATTCACATAAAACAGCACTTAAGGCTATGTGTACCTGTTCTACTTAATTTTATCAAAGTAGGTGATCAGGCTCAGAGATCGTGCATCTTATGGCGGAATGCAAGAAATGTGCGCATGCGCTGAAGGCATTTTTTCATGCCCAGATAGATATTGAGCCTGTTCCAATGCAAGAAGCCATATACCGAATGCTTCCTGATTTGCACATGAAAAATTAGCTTGTAAGATAAAACTATACACACGTATAAAAACTTTCAGAAAAGCATTTTCTGCATTAGGCGCATTCGCAGTTCCACTTAGAAAGATTAGTTAATTCTGACCACGCCCATAAAAATATGTGTGGATGTTTGCCAATATTGATTTTACATATGTGCAGTTCAACAAAATCGTATGCAAACCTATTTGCTAGTGGTTTTCACAGTCACACTGGAAATAACAAATGCGCACGTTTCCTGCATTCCGCCATTAGTTCTGTGATGAGTATGCTTTCTGCTTAAAGGGATAGTAATGTTTCATAATAAAAGCAGCTCTAATTAATCATCATAGTATTTGGACTTTGGAGAGTGTTATTTCAGTTCTGTCAGAGTTGTAGTTAAAGAGTAATTCAATGACAAAGTATCCCCCTCCCACCCCTTTTACTGATGTAACACTGCTCAGCCAGAGCAGAAGGGAGGTGTCCAGGTAGACTGCAGAGAGGGACAATCTTCAAATAAGATAAGGGAAAAAGCTGAAAAGCTTGTCAAGGGGGACAGGACTTTCATTGTTCTCATAGGAAGAAGATTGTCCCCTGCTGTTATCTGTCTGGTCTATGGACTGGATTCCACATCTGAGAAGAGACGGCTTCCACTAGGTAAAAGGGGCGGGAGGGGGAAACTTTGCTTGTGAATATCTCTTAAACCATAAAGGTTTGAGAGATAAGACTTATATCATTCTTCATGTTTTTTTAATGAATACAAAATAAAGTAAAGATAAAACGAAGTATTACTATCCCTTTAATGTGTATATATTATCTCTTTAGTGATTTATACGCAATTAAAATAGTAATATTCAATCTATCGTTTCAGTTATAAATGTATTATAGCACCATAATACTGTAGACCCCGTGTCAGTGAAGAAATATTTTAACACTTTATGTACTAGAGAGTTATCAACTGATAAAGTGTGAGCATTATTCATCAAGAGGTGTGATCATGGAGCAAACCAACTGAATCATAGGGGAATAAAATAACAAATCCCACTTCCTTAAATTGAGATTTTAACCCGTGAATGCTAGATAGGACTCCAATTGGAGACCTCTCTAGCATTCAAGGGTTTAAAAGCCCAATTTAAAACAGTGGAATTTTTAATTGTATTCCCCTATGTTGAAGTTGGTTTGGACTAGAACGGCACGAGCTTAGCTTGATGACTAAACCAAATCAGCCATCTATTGTTTTGCATTCAGTTGCACAGCATGTCTCAGATTAGGTGCAGACAATACAATGGATTAGTGATTAGCGCACAGCGCTTGCTGTAAAAGGCATCAAGAACTCAATTCACTTCTTTAATGGTCCTGGTTTTTCTTTGCTTTGCATGTGAGGAAGTGAGAAAATGTGGGTAAGGCACAGCGGGAGTAAGGAGCGCATGGAGAGTTTTTTCCCCCAGCATAATTAAAAACAACAACACATGCATTATAATATTTTAAAAGATCAGTAAATCGTCTTTATAAGAAATCATCTCTAAACATAACCTGGAATTAAAATTCTAATGGCTACAATAATTCAATTCTCCTTGGACTTTTTTCCCAGAATTAATCTTTAATAAATACTGGATAGCATGTCTATGGAGACATAAAAGATTTAACCCTTTGAGTGCCAGGTGTTATGCAAATCATTGTACACCCCTCTGGCGATCATTAGATGCCTTTAAAAAGGGCCTGGATACTTATTTAAAAGAGCAGAACATAGAGGGCTATGTACGTTCGTATTGGGATTAATATTTAGTTAGGGCTTGTTGATCCAAGGAGAAATCTGACTGCCATTTGGAATCAAGAAGGAATATCCCCCCTCCATTCAAGGCAGACTTTGAAATTGCTATATTGAGGGTTTGTTTGCCTTCTTTTGGATCAACGATGGCAAAAAGGAATAGGAAAAGGGTTGAACTAGATGGACGCAAGTCTTTTTTCAACCTAAATTACTATGTAAGTTTCTGGACTGCAGGGCCCCAAGCTCCTCTTACTGAAAGGGATAGTAATACTTAAAATGTAAAAACAAATATGTTGTAGGGTTTATCCCCCTGAGTAAAACAAGGGCACTCCCACTGCTGAAAGGTGTTTCATTCAAAAGTTATTAATTTTCAAAGTTGAATTTTTTAGGTGCAATATCACAGTGGCCTGAAATTGTAGAGTGGCGCTGTTGCTACACGATCCTATGGACAGCTCTGGTCAGTTGACCATAAATCTCCATAGGATGGTGTAGCAACAGCGCCACTGTACAATTTCAGGCCACTGTGATATTGCACCTAAAAAATTCAACTTTGAAAATTAATAACTTTTGAATGGAACACCTTTCAGCAGTGGGAGTGCCCTTGTTTTACTCAGGGGGATAAACTCTACAACATATTTTTTTTTACATTTTAAGTATTACTATCCCTTTAAGGCTTCTTCATAAAACATTGCTGGAAGGATTTTATGATCC
The DNA here is from genome assembly GCA_037306005.1 of Rhinophrynus dorsalis. Taxonomy (NCBI): domain Eukaryota; kingdom Metazoa; phylum Chordata; class Amphibia; order Anura; family Rhinophrynidae; genus Rhinophrynus; species Rhinophrynus dorsalis. The sequence goes on along the minus strand of CM074728.1, from coordinate 74,157,927 downwards.
CAGAGTCCTGCAAAATGAATCATGGATGTCTCCATGGTCGTGATATACAATACTGGCAGGCAAAGTGTCCAACCTCTTAAAGTGGCCCTATCCCCCTATGATAATTATAGTTAGTCTAAAATTTTAAAACTAGCTATTGTACAATACATTTGTAATATGAATAGCTTTTGGGCAAAGTCACTATTATTTGTTGTTGGCACAGTGTGGCCCTTTATGCTAATTAGACTGTATGTTGTGACATTATTTATTACCAAACACTGTGCTATGAATAAATTCTATCAGAGCCCACACATTAGGTGTATTTCTGAACTACACAGCGATAGATACATTTGGCTTTTACTGTAACTAATTGGCACACTGTGCAAGGAATTAAGAAACACAAAAACATAGACTCTGACTGCAGAAAAGAAAGATTCAGCACATCTAGGGCTGGATTCAAATGCAGGAGATAATTGTTACCTCCCTTTTTATCAAACATTTTCCTATTGAAATCTATGGGGTTACCTGGAGTTAAAAGCAGAGATAAAATTAGCACCTGGATTTGAATCCAGCCCCTAGTCTGCCCATTTTTTCCTACTGTGAAAACTTCAACCCTTATTTAGTCATTGGTCTTGTCTTATGTTCAGGACATCCTTATGCTTATCCCATGCCTGATTAAAGGGATAGTAATACTTCATTTTATCTTTATTTTATTTTGTAGGCATTAAAAAAACCAAGAAGAATGATATGTCTAATCTCTCAAACATTTATGGTTTGAGACATATTCACAAGCAAAGTTTCCCCTCCCGGCCCTTTTACCTAGTGTAAGTCATCTCTTCTCAGATGTGGAATCCAGCCCATAGACCAGACAGATAACAGCAGGGGACAATCTTCTTCCTATGAGAACAATGAAAACCCTGCCCCCCTTGACAAGCTTTTCAGGTTTTTCCCTTATCTTAACTGAAGATTGTCTCTCTCTGCAGTCTACCTGGGCACCTCCCTTCTGATCAGGCTGAGCAGTGTTACATCAGTAAAAGGGGCGGGAGGGGGACACTTTGTCATTGAATTACTCTTGAACTACAACTCTGACAGAATTGAAATAACACTCTCCAAAGTCCAAATACTATGATGATTAATTAGAGCCGCTTTTATTATGAAACATTACTATCTCTTTAAAGGAGATTGGAAAATTGGCAGATAGGATGGAAAAACTGGTTAAATTCCCTCACTGTATTAACCTCTGCCACTTTTGCTGGAAGACTATTCCACTTATCTACCACATTTACTTGTAGGCTATTTCACCTATCTACCACCTTCTCTGTGAAGTAAAACTTTTTTATACATCTAAGCCTCTGTCCCTCTAGTTTTAGACTTTGATCTTGTTCTAACATTTCTACTTCTTTGAAATGCACTTCCCTCCTGTACTTTGTTGAATCCATTTATGTGTTTAAATGTTTCTATCATATCCCCTCTCTCCTCATAGTTTTACATGAGCAGATCCTTTAGTCTATCCCGATAATTTGTATAATTAAGATGAAGTGCCTTATTATCCCACTAAAATATAACAGTTAAATGGACAGTAATGTCCCATAAAAATGCTTATAGTTTTGTAGAGGTTAAAAAATAAAATATATGCCACAAATCCTCTCTCTCAAACCGCTATGGTTTGAGAGATATTCCAAGTCCCCCCTCCCTCCCCTTCTCCTGATGTTAGCTGTAAAGCTGACAGTAGGAGATTCAAGTTGGCCGACTTGAGGCGGCTCTTCAGCAGAACCCGAATTTTATTATTTAAAAATAATTACTTCATTGGAATGGTCTACAAAGTGTGCTTGCATACCAGGCACACTTTGTAGACCTTTTCAATTAAGTAATTATTTTCCAGTAACGCGATTTCGGCTCTGCTGAAGAGCCGACGGCTGGTCCCCGGACCGGGATCTCCTGCTGTCAGTAGAGCGCTGACGTTAGGAGAAGGGGAGGGATGGGGGAACTTTACATGCAAATATCTCTCAAACCATAGTGGTTTGAGAGATAGGATTTGTGGCATATAGTTTAATTTTTTAACCTCCACAAAACTATAAGCATTTTTTATGGGAAATTACTGTCCCTTTAATTTCTGAAAACCTACTTTACAGAAAACTTGTTCAACATAGAGGGAGATTTTAATTTTCTGTACAATAAACTAAACCTGTCTTAAGATGACAGATCATTTTAAAGGGATAGTAACACTTAGTTTTAACTTTATTTTATTTTGTAGGCATTAAAAAAACATGAAGAATGATATAAGTCTTATCTCTCAAACCTTTATGGTTTATGAGATATTCACAAGCAAAGTTCCCCCTCCCTGCCCCTTTTTCCTACTGTAAGCCATCTCTTCTCAGATGTGAATCTGGTTGTAAGACCAGACAGATAACAGAAGGGGACAATTTTCTTTGTATGAAAACAATGAAAGCCCTTCCCCCCTTGACAAGTTTTTCAGCTTTTTCCCTTATCTTAATTGAAGATTGTCCCTCTCTGCAGTCTACCTGGGCAGCTCCCTTCTGATCTGGTTGAACGGGGGGGGGGATACTTTGTTTGTGAATATCTCTTAAACCATAAAGGTTTGAGAGATAAGACTTATATCATTCTTCATGTTTTTTTAATGCCTACAAAATAAAATAAAGTTAAAACAAAGTATTACTATCCCTTTAAAGTCAACAGTCCCTCAAAGTGTATCTTTTGTGAATTTCCACTTATTAACCTTGAGATTGCTGGATTTATTGAGAACATTTTTTTTAACCTTTCATCCATAGTGCATATGACTACTCTATATAATATTTATATAAATATATATATATATATATATATATATATATATATATATATATATATATCTCAAGTCAGGGATGACCCTCGGCTTCCACACATATTGTGGTAGGCAGACGTATTTTACTTTCATCTCTAGGCATTTAACTGCTCATTTCAGAGATGAAAGGGATACGGAGTCCTGGCCTGAGTATCATGGGTAAAACAAAAAGGAATCATTGCCTCTCTAGAGCAGAGGATTATCACTATTCTTTGTAAGAGATTGACAGTCCATTGATGTTTCCTGCCTTATGTTTGCCATTTTATCTCTACGAATCCTTAATGATGCCTTATGCTAAACAGATTGTTTCATGGTTCTCAGACGTTTCCCCATGAAAGGTATTATTCAGAACCTTTACAGCCTTAAGAAAGAGAGTGTCCAGGAAGTTAAACAAAATTAATATACTAACACTACCTAAATGAACGAAAGTATTGTTTACAGATAAAGGCAAATCTCATGCAAATATTTATGTAGCAAAACATAGCTGCATGTCTCCCAACATTTCGAATGGCCGAAGAGGGACACTTGTGTTTTAGGGGGTGTTGCTGGGGGCATGGCTGGTAGGCAGGACATTACTAAGAATTTTTAAGTTATCTCATGATCTATTGACACATAATTATGTAACTGAATAAATAAGTTTATCATAAGACCAAAGTATTTTTTTTACAGAGTATGATTTATAAACACTAAAGTTTAATCAGGCATTAAAGGGATAGTAATGTTTCACAAAAACTGCAGCTCCAATTAATCTTCATAGTATTTGGCCCATGGAGAGTGTTATTTCAATACTGTCAGAGTTGCAGTTCAAGAATAATTGAATGATAAAGTATCACCCTTCCCACCCCTTTTACTGATGTAACACTGCTCACCTCAGAGCAGCAAGACTGTCCGGATGGATCTCAGAGAGGGTCAATCTTCAATTAGCATAAGGAAAAACCTGAAAAAGCTGTCAAACGGGGCAGGGTTTTCCTTATGTTCAAAGTAAGAAGATTGTCTCTTGCAGTGAGCTGTACGGTCTCAAGACCAGATTCCACATCTGAGGTGAGAAGTGTTACACTAGGTAAAAGGAGCAGGAGGAGGAAACGCTAGCATTCAATTACTCTTGAACTACAACTCTGACAATACTGAAATAACACTCTCTATGGCTCCAATACTATGAAGATTAATTGGAGCTGCTTTTATTGCGAAACATTACTATCCCTATAATGTGAGTTTTATTGCTGTGGAGAAATGTGACACACACGCCACTGTCTGACCTCCTAAAAAGAGGGACACCAGGGTTGGAAAGAGGGACAGAGGGATGTGGGTCTCAAAGAGGAACTGTCTCCCCTAAAGAGGGACTTGGGAGGTATGTAACTGTTGGGTATGATGAGAGTTGTAGTACCCAAGAGCTGTAGACCGAACACTTGACTACCCCCATTGCAAGATATAACCTAGGCACACATTGTCAAACATATGTATTTTGTTTAACCCCTTGTAGTCTAGAGATTCCTCTCTCCCCACATGCAGTCACTTTCTAACTCCTGTCACCTTCACCTTTACCTTTACAACATTTCTCAACATCCGTCCCTTTCACATATATAGCTGAACCATAATTCATGCACTTACACTGTCACTCCTTGGCTTCTGTAACACCCTCCTCAATGGCCTATCCCTTACCGAACTCTCTCCTCCACAATTCATAATATTGTTGTGAAGGACCGGGTTCAGTAGGAGGAGTCCTACTCTAGCCAATCATGGAGAAAAATGCAGCTAATTAGGAAGGAAAGGAAAGCAGTAATCTCCTTCCTGGTTGCTGCATTGATCACCTATCCTGTTGGATAGGTGATTAATGCCCAGGCAGTGCCCATGGGGAATTGTGGCTAGCAGCAGGCAAGGGGAAAAGGCTAGAGAGGGTCAGTCAGTGTACATGGGAATCTGTGGCTACCAGTGGACAAGGGAACAAGGCTGGGGGGCAAGTGGTAAACACAAATCCCAATAAGCACTTCCTGACCCCCAGCCTTGTTCCCTTTGGAGTGCAAAACATATATAAAACATGTTACAGAGCTAAGGGATAATTGTGTAGTGTTTGATGTACTTTTTTTAACCCTTAGAATACCACAGGGGTGAGCAATGCACATCCTTATGGCACTTAAAGCAATAAGGGAGTGATGCTGTCCTTGGTGCTGAAAGTGTTCTCTCCACTCCCCTACTGGCCTACTGGGGAAACAGAATGCTGTCAGACTTCAGGATTGTCTACTGCTGGTGGTGTGAGAGGGACAGCATCCCTTCTACATCAACAGCATTTCACAACCCTCCCTGCTTGTGATTGGTTGAATGCTGTTATTCCATAGGAAAGTACAGGGAGATCCCAACATCACCAGCCTCAGGTAGGAGAAGTTGAGACTGTGGACTCCTACAGTAGAAGCTGCTACTGGAGTTTAGTGAATGTGGAGGAATGCCACATTAACATATAAACACACCCCCTTGAATATGATAATGGCTCATTAGCCTGCATTTCCATATGAAAATTAGTAATTATGCTGTATTTCCATATGGAAATTGTCCATTGTTGATGTGATGAGTGAACATTCATAAACACGGCGAAGACATGTTGGATGGATGTCGATGTGGTCAGATTTTTGTCAGAGTGAAGGAGATGTGATGTGGAAGACACTTTAACGCATACTGTTGATGCACTTTCAACATTGGTCCAACAGGACATCAACATTTTGAGCCATCTTTGACTATTAGTGAATCTCTGCCCAGAAACCTCTTTAAAAGCAGAATGTGTATACAACTTACATTCTACAGGGAATTGTTACAACCCTGCATAGTGTGTTTTTCAAATGTGTCCTGAATTTAAAGTAATATATGGACACCTTAAAGAGAGGGGACAAATACAATTTCCCCAAAAATCCAATTGATTTAAGTGTGAATTCTAACTCCTTGAATGCTAGAGACGTCTTCAAATTCATTGCAAATCGCAGACTGTTAGAAGCAGTAACAACTGGCATTCAAAGGAGAGCTTGAGTCATTGACTATGGATCTTCACAGTAAGTGAAGGGAAGGACGCCATCTGGGGGCCACAATAAAAAATTGCAGTTTAATTTAAGAAAAAGTTTACCCTGTAATAACCTTTTAAATGGAAATTCTCCTAACAAGAAAAGCAGAGCAGTGTATGTGTATATTTTTTCATAATACAAGTTTATTGCTCCTTTAAATCTCCCTTCATATACAGTGGGGTGAGTTGTAGAGTTGAACTGGATAACTGCATAAACAAACCATATATTATTGCCAATTGTGATTCTATTAACGTTGCACAATAGCAATCAGCGTTAATGCGGATAGGTGAGCAGCATTTTATTTTTCTTAAACAGATAAAAATGCCAGCATAATGTATGAATGGGAAGACAATTACCTGGGGAATTACAAAGATTGATTTTTCAATGAGGGGATGTGCTCAGTGCAGCAGTTCAATTTCATGACTTGCTATACTAGGAGACATACAGATGCATTCAGATTAGGTTATTGGGAGAAAAGTAATGGGAAAATATACTTCCAATCCTTTATCACTCTGCTTAATTTCCATTTTTTTTACTTCATAGGGTAATAACCAATGTTTATAAAAAAGACAATGTCTATAAACTACGTAAATATATAATACGTGATATAAAATACGTTATCAATAGTAAATCTACGGTAAAGTGGAGGGACTCTGGACTAAACCAAATTCTGCACAGGGCAAGAATGAAAATTCTCCAATATCTGATTGGTTTATATATGGGACATTTAACTCTTTGAATGCCAGAAAGGTTTGTAGCATTCAAAGGGATAAAGGCCCCATTTAAATCAATGAGAATTGTTTTGTCCCGTGTGATGCAGCTGGTTTGTGCCAGAACATCAGCCTCAGTGCTGTTTCAACCATTTATATCAGGGGCATGGGCTTCCTGAGGGGTGGGGCAAGGGGGGCACTTGCCCCCCCCCCAATTACCCCCTCCATATAAACAAAGGGGCTGGATGGTCTGGCCTGGGGGTCATATTATGGCTTTGCCCCCCCTTGGAAAAATTTCTACGGACACCCCTGATCAGGGGCATCACAACTTTATGCACGTAAGCTATTGTCAGGCTACAAATCCTGTCATCTCTAGCCAGCTGATTGCAGGTTACAGATGAAGGGAGCTATAGTCCAACAGTCAGCAGGTTTCATGGGCATCCATGGGGGGCAAGAGGGGGTAATTTCCCTGCCCCGGATAAACATAAGGGCTGGTTGGGTGGACTGTGGGGCATATTCTGGCTTTGTCTCCCACCCCCCTGGAAAAATTCCTGTGAACGCCCATGGCAGGTTTCCCAATTCTGATTTATGTCTATTATATTATATTTGTATAGTGAATGAAGCCATCAACCTAATTAATTTAGGGAGGTAAATAGACACTAGTTTTATCATTAGCAAATGTGTAGATCAGCAAGTAACATATCTCCTAAGTGTCCCTCTTTGAGACCCAAATCCCTCTGTCTCTCTTTTCTACCCTTTCGTCCCTCTTTTTAGGAGAATATAATGAGTAGTGTGTATTACATTGCTCCACAGCAATAAAACTCATGAAAATGTGTTGTTAACCATCAGTATATGTGTATGTAAAATAATCTGCACAAATAAAATACTTTGGTCTTGCGCTAAATCATTTATCAGTTACACAAACAGGTGCCAGTAGGTCAAGAAATAACCTAAAAAGTCTTGTTAATGCCCCGCCCACCAGCCACGCCCCCAGAAACACCACCTAAAACAGAAGTGTCCCTCTTTGGCCACTTGAAATGTTGGGAGGTATGACGTAATGTTAGTTTCTTTATTTTCTGCCCTGATCTCCTCTATGACCAGTGAATGAGGCAATAAGGACTTTATTCATCAGGCTAATAAAGAGCAATTCTGGAGCAAGCCAACTGCAAGATAGGGTTAAAATGAACATTTGGAAATCCCTTTTGATTTAAATAAGGCTTTTAACCCCTTGAATGCTATAAGGTCTCTAGGGAATTGCAAACCTCTCTAAAATTCAGGGGGTTAATAGCCTCATTAACATTAATGAGTATTTTCACCCCCCTTCCCATGGTACATTTGCTTTGCTCCAGAACTGCTGCAGTTCTTCTTAGAACATCTGCCTCATGGTCCAGATGCTTAGTACATACAGGGTCTGATAGACTAAGAAAAGCCAAGGTCATCATGGGGGATAAATACAAATTCTAAGAACTCTGATTGGTTTAAATGGGGCTTTAAACCTCTTCAGTGCTAAAGAGGTCTCCAGTGCAATGCATGTGCAAATTCCATAAAATGTGATTGATTAATTTGAGGCTGATAACTTCTTGAATGCAGCCGAAGTCTCCAATGCATTGCAAAGCAATACATTGGAGTCCTCCCTAGCATTCAAGGGGTTAAAGGCCCCATTTTACCCCTGGGGTGCAGTTGATTTGCCACAGAACCACTCCTCTATTTCCATAGTTCACGAGATACATCAATTCAAACTTTTGCATGCCAAAGGGGTACGCAACGCAGCTGGCACTCAATAGGTTAACTGGAGTCCTTCTTGTGGACTGAGCTGATGAAAGGATTTTCAAGCCTCTGCTTGTCAGTTCCCCCTCTACCTTGTCTACACATGTCCTTTAACATATATTTTTAATACATATATTTCACAGTAGGTTGAATAGCAGATGACTTGTATTTGCAACAGACTGTCTTGCCGATAAACGAATGGGGGCTTCTTGTCTAAATATTTACTGAACCCATATTAATCCTGTGTCTGGAGTCTTCTCCATGTAGTAACATCTGGCAGACCTGTCTTTAATATGTATAAGAAGAACCATAGCAGAGAGCGAGAGCCACAAGCCAGGAGAGTGCTGCTGATGTACAAGTTGGTATATGGGAAATGTTCTTTTCTCTCCTATGGTGCAGCTGGGTTAGTCCAGAATCAATCCAGTTCTTCTCAGTAGTGTGTATCGGCCTCTGAGTGTTTATTGACTTAAAGGGATAGTAATACTTCATTTTAACTTTATTTTATTTTGTAGGCATTAAAAAAACATGAAGAATGATATAAGTCTTATCTCTGAAACCTTTATGGTTTAAGAGATATTCACAAGCAAAGTTTCCCTTCCCCACATCAGAAGGGAGATGCCCAGGTAGACTGCAGAGAGGGACAATCTTCAATTAAGATAAGGGAAAAAGCTGAAAAACTTGTCAAGGGGGGAAGGGATTTCATTGTTTTCATACAAAGAAAATTGTCCCCTTCTGTTATCTGTCCTGTCATACAACCAGACTCACATCTGAGAAGAGATGGCTTACACTAGGTAAAAGGGGCGGGGAGGGGAACTTTGCTTGTGAATATCTCATAAACCATAAAGGTTTGAGAGATAAGACTTATATCATTCTTCATGTTTTTATAATGCCTACAAAATAAAATAAAGTTAAAATGAAGTGTTACTATCCCTTTAAATGGACCTATCATTTATCCCTTTGAGTGTCAGAGGGGTACGCACTCAAAGGGTTTAAAAACAACTTCTGTACTTTCAATTGAGCTTTTAAAGTCACCTGAATGTTGTATTAGCCATTTTTACTTTAGAAAACTAGTTTTTGCGTTAACTACGTGTTTTTATTATGCTAATTAAGGCATGCCATGCAGGCACTTCCTGACATAAACAGGGCTGGAATTACGGGCTGGATTTAAATGCAGGTGTTACTTTTATCTCTGCTTTTATCTCCAGGTATCCCCATAGAATTCAATAGGAACATTTTTGATAAAACAGGAGGTAACATTTATCTCCTGCATTTAAATCCAGCCCTACATTCCAGGCACCTTAGGCAAGGCACTGTAAGCGCTCTTAGCTCCACCCATGGTCACACCCCTATTCCTTGCATGACTCTCCCCCCAGTCCCAACCAGTATTCCCTGGCAGAGAAAATACCCTTGGCCTATAAGAAGCAAGGACAAAGAAAAGCATTAACTCATTGGTTGTTAGAGAGATCTCCAATGCATTGCTTTGGTATTGTAAGATGGTAAAAACAAGGCAAGGTTGAGAACCACTGGAAGAAGCAGTTTCACATGAGTATGTTATCTCTATTAAAGTAGAAATAATCCCTCTTTACTTTACTATTACCTTACTATAGCCAGATATTCCAGAATTGTGCTTGCTTTTTTTTCCCCTCAAAGTGAAACAGGCAGAGTGTATAAATCTGTTTAATCCTTTCAGGACCAGAGGGGTGTGAAATGTGTTGCAAAGCAATTTTTTGCATACCCCTGTGGTCCTTAACGACCCATGACGTGCCAGGACCGTCATGGGTAAACTTCCCTTAAGAATAAATGACGGTCCTGGCACTTCATGGGTTAAATGATAGCAGTGCGCCTCCGTGCATGCTGCTGTCGTTCAATTGCAGGCTGAGACTGAGCTCTCCAGGACCGGAGCGTTCAGTGTCAGCTCTTGTCACTTTTGCCGGTTCATGTGATAGCTTCAGGAGCGATCACATGTACCAGCATTTTGATTGAGTAAGGCAGTGTGTCAAGAACACTGCCTTTGTGTCTGCTCTGTGCCTCTCTCTTCCCAACTATTGAAGTAAGGGAGAGAGAAGCAGAGAGCAGACACATACTAAATTAAAATCCTAAGGTAAAGAGCAACATGGTGATTTTCACTCAGGGTGGACAGTGCCCACGTAAAAGTGCCCATTTTGTAGGTATGACTGACCGGTCATACCTTTCATGCAGTCTCCAAAAAATGTAACCCATTGTGCCCAAATGATCCCAAAAAAACAGTATATAATTTGCATGTGTAAAATAAAGTAGTAAGAGTAAAATGCTGTTGAACAAAGACATAGTTAAAAAGGTTAGAATTGCTCCAGTCCTTAAGTGCAATCCACCCCAGATTGTCCCAGTCCTTAAGGGGTTAAACGGTTAAAAAGATAGTAATACTTCATTCTGGCAGGCAAGAATATTGTATGTATTAAAGAAACAAGCCAAAGCATTTATCTATTTTGCCATAACTTTTATAGTTTAAGAGCAATTGCATTCTAAAGTTTACCCTTCCTGCCCCTTTTATCTACGTCACCGCTCAAGCTGTCAGACTTGGAATCTGGATACAAAGGAAATCTTCATTATGACATAATATCTTCAGTCACTCCTGGATGTGATGTCCATGAAGGCAGATGTCATCATCGCGTGCAAGACAAAAGGATACAAACTATGCTCATTACACATGGTAATCTTAATCTTAGTTTTCCCATAGCTTTTATAGTTTAAGAGCAATTGAGTTCTAAAATTTACCCCTCATGTCCCTTTTATCTATGTCACCGCTCAAGCTGTCAGACTTGGATTCTGGTCTGTGGACCAGACGGATCGTCTGGAAGGCTGAAATAAGAGTGGATACGAAGGAAATATTCATGACGATGGTCTACTGACTCAAACCATGGTCACTTTGTCGGCATGAATGAGGAAGTGCTCAATGCACGGAATGCGTTGGGTGGGTGCCATATTTATCACTGGTCTTTACACTACTGTCTGTTTTCATAACTTCTCTTGCAATTGGACCACAGTGTGATTGAGTTTTTACACGGTAACGGATAAGGGTTGTCCTTTGCGGTTCATAGGCAGACCAATTATACTGGAAATTCAATGGTGGCAATGTCGCATTGCTTCATACAGAGTGTTTGTACACTTTATCTACTGTCTTGAATAAATTAATTTTATCACAATTCGACTAACCCTATCCTGGAGTTAAAATGATAACCCATGTGAGACTCATGACGGGACCCGATTAAAGAGAATCAACATGAGAGGAACGGGTGAATCCTGCAAGACACGTCACAGTGGAGGATACCAGTTAAGAACGTATCAGGAGAGGAAACTGAGGATCAAGACGTAACCACATAATTTACATCTCCACTGAGGAATCCCTACTGAGGAGTGGAGCGGCTCATCTTTAACTTAGATGTAGTCTATAATTTTCTACATTTTGGTTTAACACACAATTCTCTAGAAGACTGTCATTTCCTTTATTGCATGATGTGCTTACGAAATGGACATTAGACAGTGACTACAACGAGCAAATATCAAAAGGAAGGAAACCTGTGAAACCTCTGATACATTGTAATAAGGACTAATTACTTATCTATCTCTATATATTGTATCATTTTATTGTCTCATCCCAGGCTTTGTTGCTAAACGTAACATATAAGGACTCACTGAACTTATACTTTATAAGGACTCACTGAACTTATACTTTTTACATGTATTGTATGATTTTACATTGCTTTCATCCTAGGTTTTGTTGAAAAACCTAATACATACGAGTTAAATATTGTTATGTCGGGAACCCTAAGCGCTACTGGCACCCCATTGTTTCTACTATTTTATACTGTCTGTGATAGCAGATTGGCTGGTGGCTGCATTGTGAATCCCTTTTTTGTTGTGTATAGATTATAGTGCGCTGAAGAACCTCTCTCTATCTGTGTATGCTAAAATGAAGTATTACTATCTTTGAAACCCTTTAATGACCACAGGGGTATGCAAAGAATTGCTTTGCAACACATTTCACATACCTCTGGTCCTGGAAGGGTTTATCAGGTTCATATACTCTGCCTGCTTCTCTTTGACAAAAAGTCAGCAAGTGTCATGTCTGCCTCCCTGAACAGGATATCCAGGACTGATTGAACATGTTATCTTTTGAACAAAAGCACAAGGACCAAATTCCTAGGGGCCATTCATATCTAATAGCCCATATTAAGTTAAGTGGGAGGTTATAATTAGAAGGCCTACGTTATTTGTTCATCTTGACCTGGAGCATGAAATTTGTATTTTGTTTTCACTCATTGTTAAATGAAGAAGAACTGTATAGACACTGATAAACATGTAAGACTAATATGCAAGAAAATTACATGTTTTATTTATTTATTTTCCATACCCTTTAATAAATAAGCCTCTGTGAGTGTTAAATAATGTACAACACATTCTGCACATCTCCCTAGCACTCACATGGTTAATTATAGGGATGGATGAGAAGTAATGCTTTTCTTTTTGGATGGAAAATTCACTAAGATTTTCACCTTTTTGTTATCACCAATGATATTGTTATGAAAATGATGGCAATTTTTGCTTATGCTTTCTGTTACCATCAGATTCCAGCTAGATATTATCTGCCACTGTTAGTGTCACTGTCTATGTATCGCACACACACACACATGCTAGCTAGCATCAAAATTTCAGCAGCTTTCTCCTTCTCTCCCAAATACCACAGTGTAAACTTGTACATTACAGTACACAACAGACCTGTTAGCTTCAGAATCAGCAGCTTGCAAATTGCAATAAAGGCTAAAGCACAGCAGCAGGTGCAGCATCAGAGTCCACCACACCACACACTCTTGTTCTTGTCTGTGTAGATGTAGGAGAGAGTGAGTGTGTGTGTAACACAGTATGACAAGTTTTACCTATTGTCTGTTTGTCTTGAATGAATGATGTATGTATGTCTGTCTTTACAGAATCTGTCACTCTCAGTCGAGTCTCAGCTCAGGTAGGATCACCTACCTGTCGATCTATGTACCCATCAGTCAAAACATTATTTTTTAATCTCTCCTTTCTCCCTTCACACCCATTATTCTCTGCACTCTACCTGTCCAGTAACCAATCAGCTACCACCAATACTCCTTAACGACTGGTGACGTGTCAGGACCATCGCAGTTTTTTCCCTGAAGGACCGGTGACAGTCCTGATACGTCACATATTTTGTGCTTACAGAGCTCCTGCGGGGTCTGAAATTGACAGCTCCAAGAATTGAGTGGTCTTTCTCAGACCCCAGTTCGGTCCTCCAGTACACGTATTCAGTCATGTGTTCCAGCGCGCTGACAACGCTCAAAGCCATCATTAAATGAAGGCAACGTCCCTGGACTGCTGACCATTACAGGGATAGTAATACTTCATTTTATCTTTATTTTATTTTGTAGGCTTTAAAAAAACATGAAGAATGATATAAGTCTTATCTCTCAAACCTTTATGGTTTATGAGATATTCACAAGCAAAGTTCCCCTCCCCGCCCCTTTTACCTAGTGTAAGCCATCTCTTCTCAGATGTGGAATCCAGTCCATAGACCAGACAGATAACAGCAGGGGGCAATCTTCTTCCTATGAGAACAATGAAAGCCCTGTCCCCCTTGACAAGTTTTTCCGGTTTTTCCGCTTATCCCAATTGAAGATTGTCCTTCTCTGCAGTCTACCTGGGCACCTCCCTTCTGTTCTGGCTGAACAGTGTTACATCAGTAAAAGGGGCAGGAGGGGGATACTTTGTCATTGAATTACTCTTGAACTACAACTCTGACAGTATTGAAATAACACTCTTCAAAGTCCAAATACTATGATGATTAATTAGAGCTGCTTTTATTATGAAACAATACTATCCCTTTAAGGGGTTAAATCAAGCAAAACCAAATTTCATTCTCTTTATCTCTAAAGAAGCTAGTGGCATGATTTACCAACTTTTTCTCTTACTTAGGCACAGATTGAAATTTGATGGGAATATATGGGGGAAACGTCATGTGGGGCAATTGTTGTCACTAACTTCAATGCAGGAAAAAAGTCACTCTTTGATGGAAAACCTGCAAAAAGCAAAACTATCTTTTTTTGGCATCTTTTGAGTCAAAAACTTTCACCCACCCCTACTTAAATATTTTAATTGCAGAATTATTCTGTGCTCACGTGTTCGGACAGGGGTAGGCAATCTTTCGTCCTCCAGCTGCTGGAGACTGCAACTCCCTCTTCCTGTTTGGGGATGATGGGAGTTGTAATACTCAATAGCTGGATAGCTGGAGAGTGAGCAATTGCTTTCCCCTATTCAATGATTGCGCTATGCAGAGAAACATGCTGCAAGTCTCCAGTCACTAAAATGTTAAGACAACAAGCTGAGTGTGTTTAAATAGAAATAGATTTTTGAATTATTAAGTCATTGCATTCTGATGGGTTTATAGGTTGCAAGGTTAATGGCTAAACTGAAATATGAATACATTAGATTAGAAGGCACAACATGATGTATTTTTTATTCTAAAAAAATGTTTGAAGGTTTGCCTGTTTTATATTTATTATATCTACAAATGCAAAGAGCTTTACTGAAAGGATTTCAGCTATCAGATCTTTCTGTAATTCCCAAGAGAAAGGAACTGAAAAATTCATCCAGGCATTCTAAAGGGACCTGTCAAGATTGGAGTCTAAGGATTGCTGTTTATTTTATATATATATATATATATATATATATATATATATATATATATATATATATATATATATATGAGAGAGAGAGAGAGAGAATCAGTTGCATCAGTTTCATATATATATGAGAGAGAGAGATAATGCGTAAGCATCTCCTGCATTTCAGTACTCCATATTGTCCTTGGCTAGGTTATAAAAACCACAATATAATTTTATTCAATTCATTGTGTATAATCCCTTTTGTGAATTACAGACTAGAGCTCTGGGCAGATTGCTGGTCTAAGTCGAGGGTAGAATTGGGTACCACTAGCACAGGATGCTGGGGCAAATGAACTGTACCACCGATGAAAAATACACATTGCTCCAAATTCTTAAAGGGTCAGTAATGTTCCATAAGAAATGCTTAGAGTTTTGTAGAGGTTCAAAAAATAAACTATATGCCACAAATCCTCTCTCTCAAACCGCTATGGTTTGAGAGATATAGGCATTCAAAGTTCCCCCTCCCCTTCTCCTGACATCAGCGCTGTGCTGACAGCAGGAGATCCCAGTCCAGGGACCTGCTGGTAGCTCTGCAGCAGAGGCGAAATCGTGTTATCGGAAAATAATTACTTCATTTGAAAGGTCTACAAAGTGTGCCTGGTTTGCAAGCACACTTTGTAGACCGTTCCAATTAAGTAATTATTTTTAAATAACGAGATTTCGGCTCTGCTGAAGAGCCTCCTCGAGTCGGCCGACTTGAATCTCCTGCAGTCAGCTTTACTGTTGACAGCAGGAAAAGGGGAGGGAGGGGGGAACTTTCAGTGCGAATATCTCTCAAACCATAGCAGTTTGAGAGATAGGATTTGTGGCATATAGTTTTTTTTGAACCTCTACAAACCTCTAAGCATTTTTTCATGGGACATTACTGTCCCTTTAATTATTTAACCCTTTGAGTGCCAGAGGGGTATGCAATGCATTGCACTCAAAGGGTTACATGAAGCTTTTACCTCCCTTGAATGCTCTAGACATCTCCAATGCATTGCTTGGGAATGCACTGGAGACATCTCTAGCATTTGAGGGGTTAAAAGCCACATTTACATCATTGGCCATGTTTGTTCTTCCCCTGAGAGGAAGTTGGTATGCCCGGGAATTATTCCACTATTGACTATGAAGCCCATAGTCTAATAGTTGGATCAAAATGGAAGAAACCAGGGTACAGGAAGAGGTCACATAGGAAAGTCAAAAAACAGAATCCATAGCCCTGTTACTAGAAACCTTGTTCAGGCAAAAAACAGGAGAAAGTTCCAGGTATTGAATGAATAAATACATGTTAGAATAACTTCACCCTTAATCACCTTCCTGTTTTGTGTCACATGTATCTAGTCAGTTATGACAGTCTGTAGTCAGGCACACACTCCATCTTGTCACAATGTACAGTATATTCAGTGACATTAAAGTGCTTCCTATTCAAAATAAAAAAAGTATTTTCTTAATATCTACAGACTTGGACACCTGATCTCAGACACATGCAAAGTTTTAGATTTTTGTAAACTTTTTATTCTATAACGAAATTCCATTTGGAATATATATCTGGAAAGTCTTTTATATATATATATATATATATATATATATATATATATATATATATATAAAAGAAGACTTCTGTGTGCCTGGCAAACACACCCAGGGGCGGCATTAAGGAGGAGTTACAGCTCCCAATGGGTGATTCAATGGGGGCGTGATTTTGCCCGCCCCCACTATCCAGCCCGCCCATCAGTATCAAAGAGAGAAAAAAAAATGGCTACCACTCACTCCTACACCTCAGAGACACACACATCACTCACACACAAGCCACACATCTCCACCATTCACAAGTCTCCAAAATACAGAGGGGCATGGTATCACACTGGTTACGGTAAGCTGTTTCACAGAATTTATCTGCCCTCAATCATTGTCTTCTCCCCTATACTCATGTCCTCATGACTAACCTCTTCCTCCAAATTTGTCCTCTCCCCTATACTCTCATTCCTCCAATACATTCACCCTGCTATGTGCCCTCCGGCTACTCATGCTGTGTTGGACTCCTCCTCTCCATGTGAAGGTGTGTATGCCTGAGCGCGCCTTGCCCCAGACCTGTGAGTGCGCAATGCTTAGCGTACAAGTGCTGCCAGGCAGCTGCCTGTCACCTGCCTCCTTCTCTCCTCCCCTCATGGCATCTTCCACCCTCAGCTACACACCGTGCCAGATCACGGCTCCCTTGCACAGAAGAGCAGCAGTGGAGCAAATGCCATTCAAAGGCAAACACAACGTCTGCCCTGCTCCCAGTACCACTGCGCGGCTGTCAACACCATCTTGTGGCCTGTTTTAGCCCTCCGTTGTCTTGCGGCCCATTTGCAGCCCAACGCTGTCTCGCGGCCCATTTTCGGCCCTCCACCAGCTTGCGCCCCGTGTTTGGATTTGCCACTTTTACCCCACACATCTACAGTGCCGCATTAACACTGGACCCGCTGTCTTTCCGTGCTTATTCGGGACTGGGAGATCCTTAGGCCTCCGGCACAGCGAGCGGTGATGTAAACAGATGCATGAGACAGTGATGGTGATACACACCATTAACCCATTCAGTGCCACAGGCTAACACAATGTGTTACGTAAGTCTCTGGCACTCAATGGGTTAACAGTGTGTGTGTTATCATCACTGTCTCACGGCCACGTACCACTAAAAGATTTTTAACAACTATGCACTTCTCATTACTTTAACCCTTTGAGTGCCAGAGGGGTACTCAACGCATTGCAAAGCAATGCGTTGCATACCCCAGTGCCACTCAAAGGGTTCAATGAGTGTTCTAATGAACCCCAGGGCCGGATTTGCCATAAGGCAAAGTAGGCACCTGCCTACAGGCGCACGCCACTGAGGGGCGCCTGCCAATGGGATTTTTTTTTTTTTATTCTTTAAAAAAACAAAAAAAAAACAAACTAGCACCTCGCTGGCTGCGCCAGCCAGAGCCGGGTGCCTGCTACTTCTTCCCTCTGCACGCGTGTCTACAATCCTGGGACGCATCTGGTGTGACAGACAGAGTGCAAGGACTCCTGGCATGCTGTCATTCACAGAGGAAGCATGCATGGGTACGCTCTCCGGCCCCCCTCCCCAATAAATAAAAAAAACAAACAAACTGCTCCATTCCTCTGGCGCTCTGCTAGGCTTTTGAGGAACGGGAGCAGCAGTAGCAAGAATCGAACCAAACGTACTTGGTGAGTCTCAGTAGACTAGCCACACACAAATGTAAATAAAGTGCTTTTGGGACTGTGAGTTGTCTCAAACTGTGGGGGGAGAGAGAGGGGTTGAGAGAGAATGTCTCGTCCTTGCTGGGGAGAACCTGTTGCACATGAAAGAGTTCAGGCGCGAGGTAGAAATATACTTGTTTATTGAAGGGGGAGAGTCTGCGTAGCGGAGAGGAGGATAGCGGAAGTGCTACCAGCGCTATTTGCTTGTGACAGGGATGGTCAATTCAATGTTGGTCTGAGAGTGTCTCTCAGCTGATGTTATGAGACCACAGCGTCTGCATGGGATTCCTGTTGTCAAGTCAATGGATTGAATGAGAGCATCTTGTCTTTTCCTCAAAGTGTGGCAAAACAAAGTATTTTGCCGGGTATTTCTTAACCCTTTGAGTGCCAGAGGGGTACAGAACGCATTGCAAAGCAATGCGTTCTGTACCCCTCTGGCACTCAAAGGGTTATTTCACAGTACTGTGAACTGAGGAGTTCTTGGCAATGTACTGTGTTATGATGGGGGTAATGTGGACATTAGGAGCATTGTGGAGGTGTCCAGTGGAGATGGCCAATTGGGGGGGGGGGGCGCTTCAGATTTCTGTGCCTACAGGCTCCTGAGATGTAAATCCGGCCCTGATGAACCCACCACTAAAAAGGAAGGTTAACCCTTTCAGTGCTGCATGGGTACACAACGCATTGATAACCAACGCGGTGTGTACCACACTTGGAGAGTCCATTCAACACAGGATGTCACGTGTGTTTGACCGGACGTCACCAATACTACTGCACAGATGAAATGCAGGGAAGTGGAGTACATACTAACCTTTTGAGTGCCACAGGATAAAGCAATGTGTTGCATACCCTTGTGGCACCCAAAGGATTCAAGTCTGCTTCCCCATAGTGTATGCCACATGACGTCACATACGCATTCACACACCCTATAAAACACTTTTTAAACACATTACATTTCAAACACAAAATAGCAGAAACACAAACCCATGACGGGCAACGCCGTCCAAGACTGCTAGTATATATATATATATAAAAGCAATGATGCTGGAACAATTTCCCCATGTCTTACCCCTAAACTTAGCATTTTTGGGGCTTGTCAGTGTAGATATTCCAAAATAAATGATTAAATTAAAAAAGTTACTATAAAAAGAACAATAATAAAAATATTTTGTAGAAGTCGATATAATAACCAACAAATGCTCCACATTTGTATAAAGCAAGTGCGTTAGTTGATAAAAAATGTGTCTTTTGAACGAGACTGAAAATCTGCAGTATGGCAAGAGTTCTAGGCCTAAGCAAAATGATTTAGGATAGAATGAGTAGACTTGTGCACAACAAAACTTTTTGGTAAAATTCGATTTCGGACTAATTTTTTTTTTTTTTGTCGTTCGGAGGATCTGCATTTTGAACCAGACCTGTTTGACTTGGATGAAATTCGACAATAGTCTGAATTATTCGGCCGAATTTAACATACTTTAAAAAATGACTCTCCCTTGCGGTGGCAATAAGATACGAGGCCTGCCTACCTGCCTATTCAGCTGTGAGACTGGCTGTGTCACTCTGAAAACTATTAAAACAAATTCCTAGTATTTTTTATATTTTGCACTGGAACAAAGATGACTCTCCTTTGCATTTGCAATAAGGTACTAATGCTGGCCGCTTGCCTATGCTACCTGCCTGCCTACACAACAACTGGACACTCTATTTCCTCCTGCTCTCTCTGAGCTCCAGCAACTGACTAACAGGAAATGCAGGCTGTCTGGGTGTCTGACATGTCATTAGTCCAATCCCATTATGAAACAAAGAAGCTAATTGGACTAGAGAGGGAGGGAAAGTATGGAGGGAAAGTATCGCGAGTGAGGGTAGTCTTCGCCGAATTTCTGAACATTTTGACGACATTCTGAACCAGGGCTGTTCGGATTCGGTTTTAAAAAAACTAACAACTTTTTCCTTTTGGATGGTCCGAATGATGCTGTATGACCCTTATTTGTCCGAACTCCAAAATCGCCAAAACGATTCGCACAAGTCTAATAACGAGTCCTCGTCCTAAAGGGAGGACACAGACTAGACAAAATCTTTCATTCAGGACCCAGGCAAGGGATATCAATCTTTGGATGCACTAACAGTCTGCAACCTTATCTCTCATCCCATTCTGTATAAAGGTTGTCATCATTTTAGATGATCTAAATAGAACATTCATACTATTATTATTATTAGTGTTGAGCGAGCATGCTCGGCCGATGCTTGGATCGGCTCGAGCATCGCTCTGCTCGGCACATGGCGGTACTCGTACGAGTACCGCATGTGCTCGCCCGCCATGTTCGGGTCTCCTCCCCGCACGTTTTGCGGCTGCTGCGCAGCCAATAAACGTGCAGGGAGGCTCTGACATCGGTGTAATGCCAGCAGCCATGTTGGCTGCTGGCATTACACTGATTGGCTGGCCAGAACCCGTGGTCAGGTGCTGTATAGCACCTGACCATCGAGTTCGGCTCAGTCTGAGCCAGGGAGAGCTGAGGATAGGAAGGGAAAGGCAGTGTAGGGAGGAAAAAACAAAAATTGTGACAAAAAAGAACCAAAAGTCCTTTTTAGGACTACTGTGTGTGGGGGCAGCAGGTTATATTGTGTGTGGGGGGAAAAAAACAAAAAAAAAAAAAAAAAATATTCTGTTTAGTGTGAAAAGTTGCAGATTAGAGCACATTCTGTTTAGTGTGCACAGTTGCAGATTAGAGCACATTCTGTTTAGTGTGCAAAGTTGCAGATTAGAGCACATTCTGTTTAGTGTGCAAAGTTGCAGATTAGAGCACATTCTGTTTAGTGTGCAAAGTTGCAGATTAGAGCACATTCTGTTAAGTCTTCAAACTAAAATATCAAAGTCACGTATTCCATTCAGTGTGCGTCGCCGCAGTTTAGCAGCACATTCTGAGTACTGTGCAGAGTTGCAGAATAGGAAGAAATACTGTTAAGTCTTCAAACTAAAATATCAAAGTCACATATTCCATTCAGTGTGCTTCGCCGCAGTTTAGCAGCACATTCTGTGTACTGTGCAGAGTTGCAGAATAGGAAGAAATACTGTTAAGTCTTCAAACTAAAATATCAAAGTCACATATTCCATTCAGTGTGCTTCGCCGCAGTTTAGCAGCCTATTCTGTGTACTGTGCAGAGTTGCAGAATAGGAAGAAATACTGTTAAGTCTTCAAACTAAAATATCAAAGTCACATATTCCATTCAGTGTGCTTCGCCGCAGTTTAGCAGCCTATTCTGTGTACTGTGCAGAGTTGCAGAATAGGAAGAAATACTGTTAAGTCTTCAAACTAAAATATCAAAGTCACATATTCCATTCAGTGTGTTTCACCGCCGTTTAGCAGCCTATTCTGTGTACTGTGCAGAGTTGCAGAATAATAAGAAATACTGTTAAGTTTTCAAACTCAAATATTAAAGTCACATATTCCATTCAGTGTGTTTCACCGCAGTTTAGCAGCCTTTTCTGTGTACTCTGCAGAGTTGCAGAATAATAAGAAATACTGTTAAGTTTTCAAACTCAAATATTAAAGTCACATATTCCATTCAGTGTGTTTCACCGCAGTTTAGCAGCCTATTCTGTGTACTCTGTACAGTTGCAGAATAATAAGAAATACTGTTAAGTTTTCAAACTCAAATATTAAAGTCACATATTCCATTCAGTGTGTTTCACCGCCGTTTAACAGCCTATTCTGTGTACTCTGTACAGTTGCAGAATAATAAGAAATACTGTTAAGTTTTCAAACTCAAATATTAAAGTCACATATTCCATTCAGTGTGTTTCACCGCAGTTTAGCAGCCTATTCCGTGTACTCTGTACAGTTGCAGAATAATAAGAAATACTGTTAAGTTTTCAAACTCAAATATTAAAGTCACATATTCCATTCAGTGTGTTTCACTGCCGTTTAACAGCCTATTCTGTGTACTCTGTACAGTTGCAGAATAATAAGAAATACTGTTAAGTTTTCAAACTCAAATATTAAAGTCACATATTCCATTCAGTGTGTTTCACCGCCGTTTAACAGCCTATTCTGTGTACTCTGTACAGTTGCAGAATAATAAGAAATACTGTTAAGTTTTCAAACTCAAATATTAAAGTCACATATTCCATTCAGTGTGTTTCACCGCAGTTTAGCAGCCTATTCTGTGTACTCTGTACAGTTGCAGAATAATAAGAAATACTGTTAAGTTTTCAAACTCAAATATTAAAGTCACATATTCCATTCAGTGTGTTTCACTGCCGTTTAACAGCCTATTCTGTGTACTCTGTACAGTTGCAGAATAATAAGAAATACTGTTAAGTTTTCAAACTCAAATATTAAAGTCACATATTCCATTCAGTGTGTTTCACCGCAGTTTAGCAGCCTTTTCTGTGTACTCTGCAGAGTTGCAGAATAATAAGAAATACTGTTAAGTTTTCAAACTCAAATATTAAAGTCACATATTCCATTCAGTGTGTTTCACCGCAGTTTAGCAGCCTATTCTGTGTACTCTGTACAGTTGCAGAATAATAAGAAATACTGTTAAGTTTTCAAACTCAAATATTAAAGTCACATATTCCATTCAGTGTGTTTCACCGCCGTTTAACAGCCTATTCTGTGTACTCTGTACAGTTGCAGAATAATAAGAAATACTGTTAAGTTTTCAAACTCAAATATTAAAGTCACATATTCCATTCAGTGTGTTTCACCGCAGTTTAGCAGCCTATTCTGTGTACTCTGTACAGTTGCAGAATAATAAGAAATACTGTTAAGTTTTCAAACTCAAATATTAAAGTCACATATTCCATTCAGTGTGTTTCACCGCCGTTTAACAGCCTATTCTGTGTACTCTGTACAGTTGCAGAATAATAAGAAATACTGTTAAGTTTTCAAACTCAAATATTAAAGTCACATATTCCATTCAGTGTGTTTCACCGCCGTTTAACAGCCTATTCTGTGTACTCTGTACAGTTGCAGAATAATAAGAAATACTGTTAAGTTTTCAAACTCAAATATTAAAGTCACATATTCCATTCAGTGTGTTTCACCGCCGTTTAACAGCCTATTCTGTGTACTCTGTACAGTTGCAGAATAATAAGAAATACTGTTAAGTTTTCAAACTCAAATATTAAAGTCACATATTCCATTCAGTGTGTTTCACCGCAGTTTAGCAGCCTATTCTGTGTACTCTGTACAGTTGCAGAATAATAAGAAATACTGTTAAGTTTTCAAACTCAAATATTAAAGTCACATATTCCATTCAGTGTGTTTCACCGCCGTTTAACAGCCTATTCTGTGTACTCTGTACAGTTGCAGAATAATAAGAAATACTGTTAAGTTTTCAAACTCAAATATTAAAGTCACATATTCCATTCAGTGTGTTTCACCGCCGTTTAACAGCCTATTCTGTGTACTCTGTACAGTTGCAGAATAATAAGAAATACTGTTAAGTTTTCAAACTCAAATATTAAAGTCACATATTCCATTCAGTGTGTTTCACCGCCGTTTAACAGCCTATTCTGTGTACTCTGTACAGTTGCAGAATAATAAGAAATACTGTTAAGTTTTCAAACTCAAATATTAAACTCACATATTCCATTCAGTGTGTTTCACCGCAGTTTAGCAGCCTATTCTGTGTACTCTGCAGAGTTGCAGAATAATAAGAAATACTGTTAAGTTTTCAAACTCAAATATTAAAGTCACATATTCTGTGTAAGATGAAGAAGGCGGGTAAAAAGGGACGGGGAAGTGGACGTGATCCTGAAAGTTCAGGGCGCGGGTCAGGACGCGGAGAAACTGTGCCTGGTGCCAGAGCACAAGAAAGAAAGACATCCACCATACCTAGCTTCATGTGTAATTTTACAGGGCGTCGCAGGACATCACTCTCGAGGTCCGACCACTGCGAACAGGTGGTCGGTTGGATGACAGCTGATACTGCTTCCAGTCGGTTAAGCACCACCCTGTCTTCCACCAAGTCCACTCTCAGTAGCCAAGAGTCTGGTCAACATAATCCTCACTCTGATCATCCTTCCTCCCACCATACACGGTCTGGTCAAAGAAGTGATCCCACACTGGGATATAGTGAGGAGCTCGTCTCATCACCAATCCTTCATTTGACCCTCTCTCCAAGCACGCTTGCAGAGGAACATGACATCTTGTGCCCTGATTCACAACCTCTAGAGGCTACCCAATCTCAAGAAGATGACAGATGTGAACGGCATTTAAGGTCAAAGGAAGTAGTGGATGATGATGATGATGATGAGACACAGTTGCCATTAAATCAACCACTATTTCCGTCTCAAGACCTTGTTGAGGAGAATGTTATACAGTTGTCAATGACTGAGTATGTGGTGGGATCAAGACTTGAGGAGGATGATCAGAGTGAGGAAGTGGAGGAGGACTTGGTGGACGATGAGGTGACTGACCCCACCTGGGAAGGTGTAGAGCCGAGCGATGACAGCAGTCCTGAGGGTGAGCCATCTGCAGCACCGCAACAGGCTGGAAGAGGCAGTGGTGTGGCTACAGAAAGAAGGCGGACCGCACCAAACCGGCCCGCAAATGTTCCACGGAGCACCCCCTTGCGTAAATCTACCTTGCCAAGGGGTAGGTGTTCCGCGGTATGGCGTTTTTTTAAGGAAAGTGCGGACGACAAAAGAATTGTAGTTTGCAACCTGTGCCACACCAGAATGAGCCGAGGCATGAACACTAGAAACCTCACCACCACCAGCATGATCCGACACATGGCATCCAAGCACCGTAGTAAGTGGGAGGAACGCCTGGATCGCCCATCTGTGTCTGCAGGCCACACCACTGCCTCCTCTTCCCCTGTTTTCGGTGCCGGCCAATCGCCTGTCGAAGGCGCAGGCCCGCATACCTCCCGCCCTGCACCTGTACCATCTGAAGCACCATCAGCGACCACATCCACTTCCCTGTCCCAGCACAGCGTCCAAATGTCGTTACCCCAGGCATTTGAGCGCAAGAGAAAGTACCCAGCCACCCACCCACAGGCCATAGCACTAACCTCACACCTTTCCAAATTACTGGCCATCGAAATGCTGCCATTTAGGCTTGTGGACACTGAGTCCTTCCGCAGCCTGATGGCAGCAGCTGTCCCTCGGTACGCGGTCCCCAGCCGCCACTACTTTTCCCGGTGTGCCATCCCCGCATTACACCACCATGTGTCCCGTAACATCACCCGTGCCCTGACCAACGCAGTTACTGGGAAGGTCCACTTAACGACTGACACATGGACAAGTGCTTGTGGCCAGGGACGCTACATTTCCCTGACGGCACACTGGGTGAATGTCGTGGAGGCTGGGAGCGACTCGGACCCTGGGATGGCACGGGTGCTACCCACGCCGAGGATTGCGGGCCCTACCTCCATCAGGGTTTCCACCAGCACCTACGTTATTGGCTCCTCCTCCTCCGTTTCCACCTCCGAATTCTCTACACACACCGCCACTCCCCCATCAGCCAGTAGCTGGAAGCAGTGTAGCACTGCAGTGGGGAAGCGTCAACAGGCCGTGCTGAAGCTGATCTGCCTTGGGGACAAACAGCACACGGCCTCAGAGCTGTTGCAGGGGATTAGTCACCAGACCGAGCAGTGGCTCTCGCCACTCAACCTGCAACCAGGCATGGTTGTGTGTGATAATGGGCGTAACTTGGTGGCGGCTTTGGAGCTCGGCAAGCTCACACACGTACCATGCCTAGCGCATGTATTTAATTTAGTGGTGCAGCGATTTCTAAAAACCTACCCCAATGTGCATGATCTCTTGACCAAGGTGCGCCGCGTGTGTGCACATTTCCGTAAGTCATCAACAGCTTCAGCCGGCCTGTTGAAGCTGCAGCAGCGCTTACAATTGCCAGCTCACCGGCTGCTGTGTGACGTGAGCACGCGCTGGAACTCCACCTTCCACATGTTGGCCCGGCTTTGTGAGCAGCAGAGGGCAGTAGTGGAGTACCAGCTGTTACACGGTCGTCGCCTCTCCGTTCAACTTCCTGTAATCAGAAGTGAGGAGTGGGAATGGATGTCAGACCTCTGTGAGGTTTTACGCAATTTTGAGGAATCGACACAGATGGTGAGCGGCGATAACGCTATTATCAGTGTAACCATCCCACTTCTGTGTCTACTGAAACGCTCGCTGCTCACAATTAAAACCGACGCTTTGCATGTGGAAGAGGTGGAAATGGGGGAGGAAGAGCTTACACAAGGTGATAGCCAGAGCACCCTCACTTCGTCTTCTCAGCGACAATTGGAGGAGGCGGAGGAGGAGGAGGAGGAGGAGGAGGAGGAGGAAGACACGGTTGTCTCCGCTACAGAGGGTAGCCATGGAACTTTAGTTCCATCTCTTCAGCGTGGGTGGGCAGAAGAGGAGGAAGAGGATGAGGAGATTGAGAGTCATCCTCCTGGTGAGGACAGCGAAATCTTGCCTGTTGGTACTCTGGCACACATGGCTGACTTTATGTTAGGCTGCCTTTCCCGTGACCCACGCGTTACACGCATTTTAGACAACACGGATTACTGGGTGTTCACCCTTCTGGACCCCCGCTACAAAGAGAATTTCTCATCTCTCATTCCTCCGGTGGAGAGGACAAGCAAAATGGTGCAATACCAGAAGGTTCTTGTTGAAAAATTGCTCCAAAATTTTCCATCTGACAACGCTGGCGGCAGAGTACGTGCTACCTTGGCCAACCGAGAAGGGGAGAAAAGGGGAGCACACAGCAGTTCCGAGAAAGGCAGGGCAACACTCTCCAAGGCGTGGGACACCTTCATGACACCCCGCCAGCACCCTCACCCTGATGCGCAGCCTAGTGTCACAAGGAGGGAAAAGTTTTGGAAGATGGTGAAGGAGTACGTAGCAGACCGTGTCAGCGTCCTCAATGATCCCTCTGTGCCT
The DNA here is from genome assembly GCA_037306005.1 of Rhinophrynus dorsalis. Taxonomy (NCBI): domain Eukaryota; kingdom Metazoa; phylum Chordata; class Amphibia; order Anura; family Rhinophrynidae; genus Rhinophrynus; species Rhinophrynus dorsalis. Next base: position 74,130,751 of record CM074728.1, on the reverse strand, counting down.
TACAACTACTGGGTGTCCAAGCTGGACACGTGGTATGAACTGGCACTCTATGCCTTGGAGGTGCTGGCCTGCCCTGCCGCCAGCGTTCTGTCTGAGCGGGTATTTAGTGCTGCTGGTGGCATCATAACAGATAAGCGTATCCGCCTTTCCACCGACAATGCTGATAGGTTGACACTTATAAAAATGAACAAGGCCTGGATTTCCCCTGACTTCTCCACTCCACTGGAGGAAAGCCCCGGGGGAACATAAACTCACTTTATATATGTTATTTACAATGATGGGAATACTCTGTATTCCCATTCACCCCTTCCACCCAAAAAACGGGTATATGGTTGACTCTTAATCTTCTCATCCTCCTCCTCCTCTTCCATATGCCCTGGGATATAATTTTTATATAGGGCCAGCTCACCAGCGGGCCCTGTGATATAATTTTTATATAGGGCCAGCTCACCAGCGGGCCCTGTTTGACAATTTTTATATAGGTCAGCTCACCAGCGGGCCTTCTCATATAATGTTTTATTGGGTCAGCTCTCTAGCGGGCCCTCTCATATAATGTTTTATAGCGTCAGCTCACTAGCGGGCCTTCGCATATAATGTTTAGGATGGTCAGCTCTGCAGCAGACCCTCACCCATAATGTTTTAGATGGTCGGCTCAGCGCACGTTTCCCTCTTAATCATGGCCTCAGTTCAATAAAATCAAGGAAATTTTTGGGAGAATTTGCCTCTGTGCACGTTTCCCTCTTAATCATGGCCTCAGTTCTGAAAATCAAGGAAATTTTTGGGAGAATTTGCCTCTGCGCACGTTTCCCTCTTAATCATGGCCTCACTTCCGAAAACCAAGGAAATTTTTGGGAGAATTTGCAGATGATATACAAGTAAATATACAGCAAATATTGTTTGGTAACAATTTTTCGCCTAAAGTCGTTTTTATTTTCCTTTTTGTGTGTTTTATGGTCAGTCTGTAAAAATGGCGTACTACGGGCGAAAGATCGTTCCCAGCAGCGATGTTGGAGTCCAAGATGCATCCAGACATCCTCCCTATGCTGTCCCTGAACCATTTCTGTGGTGTTTCCATCCTTTTCTGCCCTTTTCCTATGGACCAGGCACCCTCCCCTCATCAGAGCAGGGGGTGCCTGGTGTAATGCTCGAGTCCTCCCATTGACTTCAATGGGGCTCGGGTGCTCGGCCGAGCACTCGAGCCTCAGGGGGTGCTCGGTTAGAGCACCCGAACACCCGAGCATTGGGGTGCTCGCTCATCACTAATTATTATTCTTTATTTATATAGCGCCAACTAATTCCGCAGCGCTGTACAATTGGGATCTAACTACTCTTGCTGTTCTAAACAATCAGAATGTCAGACACAACATGTCTGTAGAAAACTAAAACAATACAATAAAATGGCCTTGGATAAGCTCTCTCTTGGAGTAATCATTCTTATAAATTCCCAAAAGAAATCCAAATTTACTAATGTGGTGAGTAAATATGTATATAGATATATGGAATATTATAGAAGTCTAATAGGGCTTCCATAATTATGTTTGAATGAAGGTTCTATGTTATAACATAAAAAATTAGTTCATCAATACATAATCAATACCTAAGCGAATATGTCATCCTTCCCTGTACCATTTCTCAAAATAGCCTCCCACATGCTTTCCAAATTGCTAAAATCTTGAATTGTATACTGTTTTAAAGAAACTAAATATGTAAAAGAAAATTATCATCAGACAGTTGCCCTATATTCACCGAACAGAGAAGTAGAATGGGGGTCTGAGAACAGACCCCTGACGATTCCTTGGGGTATTGATGATGTATTGTGCTGGACAGTATCATGCCCTAAGCAATGCAGGTATCCAGAGAACCATTGTATCAGGCCTGAAAGCCTGACACAGCAGGTATATGGAGACTACATGTGCATCCCAAGATTGTGTGGTTGAGAGCCACAGACCTCCAGGTTGTGTTTCAACAAAGGGCAGCAGATTTATGACTTCCCCAGATGGCAGATAGGAGCTGTTTTGGAGTTTTTATCAGTTCTGCTCATATTGGATCAGACTTAGTAAAACACAGGAAATGCCCTTTAAAGGGATAGTAATACTTCGTTTTAACTTTATTTTATTTTGTAGGCATGAAAAAAACATGAAGAATGATATAAGTCTTATCTCTCAAACCTTTATGGTTTAAGAGATATTCACAAGCAAAGTATCCCCCTCCCGCCCCTTTTACTGATGTAAAACTTCTCAGCCAGGGCAGAAGGGAGCTGCCCAGGTAGACTGCAGAGAGGGACAATCTTCAATTAAGATAAGGGAAAAACCTGAAAAGCTTGTCAAGGGGGGCAGGGATTTCATTGTTTTCATAGGAATAAGAGTGTCCCCTTCTGTTATCTGTCCAGTCTATGGACTGCATTCTACATCTGAGAAGAGATTGTTTACAGTAGGTAAAAGGGGCGGGAGGGGGAAACTTTGCTTGTGAATATCTCATAAACCATAAAGGTTTGAGAGATAAGACTTATATCATTCTTCATGTTTTTTTAATGCCTACAAAATAAAATAAAGTTAAAACGAAGTATTACTATCCCTTTAAAGGAGAACTATACCTATAGGAATACATGTCTTAATGAATTTAACAGAATCACTTACCCAGACAAGAGTCCTTCATACAGAGGTCAAACATATTTATTTATATATATTTTCATAGCATTTGCAGTTGCCTGTATTTGCACCATTTTATCTCTGAATTTAGCTTTCACCTCCTCACAATAAGCAGCATACTTTATCATTTTGAATGAGATTAGCAGTAGAGGGAGAGAGCGCCACCAATGATTCTAAGGCTCCTTTCACTTGGGCAACTAAACTGTTGCACCCACCTGCTACAGTCCTGCTGCCCGTGTATCTTCACTCACCTCACTCCTGTGTTCTGCTGCCAATTGGAACGCAGGGAAGATGTATCTGATGGCTGGTCCATGTGAGTTCAAGGCAGTATTAATGTCTGGCACCCATGCAGGTCAGGCTTTCATTGGAGGTTTCAATAAGCAGTGCAACCTCCAACCCTGCTAGTTGATAAGGTCATCAAGTGGACCCATAGGCCAGTATGCAGGCCTTCCTTACTGCAACTTCACCATGTCCCTGAGGGAATGCGGTAAAGTTGGAGCAGGTTGAAGTATGGTGCATTCATGTAGGCGATAGTCCAGAATGCTACATTTCACCCTTGACATCAATTCTAAGCCAGAATTCTCTGGGTAGATTTTTCCCATGTGAAAGGGGCCAAACAGGACAGAAAATATTGTCGAGGTAGTAATATATCCCTTTTCAGTTATAAACTACCGCAGTGTTAAAATGCATAAGAAAACCCCCCCAGAAAAATAAATACCTGACAGCTATATTAAGGAGGAATTCCTAAACAAGTCTATCTATTAATCACATTAAGAACCACTTATTTCAAGATTACTATTCCTCTTTAGATCTAAACCATTGATGGGCAATCAGAGGTTGTTGTTGGACTAAAATTCCAGTTGACTGGCCATAGAGGATGGGAGATGTAGTCCAACAACAGCCGGTTGTTTTCCTGGTTTGCTATTCCTAGTTTAAGCGGTGCTGAGAATAGTATAATTGCATCTAAAGTCTTTTATGGGTCTGCATTAGTACAAATAATTCGGCTCTTTATAATGATATGATAAAGTAATCCAAGAAAAAGTCAGATTAATTCCTGATTGTGATTTTTCATCCCAACAGCAATATCCCTGTACCTTGCCTTTGATGGAACTGCAAGGAAAGGACATTTATTGATCTTGAATTCACATGTTTCCTTTCAACCAGCATAGAATTTGTTATTTAAGAACTGGCTGTGAATGTCAAAAGGAAAAGGACAACTATCTGTGCAACTTTTCACTATTTTGTTACATTCTATGGTGACAAATTAATGAGAAAAACAATTAAATTTATTGCACAGAAGTAAAGGTGGCATTTGTTTTTCTCTATCTTATATAAATATATGTCTGTACAGAAACGAATAAAGCACTCTCAGAACTTCCAGATAAGGTGAAAAAAAATCAAAGTTTACTGATGAACGTTTCAGTTAAAATCTAATAACCTCTCAGGATCAAGATATATACAGATTTATTATTGTTTTGCCTTGAAAAATAACACTCACACAAAGCGAGTGTTTCCCAGTTGGATATACACTGCTCAAAAAAATAAAGGGAACACTAAGATTACACATCCACTGCTCCAAAAAATAAAGGGAACACTAAGATTACACATCCTAGATCTGAATGAATGAACTGACAAAATCACACAAAAATTCTCAATGGAAATCAAATTTATCAATCCATGGAGGTCTGGATATGGAGTCACACTGAAAATAAAAATGGAAAACCACACTACAGGCTGATCCAACTTTGATGTAATGTCCTTAAAACAAGTCAAAATAAGACTCAATAGTGTGTGTGGCCTCCATGTGCCCGTATGACCTCCCTACAACGCCTGGGCATGCTCCTGATGAGGTTGCGGATGGTCTCCTGAGGGATGTCCTCCCAAACCTGGACTAAAGCATCCGTCAACTCCTGGACAGTCTGTGGTGCAACGTGGGGTTGGTGGATGGAGCGAGACATGATGTCCCAGATGTGCTCAATCGGATTCAGGTCTGGGGAACGGGCGGGCCAGTCCATAGCATCAATGCCTTCCTCTTGCAGGAACTGCTGACACACTCCAGCCACAGGAGGTCTAGCATTATCTTGCATTAGGAGGAACCCAGGGCCAACCGCACCAGCATATGGTCTCACAAGGGGTCTGAGGATCTCATCTTGGTACCTAATGGCAGTCAGGCTACCTCTGGCAAGCACATGGAGGGCTGTGCGGCTCCCCAAAGAAATGCCACCCCACACCATTACTGACCCACCGCCAAACCAGTCATGCTGGAGGATGTTGCAGGCAGCAGAACGTTCTCCACGGCGTCTCCAGACTCTGTCACGTCTGTCACATGTGCTCAGTGTGAACCTGCATTCATCTATGAAGAGCACAGGATGCCAGTGGCGTATTTGCCAATCTTGGTGTTCTCTGGCAAATGCCAAACGTCCTGCACGGTGTTGGGCTGTAAGCACAACCCCCACCTGTGGACGTCGGGCTCTCATACCACCCTCATGGAGTCTGTTTCTGACCGTTTGAGTGGACACATGCACATTTGTGGCCTGCTGGAGGTCATTTTACAGGGCTCTGGCAGTGCTCCTCCTGCTTCTCCTTGCACAAAGGCGGAGAGAGCAGTCCTGCTGCTGGGTTGTTGCCCTCCTACGGCCTCCTCCACATCTCCTGATGTACTGGTCTGTCTCCTGGTAGCGCCTCCATGCTCTGGACACTACGCTGACAGACACAGCAAACCTTATTGCCACAGCTCGCATTGATATGCCATCCTGGATGAGCTGCACTACCTGAGCCACTTGTGTGGGTTGTAGACTCCGTCTCATGCTACCACTAGAGTGAAAGCACCGCCAGCATTCAAAAGTTACCAAAACATCAGCCAGGAAGCACAGGAACTGAGAAGTGGTCTGTGGTCACCACCTGCAGAACCACTCCTTTATTGGGGGTGTCTTGCTAATTGCCTATAATTTCCACCTGTTGTCTGTTCCATTTGTACAACAGCATGTGAAATTGATTGTCAATCAGTGTTGTTTCCTGAGTGGACAGTGTGATTTCACAGAAGTGTGATTGACTTCGAGTTACATTGTGTTGTTTAAGTGTTCCCTTTATTTTTTGGAGCAGTTTATATATATATATATATATATATATATATATATATACTCATACACACACATCTGAACTGGGAAGCACTCACGCTTACTGAAAGTTAAATGCCTGGGTGCTGATGAGGGAACACAGGAATAGTTATGTAAGTGGTATCACAAGCGCTCTCAGGACTTCACAGAAGTTTGAAATAAAAGAAAATTTCATTTAATCAATGTTTTGGCTGTCTCTAGTCAGCCTTCCTTAGAATCCTGTGGAAGGCTGACTAGAGATAGCTGAAACATTGATTAAATAAAATGTTCTTTTGTTTCAAACTTCTGTGAAGTCCTGAGAGCGCTTGTGATACCACTTACACACTATATAATCTTTTTCTGATTTGCTGTCTGCCCTCGGGGCAGCAGGGGGGAAGAGATCGGCCGCACACAGCTAATCAGGCACTGATTTTCGCAGACCCCCTGCCCACTCTTGTGAAAATTGCTGCAGCGATACTCAGAGCTGCAGAGATCCAATAGGTCCCCAACATGTATAGCACGCCCAATCCAATGGGCAATGCACCTTTCGCTAGTGTATTTTATATATCTATATATATATAGTTCTGAAGTTGTAGATACGACACTCACAGGGTCTTGTAGAATTGCAAAGAAAGTTTACATTTATTGAATCAACGTTCTTGAGAAAGGCTGTTTAGACAGTCGAAACGTTGATTCGATAAATGTAAACTTTCTTTGAAAATCTACAAGACCCTGTGAATGCCATATCTACAACCTCAAAACTGTATGTATCTCTTTTCTTTTGATACAGTGAATGCAATCCAACATCCACAGAAAAAAAAAAAAAAATTAAAAATATATATATATATATATATATATATATATACATATACACATACATACATAAAGTAGAAAACTATATATATGACTATGGTCCTATGCATAAAATAGAAAATATCAAGCACTCACAGGACTTCAATTGGAGATGAAGAAAAGTGGTAATTTAATCGGTCAATGTTTCGGCCAGACAATGACAGTCCTGAGAAAGGCCAGCATTGTCTGGCCGAAATGTTGACCGATTAAATTACCACTTTTCTTCATCTCCAATTGAAGTCCTGTGAGTGCTTGATATTTTCTATTTTATGCACAGGACCATAGTCATATATATATAGTTGATCAACTGCAGGATGGAGGCCTCCCCACCAAGTTTCCAACAACTTCAGTCTTGTGCATTTGGTTGCCACTGTGTACCAACAAATTTTGCAATTTCATCTACCCATCTATTCTTTGATTTGTTCTTGAGTGTTTACTATGTGGCCTGCCCTTTTCCATTACAGGCACTGTATTCTTTCAGTTATGTCAAAGACCTTTGTTTGGTGACAAATCCATGCACGCATTTTTTTTGTCTCTTTTTGCTGTGTTCAGAATTTGATGCTCCATACTTCTCTTTGTAACCTTAAGTTTTTGCATAGCTTTGGCATTCAGTGTCCATGTTTCATAGCCTGGGAGGACACATTGGTTAATAACCTTTTGATTGAGGCTGAGTGGTAAATTTGTCTTAAAGACAGTACTAATATGTTTATGCAGAATAGTACCCTATTTGCTCTTGCAGCAGCTGATTGACTCTGCACACTGCTGTGAAGTCAGTCTATGGTCTATCAGTACTCCTAAATCTTTCTCTAATGAGGACTCCCCAAGTACTTTCCCATTTAGTTATATGTAGGATGTTTGTTTACATAACCTTACATTTATCTACATTAAATGACATCTGCCACTTTTCTGCCCATTCACTCAGTTTATCTAAATTCTTCTGCAGAGTAAAACCGTCTAGTTCTGTATGTATTTCCTTACACAGCTTTGTCTCATCAGTAAAATTGAGACACTACTTTCAATTCCCACTTCTAGATCATTAATAAACAAATTAAAAAGCATTGGACTCAGGACTGAACCCTGTGTCACCACACATACAACTCTAGACAACTTGAAAAAGTTTAATTTACAACAACTCATGGCATCTATCTTGAGTTCTCTATCCATTCACACATATCACCTCCAAACTGAAGCCTTTTAATTTATGCAGTAACCTGTTCTAAGGCACTGTATCAAATGGTTATGCAAAATCCAAGTATACTACATCAACATGAATTCCCTTGTCCAAATTACCACTTACCCTTTCCTAAAATGCAAGTAAATTAGTCTGACATGATCTATTCATAAAACCTTGCTGGCTCCTACTAATAATATGGTTTGTCTTCACATAGTTATGAATACTGTGAGTTAGTAATCCTTCTAATCTCTTACCCACTATATCAAGCTCACAGGTCTATAATTTCCTGGTTTGAATCTTGCCCCCTTTATTAACAATGGTACTACATCAGCTTACCTCCAATCACTGGGCACTCAATTTGGAGTGCCCACTACACTAGAATTTTGTTTAACCTTTTAGACAAATTTTGTCTCGTTGGTTTTAATAAATGTATATTTATTCTTGGATCAGAGGTGTAACTAGAAATCACTGGGCCCTGGTGTGAAAATTGCTGTGGGGCCCCCCGACCCCACCATGCAACTCCACCCCAGAAATGCCACATATATTGTCCACCTCCACAATGCCCCCATTGCCCACCTCCACATTGTATGCCCCATTGTCCAACTCCACAATGTCCCCATGTTCCATTTAAAATTGCCCCATTGTCCAGTTCCACATTGACCCCACTGTCCATTCCATATTGCCCCTGTCCACTACTTCAATGCCCCCACTGTCCAAACCACTTCATTGCCCCCACTGTTCCCTTCCATTTCATTGCCCCCACTGCCTACCTCCACAGTTTCCTTTTCTTCCAATTCGGTGATGGCTACCGGGCAACAGAGCAGTGCTGTATGAGTGTGCTCTTCTGTTTCCTATGCCCGGCAGATGCGCAGTGAAGGAACTTGCTTCACTGTGTTCATTGACTGCGCATGCGTGTGCACCAGAGGAAAAGGCAGAGGGCAGAAGGATTCCTGCTGTGGTGTCAGCAGTGGTTGACCGGGTAGCCAGGCCCCCTGGAGTGATGGGCCCCGTTGCAGTGGTGACCCCTGTAGTTACACCACTGGCTTGGATTGGTTTCTGCTACTTTCATAAGATCTGCTTGGCACCAAATTATCTCTCTACATACGGAAAGAGGAAAGTGTATCCAACTCCCACAGAACATATTCACATAGCTGGGAACTCTCTGGATTTGCCCTGGAGACTCCGTTTTTTTGCTGCTGATTACTGGGTATCCAGGGCAGTGGCTGATTCTCTGGATGTGGGGAGTTACTAATTAAATTCTGTCCACTTCTACATTTCTGCTCCTTCCCAGTCTGTTCCTCATACCTTTTCCACATGTCTGTTAAGCCCCATCCCCACTTGTGATTAAGCTCCACCCCATTTTTGAGGCTAATAAGGTAATTTATCTCCCCCAGTGGCACCACAGGACTCCCCTTCAGGAAGTCCACAAAACAAAGTTCCCATATACATACATGTTATACACACACACACACACACACACAAATATATATATATATAGATATATATCAATTTAATTATTTTAATCATTTGAGTGCCAGAAGGGTATCTAACACAATGCTTTGCATACCCATCTGACACTCAAAGTGTTAATATTTCAAACTTCAGACTGCAGATCTCCTCTCCCAAAGAAAATGCAATAAAAGTAGAACTAGGAATGCTATTTTCAAAGTGAATGCAGAAGAAAGTATAGCCTGAGGCCATTGTGGGTAGAAGGCTTAGCATATTTTTTTAAACAAAGAAGATTCTTGAGATTCATTTTGCAGTTTATTTAATTGGCGACTGTGGCCAAAAAGAGAATAAACAAACTGCTGAGACACAAACATTTAATGTTGACAGGAATGTTTGCATATGAGAGGAAAGAAGCTGCTCCTCATAATCAATATTGCCTGAAGAATTCCCTTGTTAAAGTCTTAAGAAACGATTTTTCTACCATGTGTAACATGGCATGTAGTACAGCTCACTATCCCAGGGTGCTTCTTTGAGAATATTTGATCAATTAGAGGAGTGTAACATGGGATATATAGAAAACAATCTGTGTAGTCATACAGATTGGAAGCTCTACAGACCAGGTCCCATTTATTCTTCTATTTCAATGGGCCATATGTTTAAGAGGTGCAGGCCTGGGGCAAACCAACTACAGTGCAGAGGGCAAACCTCCACATTCATTTAATTGGGGCCTTTAACACCCTTGAATATGTGAGAGAGGTCTCCTATAGCATTCAAGGGGTTAAAAAAAAGCCCATTTAGATCAATGGAAACTTTATTTATCCCCTATAATGCAGTTGGATTGCCTTGGAAATTCTATACTGTATGTTAAGGCTATATTACATGGGGGGAGGGGCCTGGTGGCTCTGTTTTAGCACATGTCAAGTTGATGTCTATGAGCTTTACTTTAATGTCCTGCTTTCGATTGGCATTGGTGGCGTGGACATTGCTGTATTTAGGTTTTGTGCTGCCCTAGGCCTGACTAAACTCTCTTCACCCCCCCAATCTTTAGAATGTCACCTGTACCATGCAGGCGATATCAGAATATCGCCCGCATGAAAACGGCGACATTCTGATGTTGCAGTTTTGATATGCCAGAAGCCCATGAGGTGCTATTCTGGAGCAACTAAACAATAGGGAACAAATGAAACACCTGATTAAATCAACTCCAAGAGGCATTACAAACACCATGAAAAATCAATGGGACATTTAAGAATGTATACACAACAGAATACCCCTGGTGTAAGATCATTTAGGATGCGGCTGGCTTATGCACCAGCTGCAGGTTAAACAACCTAATACCCCTGGTGTAAGATCATCCTCTGCATACATATAAAGTTCTGGAGAGAGTGGTGTTGCTGCAGCCCCCTATGCACATGTGACTGCCTCCCCACAGATGCCAGGTGTAGCACTCACTCTTAATATATATCGTGCCCAGGTGCACAGTGCTCCAAATGGAGATGCAAAAAATTTGAGGAAAGAGGCAGCACCAGTGGGACTTAACTGAATACATTTTAAAGTATAAATAATATGGTCAACGTCTCGGTCCTACATGAGGACCTTTCTCAAAACTGTCTTGAGAAAGGTCCTGATGTACAGCTATGTATCTAAGACCTCCCCTTTTGATTTATTCAATAATGTATAATGTATAATAAAGTAGAAGGTTCGTTAATCATGTTAAAAATGTAGAGGTGGCATGGCTGACAGCCAAACAGGGCTATAAAGGGATTAAATAAGGGCAAGTAGTATTTGGAACCTGTGTCATCTTGTTTTCCATAGTAAACCGACACTGTGGACCAACCTATTGAAGTGACTGAAGAAGCAACATCACACCTGCTGGCCGACCCCCTGCAGGATCTGTACTGCTGCAGAGCTGGCACCCAGGCTGAGGTGAGGCCACCACTGTCATTGACATGGGCGGGTGTGGAGGTTTCCCAGGGATGGGGGAGATATCTTGAAGCCTCTGTAAGCTGACTTCTGTGATAGAAAGTGTTGCCAGTGTTGGGGTTTGATAGACATTTTCTTTTGGAGCAAAAAAAAGAAGAAGACTCTTGGCTCTTGTTGCGATTCAATTCAGGCTGGTGGGGGATGCTTTTTAAGCCGCCCCCTGTAAAGTGCCGCCCTAGGTCTAGTCCTAGTCAGCCTAGGCCAAGATAAATCGCTGGGTGCGGAGAAGGTGTGTCACAAGACCGTCTGCATGGGTGTTGGTCATATATTACTGATCAGTGCCCACAAGAGTTAGCCAATCACTGGATGGTACAGGCAGCAATGCATCTTTCAGGCTGCCATGCAGATCAGCATGCTGGAGTCTGGATGTGACTAATGCAAGAGCACACCCAAGCAGCAGCATGCTGGTTTCTGGTGTATTCTGTGAGGAGGAAACTATTCTTGTGAACAGCACCACTGGGGGCAAGCTGTCCTATATGGTCGAGTTTAACACAGCATTAATATTTTCACCCATATGAACATAGCTCTATACCTGAGTCCAAAAGTGTTTAGTCTATGTACTTGATCAGGAAGGAAAATGGTCCAGGAAGCAGAAGAGTAAGAAGTGGAAGAAAAGGAGATTTGGCTGTTGAGAAAAGCCATCTGTTAAGGAGACCATGACAATAAAGAGAGCAGGATGAGGAGGAAAATGGGAGGATAAGGAAAGCGGACTGGTAAAGATAGCAGGTTGGACAGAGGAGAGTGAGACAAGCCTGAGTATAGGAGTAAGGAGGGAGCAGTCTTGCCTGAAGGAGTCCTCCTACCTTGTTCAGATGTGTGTCCCAGACAGGAATGTGTTGTGACTGCCATCTGAAGTAAGTGGACCTGTTTTATCCCTAATGCACATCACTATTGCATTTCCAGTCTTCTGACTGGTTGAGAAGGAAAACAAAACAATTGTTTCTCAGGATGTGAATCTGGTATTGCAGAACAATTTATGTGGTCCAAAAACAGAATTTACAGAATAATTTAATTCATATCTAATGGATTGTGATCAGGTATATTTTCTAAAAAAAGAAAGTGTCTAAGTTACCTCACTTAAATGGTACATTTCTACTGTGAACTGGTCACCTGTAATACCAGGTTAGAAAGGTAATGGGTCACTGGTTGAAAAGAAGCCCTGTGGTTGACAATGCCTGACTTGGAGTAGGCAACATTTGGCTCTCTAGCTGTTGGTCAGTTGTGGATGATGGGAGCTGTAGTCTCCAATAGCTATATCTCATCCTATACAAGAAGAAAATGGAACTGCAAACAGCTAGCTATGTGTTACGCAGGTGTTACATTTTTAAGGTCATATCCCGGAAAACAGACGGATCATAAATCCTTAGACTTGGTCTGTAAGCGAATGCATGCATCCTTACTGTCCTTGTTACAGACCAGCTCTATATAATACAGCCAACTCCACGGAAATACAGCAGATGCTGCATTTGTTAGCAGTCACTGAAGGGATCTGATATATGAAATCTGCCATGAGTCCAACATTCCAATAAATTGCGCACAGCTAGACCAGAATATTCTAGAATCTAACTCGACAGTAGATTCAGATTCATACTGGTGCATTCATCTGAATGGGAACACTTTAGCCGATACCAAAATCAGAAAAAAAGCAGCATTTTAAAGTACTTATATTTTATACGATGAACAACCAATTGCAGACACTTTGTCCGGTGAAGAGAATTTTCCAATTACTGAAGTAGATACTTCATTCTAGATCTTAAAACGTTACGTGCAAAAGGTTAAAGAAGCAGGCAACCCTGATGAAAAAAAATAATTTTTATCAAAATATAGAATAAATTAATGTAAAGTATATAGGAGCAGTTATATTTTATTTGACCAATTGCTAAAACTTCACCCAGTGAAAAGATGCACCCAGTAAATTCTCCTTTATGCTAGATCTTTAAACTTTTGCACCCCAGGTGTGTCTTCATCGCCTCATATCCGCAGATGCACATTGTGTTAGAATCACCCCTAAGCAGGGCTGGATTTACATCTCAGGAGCCTGTAGGCACAGAAATCTGAAGCGCCCCCCCATGGGCCATCTGCACAGGACACCTCCACAATGCTCCTAATCTCAACGTTGCCCCCCATCATCTCCATATTGCCCTCACATTGCCCCCATCATCTCCATATACCATATTGCCTTCACACTGCCCTCCATCAGCTCCACATTGCCCCCATCAGCTCCATATTTCCCTCATCAGCTCAATATTGCCCTCACATTGCCCTCATCATCTCCATATTACCCTTACATTGCCCCAGTGTCCGTTTCCTACCCTTCCCTGGTGGTCCAGTGGCAACAGAGCTCTGTACCTCCTCCTTCTGCACAGACCTGTAGCTGCTGGAGCTCCCGCACGGTCTTCAGTAATGCAGAGCGCTGGGAGATGATGCCATGTCCCAGTGCTCTGTATTACGAAAAACCCATCAAGGAAGCGCAGCAGCTACAGGTCTGTCCTGAAGGAGGAGGCACAGACCTGTCTTCATGGCGCTGGGCAGTGAGGTGACTCAGGCAAATTTAATAATAATAAAAAAAAAAACCCACCACACACATGATCCCAGTGACAGGCGCCCCTCTGTTGGGTGTGCCTGTAGGCAGATGCCTACTCTGCCTAATTCTAAATCCGCCCTTGCCCCTAAGTCCATCTTCTCCAAGGAGTTGTTGACACTGGGAACTGAGCCAGGTTTTCATATCTTCACAGACAGTGTATTGGCATCAAAGTCAGTTAAACAACTTAGCCACTCCTTCTCCCTTCTAACAACCTTTCTGAATACAAAAGCAGTGGGTACTAATCACAATCAATTAACTGACTTCCGCTCTTACCTCTCAATACAGACAGCAAAAGAACATTTAAAACATAGTCTCAGAACAGGGCAATTTAAATTACATGTTAAAAGAGCAAGTTTAGCATATAATATAAACAGTTTTGACCCTTTTCACATTATTATACACAAGGACAAAAAATATATATATTTCTGCTGCCAACACAAGCCGCTTCATTCTACTTTTAAAATAAAGAAGTGACAATTTCAAACAGCCTGCAGGCATTGCAACTTAGTAATAATAATAATAATAATAATAAAATAAAACCATTGCTGAAAACCAGTGGATCTATGATTATTTTTCATGAAGCAGCAATTTCTTCTTTAGATTTAAAGAATGGTTAGTAAGTAATAAGTATTTACCACATCATCACCACCAGATCATTAAAAGTTATATACCTTAATTAGTAAAAGTGCAGGGCATTGGTAGTAAACATACAATCGATTGAAAACATGCATCACAGAGGCATCAGTAATGAATCAATAGTCAGAGCAGGAGTCCACAGGCACACAGTCATCAATCAGCTTTAAAGGGATATTAATGTTTCATAATAAAAGCAGTTCTAATTAATCATCATAGTTTTTGGACTTTGGAGAGTGTTATTTCAATTCTGTCAGAGTTGTAGATCAAGAGTAATTCAATGACAAAGTATCCCCTTCTCGCCTGTAACACTGCTCAGCCAGATCAGAAGGGAGGTGCCCAGGTAGACTGCAGAGAGAGACAATCTTCAATTAAGATAAGGGAAAAACCTGAAAACCTTGTCAAGGGGGGCAGGTCTTTCATTGTTCTCATAGGAAGAAGATTGCCCCCTTCTGTTATCTGTCTGGTCTATGGACTGGATTCCACATCTGAGAAGAGATGGCTTACACTAGGTAAAAGGGGAGGGAGGGGGAAACTTTGCTTGTGAATATCTCTCAAACTTATATCGTTCTTCGTGTTTTTTTAATGCCTACAAAATAAAATAAAGATAAAACAAAGTATTACTATCCCTTTAAGCAATTTCCTAACACTTTAAAGTGGATTCATTTTATTAGTCATTTCAATATTCTGACAAACCCAAGTGTGTTTTTTTTTTTTTCTGAATCTTAATTTTAACCCTTTCACTGTTTGATGCGCCCAGTGTACCATGCACCACTTGTCCTTCTGGCAATAACAAGATTTTATACAACAATTATTGTTTGCGAGCATTCTGGGCTTCCCACACAGCTGCACTAAAGCAATACAGAGCGTGGAATCTTATCCTTTTCTGTATTGCAGAGGCTTGTGATATTTGATATTTCTAGTTAGCGGTTGAGCTATACAATCTATCCAGCTGGGCCTTTGATGTCTGTAAAAGAGTCTCTTGAGTGCAGTTATAATAAACCAGAGTCCAATGATAGATACCTAAAAGGTTATCGGAGATTAAGAGCAAACTCTAAAGAGCTTCTGCTGAAAACGCAATCAATTATTTGTTTCGAATCTTTCTAAAAAAAAAAAATTAGATTTCATTTAGAGGAAAAATCTACAGTCCCTTTTACCATCACCCTTTTAGACTTAGACAATGCTTCTTAGAATAATGAATCTGTTTATTAGTCTTTAACCCCCACTGGATGCTAGTCAGGTCTCCAACAAATTGCAAAGCAATGCATTGGAGACCACTCTGGAATCCAAGAGTTTAAAGAGGAAATCTTATATGGGACCAAATCTGGTCAGAAGGGAGCAGCTTAGTAAGGCCGATACAAAAATACCTGGGCCTAGATTCACTAAAGTTTGAAGAGGGCTAAAAATGTTGATGTCCTGTCGGAGTAGTGCGGAAGGCACGTCGATAGTAGTATCTTCAAAATCACATCACCATCACTCTGACAAAAATTTGCCCACATCAACATCCATCCAACAGGTTTATGAATGTTCACTCATCATCACATCAACAATGGTCCATTACCATATGAAAATGAATCATAACGACTTATGTCCACATAGAAATGCAGGATGATGAGCCAGTATCATATGCAAGGAGGTGTGTTGATATGTTAATATGGCACTTCGGCACATTTACCAAACTCTTTTAACAGCCCCTGCTGATGGAGTTCACAGTCTCAACTTCACCTCCCTGAGGCTGAGTTGCAATCTCTGTGTACTTTCCTATGCAGTAACAGCCCTCGATAAATCACAAGCAGGGAGGGTCGTGAACTGTTGTCGATGTGGAAGGAATTTCCTCCCTCACACATCATCAGCACTATGACAATCCTGAGGTCTAAGAGCTTTCTCTCTGCTGCCCCAGTAGGGGAATGTAAAGAATGCTTTCAGCACCATGGACAGCACCATTCACATATCCCTTCGAGTGTCAATGGATGTGTATTGCTCAAAGGGTTAAAAAAAAAAAAAGTACACAATTATCCCCTCAGCTTATCCCCTCATATTTATTTCATACATGTTGTATACTCCAAAGAGAAGAAGGCTAGGGGTCAGACTGTATCCATGGGGATTTGTGGCTACCACTTGCCCCCAACCTTGTTCCCTTGTCAACTGGTAGCCATAGAACCCCATGTACACTGCCTAGCCCCCAGACTTGTTCCCTTGCCCACTGGTAGCTACAGATACCTATGTACACTGTCTGACCCTCTCCCCTTGCCTACTGTTAGCCACAAATCCCCATGGACGTTGCCTGTCCCTTAGCCTTGTTCCCTTGAGAGTGTACGACATGTATTTAATTCTGCTTTTAGCCATAGTGCTGGTGATGTGTGAAGGGAGAGCATCCATTCCACATCAACAGCACTTCAACAATCCTATATGCGAATCAGGACCTTCTCCTCCCCTAAATGTTAGTGAATATGTTGAAGTGTGTGTACATAGAAATGTCAAAGTGTTTCGAACACATCAACAAAATCATTTCACCACAGCATTGACCTTCAGTGAATCTAGGCCCTGGAGTGTTATGCACTGAGGTGTGTTAAAGAGGTGATAAAGTGAACGTGACTTCTTCAGTGATATCACTTCTCCAAGTCCTATCTCCAACTTTGGAGATATCAGTGAATAGGCTCTATAGTATAACATGGGAACTGGAGAAGTGATATCAGTGGAGAAGTCATACTGCTTTTTACCTCTTTATCAACCTGTAGTGCATCTCCCCCTGGAGTATTCTAAGGCAAACCAAAGTGACACTGTAGAGCCAAATAAAAATGACCATTGATTTAAAAAACATGTTTTAGACCGTTGAATGCTAGAGAGGTGTCCAACTCATAAGACCTCCTTGACATTCAAGGGGTTTTAAATCCTCATGTGAATCAATGGGAATTTGGGAAGTTTTATTTGCCCCTATGGTGAAATTGGTTTATTCCAGGATTGCTATAGTTTCTCTCAGTGCATCGCTCTCAGGTATGTTACAGAGGTTTCAATGCACAGTCCCTCTCTGGTGTCTAACAAGAGCTTTCAGGGTCAGTATAGACTGTATTACAACTGATCAGCCTGAGACTTATTGTCTCAGATTTGCTCTACAGCCAGACTAAAATGTAAAGGCTTAACCACTTGATCGTTAGAGAGCTCTCTAAGGCATTGCAAAAGCAATGTGTTGGAAATCTCTCTAGCATTCAAAGTTTAACCCCTTCGTGCCCTGTGACGTACCTGGACTGTCACTCTGGTCCAACACTTAAGGACCAGTGATGTTCCTGGTACGTCATGTACTTTTACTCACCGCACTCCTGCAGGAGCGTGGTGAGTAATATCATGGACTGAAGTTGATCGCTCCAAGACTGGAGCGATCTCTTTCAGTCCTTCTTGTGACGTGCCGCCCCATGTGATCAGTCACGTGGGATGGCACGTTGAACTCGTCTATTTGGTCCTTAAAGGACCAGACACCGTGGAATCGCTGGACCTTAAGGGGTTAAAGCAGGCATGTCAAACTCAAATATAGTCAAGGGCCATATACTCAACATTTCCCTCCACAACATTAGCTGTTAGGGTCCGCATGTGTGTTTAATTTTATTCTATTACAAGATGAAAGACCCGTTTACACGGGCCACAGTTCCACCTTTGTAGGCATGAGCAGTAGAGAGTGGCCGTGCCGCGGCTGATACGGAACGAAGTGCTCCGAATTCAGACCGGAGTACTCTCTGTGCAACTCCGGTCTGAATACAGAGAGCCCCACTCCATAACACCACGGCGCAGGAGTCTGTACTGCACATGACTAAAGCGCGAGCAGCTGTCTCTACTGTACATGATGGCTTCTGAAAAACCTTAGCAAATTATTATATAGGATACTATTATATAGGATACTATATACATACCTAGGAACTTTTTCTTCTGGTGTGCCTAGAGAGGGCTTATGTGGTGCCATTGGGGGATGTAAAAGACGAGATTTGCGTCACAAAGGGGCAGGGCTTAACGCATTGTGTCATTAAGTGGATGGGAAGTGGGCAGAACAGTGTGGGAATGTGGAGAAGTGGGCAGTAAATGGGAGAACAGGGTGGGAAGGAGGAGAAGAGGGCAGGAAAAGGGGGGGAACAGGGTGGGAAGGAGGATAAGTCAGCGGGAAATGGGAGAACAGGGTGGGAAGGAGGAGAAGTGGGCAGAGTTTCATAAGAAACTCATCACACCCAAAGAATCAGTGTCTGTTCCTGGAGATCCGGTAATTCACTGCAAGATCCGGACAGTTCCAAGGTATGATTATTTATATATATATATATATATATATATATATATATATATATATATATATATATATGTATATATTATATATAAATCTTTTGGGATCTTTATTAAGACAGTCTTATAGTGTATACCACCTCCAGCATAACCCAATACAGAATAAATAAAATTAACCAAAAATGTGTTATTGGAAAGTAAAAAAAAAATAAATAAATAAAAAGAAAGTCACATTACCACAGGACACAGTATAAAACCTTACTTGAGTACCTTGGGAGAATAGAAGGCAAATGGAGTGTTCACATATGAACAATAGTGCAGCTATGTAACTGCCCAGCAATATACATATTCAGATGTTACTTGTACATTGCATAATCTCAGGAGTGTTACATTTGCATATGCAAACTGGTGCGATGTTACTTGACACCTCTCTGGTATCCAAAGTCACTGAGAAAAAAATTACATTGATATTAATGAGGCAACCCTTACTGCTTGGTTGCAGGGCACTTAAAGGGATAGTAATGTTTCAAAATAAAAGCAGCTCCAATTAATCTTCATTGTATTTGGGGCATGGAGATTGTTTTTTGAATACTGCCAGAGTTGTAGTTTAAGAGTAATTGAATGGTAAAATATCCCCCTCCCGCCTTTTTTACCTAGTGTAAACCACCTCCCCTCAGATGTGGAATCTGGTCTTAAGACTACGCTGCTCACATCAAGGGACAATCTTCTTACTGTGAGAACAATGAAAACCCTGCCCCCCTTGACAGGTTTTTCAGGTTTTTCCCTTATGCTAATTAAATATTGTCCCTCTCTGCAAGCCATCTGGACACCACCTTTCTGTTCTGAGGTGAGCTGTGTTACATCAGTATAAGGGGCGGAAGGGGGATACTTTATCATTCAATTACTCTTGAACTAC
This sequence comes from Rhinophrynus dorsalis, assembly GCA_037306005.1. Classification (NCBI taxonomy): domain Eukaryota; kingdom Metazoa; phylum Chordata; class Amphibia; order Anura; family Rhinophrynidae; genus Rhinophrynus; species Rhinophrynus dorsalis. The sequence continues at coordinate 74,111,157 of CM074728.1, read as the reverse complement.
AACTTTGACAGTATTGAAATAACACCCTTCAGAAACAGAACAGAAAGGTGGTGTCCAGATGGCTTGCAGAGAGGGATAATCTTCAATTGGCATAAGGGAAAAACCTGAAAAAACTGTCAAGGGGGGGCATGGTTTTCATTGTTCTCACAGTAAGAAGATTGTCCCTTGTTGTGAGCTGTCTCACCAGATTTCACATCTGAGAGGAGGTGGCTTACACTAGGTAAAAGGGGTGGGAGGGGGATACTTTATCATTCAATTACTATTGAACTACAGCTCTGACAGTAATGAAATAACACTCTCCATGGCAATTGGCTGCAGCCACCCTCGGGAAGGTTGGATGGTGAACCAGAAACAGATTTATATATAAGTAAGGAATTTCCATTGAAGCTCTTATTTTGATCCAGTTCATGAGAGATTTGATTCTCCTACCGACCTCTATACTATGAAGTGCTAACTAATATTCCCAGTTTGCCATAACATGATACTCTCCCTTGTGTATTATACTGGACACACAATTAAAATAAATAAATAAATCACTGCTAGTATGTAAGCTAACCTTAATTGGAAATCATTTTTATTCTCACCGATCAGTAAAATGGTCTAAATTTAGAAAATACATCATTCAAGAATATGAATTAAATAAAGCTAAAATATTATTGCAACCGACAGCTGCTAAGCAGAAGTGTTTCATGTCCAGGAACTCACAGGGATGTGTATTCTGATAACAAATCCCGATTTGCAAGTACAGAAAAAATTGCAAAGCAGAATGGACAGCTCGCGTGCCCCAAGGATGGATAAACAGAACCACTTCCAATCAGAAGAGAAATCTTAAGAGCCATTGTGGATAATTTAACAAATCAAGACTAAACCAGAGAGGAAACCTCATGCAGAGCAGAGGTTCCAGCACATTCCTCTAAATCATTGCATATTAAGCACTTGCATTCAAAATGTGACATATCGTAATGGCTTTTTTAAACAATATTCAATACTAGTTTTAAAGCCCGTATACACGGGCCAACAATGACAGCGCTGCAGTCATGGTCAGTACTGACTGCCCGCGCCACGGCTGATACGAAGCGGGGCGCTCCGAATTCAGACCATAGTCCTTTCTACGCACCGTATCAGCCACGGTGCGGGCAGTCTGTACTGTGCATGACTGCAGTGCGTGCAGCCATCTCTACTGTGCAGGACGGCTTCTGACAAACATCCTTAGCGAATTATAATATAGGATAATTTAAATCTATGCAACCATGTTTTTAAGCTAATAGTTTTATTAAGAAACATGAATAAAAGGAGGGGCTATTGTTGAAATACAGCCCACATCATCCTCAGCAAGTCAACCTGTAGAGTTCTGGCCAGTTCAAACCCCACTCTCAGTTTCCCCTTAAAAATGTGTGAAATGAGTAGCTCAGAACTCAGTACTGGGTCTGTGCTTTTAAATGTTTGTCAGACTATAGAAAGCGACATTTCCAGATTTGTAGATTACACATTGAAACAATATAAACCCTTTGAGTGTCAGAGAGGGATCCAACGCATTGCATTGAATATCTCTATAGTACTCAAAGGGATAAGAAAGCACATGAAGGATTGGCCAGGCAAATGACACCTGGTTCATTTTAGAAAATGAAAAGTTACGTAATTGAATTGTAGAAATAATATTGCTACCAGGGGCGGACTGACAGGACCCAGGGCCCCTGGTCCAAAAAGAGGTCTGGGCCCCCTGCAGAAATCTCCACAATGCCCCTTCCACCTCCACAATGCCCCCATCATCTCATCGCCACAATGCCCCCTTCTCTCCACAATGCCCCCTTGATCTCATCGCCACAATGCCCCCTATCTCCACATTGCCCCCTTCATCTCATCGCCACAATGCCCCCTTCTCTCCACACAATGCCCCCTTGATCTCATCGCCACAATGCCCCCTTCTCTCCACAATGCCCCCTTGATCTCATCGCCACAATGCCCCCTTCTCTCCACATTGCCCCCTTCATCTCATCTCCACAATGCCCCCTATCTCCACATTTCCCCCTTCATCTCATCTCCACAATGCCCCCTATCTTCACATTGCCCCCTTCATCTCATCTCCACAATACCCCCTATCTCCACATTGCCCCCTTCTCTCCACAATGCCCCCTTGATCTCATCTCCACAATGCCCCCTTCTCTCCACAATGCCCCCTTCTCTCCACATTGCCCCCTTGATCTCATCTCCACAATGCCCCTTTCTCTCCACATTGCCCCCTTCATCTCCACAATGCCCCCTTCTCTCCACAATGCCCCCTTGATCTCATCTCCACAATATTGCCCCCTTCATCTCCACAATGCCCCTTCTTTCCACATTGCCCCCTTCTCTCCACAATGCCCCCTTGATCTCATCTCCACAATGCCCCCTTCTCTCCACATTGCCCCCTTCATCTCCATAATGCCCCCTTGATCTCATCTCCACAATATTGCCCCCTTCATCTCCACAATGCCCCTTCCACAATGCCCCCTTCCACAAAACCCCCTTCATCTCCAAAATGCCCCCTTCCACAATACCCCCTTCATCTCCACATTGCCCCTTCCTCAATGCCCCCATCTCCACAATGCACCCGTCTCCACATTGCTCCTTCATCTCCACAATACCCCCTTTCATCTCCACCATGCCCCTACCTGCAGTCCCTGGTGGTCTAGCGGCGTGGGGCGCGCCTCTAGTAATGCAGAGGCTGGGAGATGATGTCATCTCCCAGCGCTCTGTATTACTAGAACGGCCCGGCGGCCGTTGTAGGAGAGCTGCTGAGCAGCTCTGGAAGTAGTGGCGGCGGCGGGCCCCCTTCGGTCACGGGCCCTCGGTCCGTGACCGAATGCCCGATGGTCAGTCCGCCCCTGATTGCTACTTTATTTTATGGGATCATTTTATGAAAATCCTCAAGACAATATTTAGGGAAACTTGTGAACCGAATACTTGGCAAGAAGTGCTCAATATCCAGCAGCAGTTTCAAAAGCAAATAAAATGCTTTTTTGTCCTAGCCTCTCCCCTATTTATGGTCATCTGTGGAATTCATACAAAGTACCTACAACCTCATACCTTAGGCCTCTACTTTAGCTCCTGTTGACTGTCCCAGTTGTGACCCATCACTTTTTGTCTGTCTCTTCTCTGGCTTCTTGTTTTATCACCATGCTTATCAGTTTGTTTTTCTGACTCCTGGCCTGACGTGACTTTCCTACTGCCCCACAATTCATTATATTGCCTCAGATTTCTGTTTTTGCCTTCTGGTGGCTTTTTACTTGTCTAAGCTTTGACTATTCTGTAGTCTTCAGTTTTTTTCTCTGTACCCTGTTTTCAGCTGCATTTCTGTTACTTTTGACTTTTTTTTTCTCCTGATTTTGGTCCCCATGAAGCTACTCACCCATAAAGTGAGGTTTTCTCTCCTTTTTCAATCTCCATCTCTTCTGGAGAAATGGTCTGAATATCAGCCTTGTCTCCACTAGTGGCAGTCTAGTGCACGGTCTCCTTTCCATGTACCTTATTCTGCCAGTTTCATCCTCCAAATGCTGTTTTTAGAATTGCACACATGGCAAATTCAGTTTGTTTTCACCCTTCTGCAGGTCCAAGGTGGTATTAACTTCCATTCAACCTTAATGCTTCAGACAGTCACTGCAGCAGCTATCCAATCCAGGCTTTGTCTCAACTGGTGCTTGGTATCCGACTCCGCAGTTAGCGCCATTATTCTGATTAAGGCTGCAGCAAAAGCTATCACAAGCAGCACTCACCATAAGCATCGAAGCTTCACTTGCTTGTACCACTTACCTGACCGACTGCTTTCGGCAACTCTGCAACTGTCCAGCCACTACCATTCAGTGTGCTAACTATTTTGGACCAACCAGCAGGAATTTAGGGATGTACTTAAATACAAGTACCATTGGTAACCTCTCTGTTACCAGTATTGTGCCCAGAGATAAGTTAGTTCACTCTCTCTCCAGTGAAGGCTCAGTCAGTTGACTCAATATGGTTCAATAAGTTTTTCACAGAAAAAAGTAATAAAAGCTAGGAAGATAATAAGCCATATTAAAATTAATAATGTTAAAAATGAAGTAAAATGCCTTCTATACATTTCGTGCCTATCTCTGCTTGATGAAATGGCTGGCGGGCCCAGAAATGCATAGAACACATTGCACTTTTGTGTGTGGTTTTAATAAAGTTGTAGTCTTTTGATCTACATGGTTTACCATCTCCATAGTTTTTATTTCTTTTTCTGTGCAGCTACCCATTGATCCAGATTGAGCCGACTGAGGGAGCATTGAATGAGGAGAGCTTGCGCTAAATTTCTCATGAGTGCAATACCAGTAGGTATTGCATGCATCACTAAATTATATATTCCAGCTGTTATGCGGTCCTCCTGAGGTCTGATTTCAACATAGTCTGTTTTCTCGCTTTTCTGTGTCCAGTAAAAAAAGAATAAAAAAAACCCAAAACAAAACACAAAAAAAGTAAAATTAAACAAGCAGTTTGATACAGGGACAAATACAGAGCAAATGTTGGGACCAACCCTTTCCTCTTCATGTTCTCCACAACTAACACAATTAATAAATGAAACATGAAATACTTCCTCCTAAGAGTGAATTTAATTACATTGTACCAGTATATTAAAGGGATAGTAATACTTCGTTTTATCTTTATTTTATTTTGTAGGCATTAAAAAAACATGAAGAACATGAAGAACGAGTCGTATTTCTCAAACCTTTATGGTTTGAGAGATATTCACAAGCAAAGTTTCCCCCTCCCACCCCTTTTACCTAGTGTAAGCCATCTCTTCTCAGATGTGGAATCTGGTTGTAAGGCCAGACAGATAACAGCAGGGGACAATCTTCTTTCTATATAAACAATGAAAGGGTTGAAATAACACTCTCCAAAGTCCAAATACTATGATGATTAATTAGAGCTGCTTATATTATGAAACATTAATATCCCTTTAAAGATCAACACAAATATATCTCAGCTGAATTTTTTTTTCCCAAGGCTAGAACAAAAGATGAAGAAATCCCTACAGGTAATCAGTTGAAGGTTTTAGGATTAAAATATTAAAGAAGGTTTTGTTTTTAAAATTAAAGACTGTTTAATGATTTCTCAATCAAGAAATCAAACTTCATATTGTGTAATGGGCCCTGCCAGGGTAGATAGTGAGGCTGAATGACAACTTTGAGAAGGAATGTTGCCCCACTGAAGTTTGGGCAGAGGGAGGAGATGGCTTCCTTTGTGGTTTTCCAACTACATATCCTTAATTGTGCTATGAAGAGCGACAAAAATATTATCCTGCAACTAAGACTGATTATTAGCCAGTACTGAAGCAATTCTGGTAAAAATCATAAAGGTAGAGCTACATTTCAGCATTACACGGGGTGCAGTTCCCATTTGCTGCTAGTGACAGGATTCCTAACATGACACGAACAGTCTTTAAACTTCACTAATACAGATCTCTGGTTGCTTTCAACCAGCTGATGGAGTCTGTTTTCTGAAAAATTCTAACATGTGACAGTTGTTTTGGTGTTGCACAGTATAGCCTGCAGACACGCCACTAAATCTGCTCCTGTAAGTATAATATAGATAAAAAAAACAAACGTATGTCTTCATACATGATTTGAAATATGTGACAATCTAACCCTTAAAAGCAATGCAGACTCAAGCTTGAACAAAACACCTGTGTGTCAGAGCCTGACACATAGACTGTCATACAGAGAAGGGTGGTCTCTGTAGTGAAGCAGTGACCAAAGGGAATGTAAAATGGATGCAGTTTACATCAGAAAGTGGCAACAAAAAGCAAGTATGCAATTTTTTAACCTAGTAATGCTTGTTAAAGATAGTCAAGTACTTTTATTAGACAACTGTAAAACAAAACGTATTATAAAAGGTGGCAGTTTGCCTTTACAGTCCTGGAAAATAGGAGCCGTTCTTGAGGAAATCAACTACAGCATGGTGGAAAATGAAAGTTATAATTGATTTAAATGGGGATTTTTAGACCTTGAATGCTAGAAAGGTGTCAAGCAAATTGCACAGCAATGCACTAGAATCCTCTCTAGCAGTCAAAGTTTTAAAATGTACATTTAAAGGGATAGTAATGTTTCACAAAAACAGCAGCTCCAATTAATCTTCATAGTATTTGAGCCATAGAGAGTGTTATTTCAATACTGTCAGAGTTGTAGTTCAAGAGTAATTGAATGATAAAGTTTCCCCTCCCGCCCCTTTTACCTAGTGTAACACTGCTCCCCTCAGATGTGGAATCTGTTTGTAAGACCAGACAGATAACAGCAGGGAACAATCTTCTTCCTATGAGAACAATGAAAGCCCTGCCCCCCTTGACAAGTTTTTCAGGTTTTTCCCTCATCTTAATTGAAGATTGTCCCTCTCTGCAATCTACCCGGTCACCTCCCTTCTGCTCTGGCTGAGCAGTGTTACATCAGTAAAAGGGGTGGGAGGGGGATACTTTGTCATTGAATTACTCTTGAACTACAACTCAGAATTGAAATAACACTCTCCAAGTTCCAAATACTATGATGATTAATTAGAGCTGCTTTTATTATGAAACATTACTATCCCTTTAAATAAATCAATGACAGTTTTCAGAATTACGTATTCTATGGTCTAGTTGGCTTACTACACTTTACCTTACAGAATACGGTAAATATTTATGCTGAACTGCCCTGCTAAATTATTCCATGCCAAACAACAGAATCTGCTTCTCCATTTTATTATGTGATCCTGATTTATTTCCTTTCCATCGGGAAAGCAATAAAACAGCTGTTATGCAGAGGTATTTAAAATAAAAAAAATCTGCTCTGTGTTTTAAGGTTAAATCCCCTCTCTCTTTATTGAAGTGAAATATTTATTTAGATAGTCGACGAGGGAAAGAGATGCCTTCAAGGAAAGGTTTGAAGCATGCATGCATATTACCAAATATCTAAGCAGTATAGTCTTGTACTGATTTGGATACTTCAAGGTAATAAATGCAAATAAGTTTCCCCTAGATATCCCTACCTAGGCACATATCTCTCTTGCTATAAAACTTGTGCCACAGCTGGTGTTCCGTAGACAAATGGGAGTATTTTTAACACAGAAAATTTGATCCTAACAGGTGTTCGGTTTTATTGGATATCTTCTTTAAGTCATAAATTAGCAGGAAGAGAAAAACTTTTCTGAGTGAGACTTGTTTTAATCTGAATGATGCTCCTGTTAAACAAGAGCTTTGACTCTGTGAGAAAAGTGAACAAACCGTTGGGTGTGTAAAGTATTGTGAACACTCAGATCTGACCTGGAGACTCCACTTTTAGACTTAATTATTGGGTCTTCAGGGACAGAGGCTGATTCTCAGTGAATCTCAATGAGTTTCCTTGTAACTCCACTTGCTTCACTGCTAGATCCATTCACTCTGCTTCCTGTTCTTCTCACTTCCCACTTACTTTTAGGGAAAATCCTTCATCTCCTCCACAAATTATTTCTCTGCATCAGTCAACAAGAGCAGGGTAGGAATCTTCTTCCAGATGGCTCCATAAATAAGGGAGATTGTTTTTGTGGTATTATGTTTGGTCTCCCTGCCAGGGATAAAGCCTGCCTGATCTGAATGTATAATGTCAGGTAGGAGGGGTGATAATTTGTTAGCTACTGCCTTGGCAAAAATAGTAATGTCATCATTTAATTGCGAAATGTGACTGTAACTCCAGGGTTTCAGCACCAGGGTGTGTAAATATATTCCAGAGTGTGCTTGTACAATAGCTTCCTTCTTTTATTCAAAGCTCCCGCACGCCAGTGAGGCTCCTGCTGGTGGAGCTGTCATTTGAGTGTTGCGGCTAAGAGAAAACAACAGAAGAAGTGCCTGGTGACGGAGTTGTCATCGGAGGAGTTGAGTGGACAGAGTGGCTGAAGTTGGAACATCATCAGTGGAGGACGTCTGCCAGTACGGAGGTGACTCACGCTGCGAGAGAGCGTGGTGTCCGAATAACATCGGGGCAAATTGGGAGACTTTGAACTAAGGGAGTTGTTCTGCCTGTACCATTGGGGATTCTGTAAGTGCTTTTAAAGATATTGCGTGTGGAGAATAAAATAAGATGCTTCGCTTTTAGATGGTGCTTTCTGTGCTTTTTTCATAGATGCTTATGTTTTGATGTGCTGTATGGTGGAAGACTATACTTAAAGGGATAGTAATACTTCATTTTAACTTTATTTTATTTTGTAGGCATTAAAAAAACATGAAGAAGGATATAAGTCTTATCTCTCAAACCTTTATGGTTTATGAGATATTCACAAGCAAAGTTCCCCTCCCCGCCCCTTTTACCTAGTGTAAGCAATCTCTTCTCAGATGTGAATCTAGTTGTAAGACCAGACAGATAACAGAAGGGGACAATTTTCTTTGTATGAAAACAATGAAATCCCTGCCCCCCTTGACAAGTTTTTCAGCTTTTTCCCTTATCTTAATTGAAGATTGTCCCTCTCTGCAGTCTACCTGGGCACCTCCCTTCTGATCTGACTAAACAGGGGGGGGGGATACTTTGCTTGTGAATATCTCTTAAACCATAACGGTTTGAGAGATAAGACTTATATCGTTCTTCATGTTTTTTTAATGCCTACAAAATAAAATAAAGATAAAGGGATAGTAATACTTCATTTTAAGGCTGCATAAGAACCAACGGATGAAGCTACAGATTGTGGACTTGTCTATCTGTCTCACTCCATCTTATTCTACCTAAACCATTTATCATTTCCATTTTTTTCTATATTGGGATTGTATGGTAATTGGGTGAAGAGTGGGGGATTGTGTAATAAGATATATTTGTATCCCTAAATATTTCATATGTGGGAATGTGTGTCTGATTGTCATACCACTTGGTAATAAGTGTGTGCGCGACCCAGAACAGTAGTTTAGGTAACTCACACATAGGTTGGGGTCCTTGTCAGACTTTATGACAATTGCATTGTTGGTCTCTAACACTTTTGCGGGTATCATTTAGCCTGGACTATATCAATGCTAAATTGTTAAGTGCGGGCTCAGTCCACCAGATTTTTTCCAAGGCAGTGGTCTTTATAGCCACCCACATTTCTTGTTGAGTAAAGCATTTTTCTAAATCTTGAATACTATGAGAGACAATCTTGTACATTTTGCATCTAACAGGAAAACAGGAGATCTGTGTGGTAAGTTCTTCAAAGGATAGCTGTGGTTTGACATCTTTTAGATTATGCATCATGGTAAAAATATTTAAAAGAATTTCCTGTGTCCTTGAACTTTGCCTTGTTTGTGTTTTAGAAATATATGCTTGGTCTTGTTTTCATTTGCGGAGTCTTATAGAACTTTACGTCATTTATTACCAGGAAATATTGCTGGTGCTTTTGTCAGATAAAGAATTTATGAAATTTAGATATTACAAGTTTTGATAATTTCAGTGATCTTAATTCCTGGGGTGCTGGGGTAGTTGGATATGTTTTCCTTCTTAGGAGGTAACTTTTTTCCATCTGAATTTATTTAAGCCTTTCCTTTTTAAGGTGTTACATAATTTTAAGGTACAGACACCTAAAAAGAACTGGGTGATATATATTTTAACAACTTGTACCTCATTCTAGAATCTATAAAAAAATTCTATGTTGGTATTCCAAGGCCTAAACTCTAGTCTAGCATATGATTTGATGGAGCAGACATTCCTACCTTTTCCAAAGCTTCCATTGATTATCCAGGATTATCGTTAAATGGGCTGAGTTAAGATCACACCCTCACTGAACACAAGAACAGTGGAAACTAATCACTATCAGTGAACTAACTTTAGTCTTATCTATAGAATATGTATGAGATACTGGATGGCGCTCTGTCTATATTATACTCTAGAATAGATCCAGCCGCTATATTCCACTGTGACTGGGGAGCGATAACTCACCTCTAAAAAACAAACTAACAGTAAAAATGTGGAAAGAAGCGCCAATAAGGGACAGTCCCGGGCATTCCGGGATGTGTGGTCACCCTACCAAGCACCCGCTCAACAGTCGGGGGGAAAAGAAACCCTGCCCGCGTGAAAGAGTGGAGGGGAAATAAAGTCGAGAGGAAAGTCTAACTGGCAAATAGGAAAAGCTGTAGCCGGGAAATCAAGCAGCTTGCTCGCATCCACACAGTGAGTCTAAGTGGAAAGGATTCAAATTCTGCCCGCACCCGTAAGCAATACCAAGTTGGTGAAATAGGCGTCTAATATATACATCCATATGCTCAAATGTCTCATGTAAAAAAGGAACTGGCTTGCAAAGTTTACATTAACATATACCAACCAATACGAAATATATACTCTCATCTTACTAATTTTGTAATTTTGGCGACATTAAGTGTTTCCCAACATAAGACTTGAGACCATCAGCATATATTTCTATAAAATAATATCTCTGTACAAAAGGCCATTTAATCAATGTCTATAGGTATTAGATTTCTGGTTTAATTAAATATATATGTATTATATTGTGCTGATTTATTGCTACTTAATGCTATTTAATTAGATATATAAATATACTTTTTATTATCTTTGTGCCATTTATACATATATATTTTTCTGGATCTAAGCACTTCTTTTCACATTTTACTGTTAGTTAACTTTAGTCTTCTCTTTCAATACAAATAGCACAAAAATGAATGTTCTCTGAATGGGGCAATTTACACAAGCATTAAAAATCAAATTTAGCCCTTGGGCCAATAAAGTTGAGGACCAAATCATATTCACTAAAATTTTTCAAATGCTAGGTCTAAGTATGTGATATTTAAATTTATATCACCCTATTTTTTTATTTTTTGACTTAGCTTTCCCTTAACCCTTTGAGTGCCACAGAATTATCCAATGCAATGCTTTGAATATTTTGCTGTCACTCAAAGGGTTAATACACTTGCCTCTTTGGACTCATTTATGGGCTTCCCGTATTACTGTGGCAGGTGTTTCTGGTTAAGCATTAATCTGGAAATCTGTAGCAATATGCAATTTTATATTCTCTACAATCTGGGCATTATCAAATAAAGACTAAGTTGGTTTTCAGTGTTCAGAGCTTAAATGAAGTTACTTGAAAATATATTGTAGCTAAGGTATCGGGCATGATCTGACAATGTTATATTCCCAATTAAAGCAGCGATCAGATGTTCTAGTTGAAATTCTTTGATGAACATATAATGGATTTAGGAATAATTGTTATGGGTATTGGAGAAACATGGAACAATACCAAACTGAGGGGTTGAGATACCTCCACATGTCCATGTCATTGCAAGTATTGCAAAGTGTCACAGTATTCAGGCAAAGAAGGACAGACACAATATAAAATGCAACCACCTTTATTAAGAATATATACAGCAATAACAGTATACCCCACACAACCCCAGACCACAGGATGATAGGACCCAGGCTCCTACCCGGAGCTGCACACTGTGCTGTGCACTGCACTACTCACGATATCGAGACTAGGAAAGAGGCTTGAGTAGAACACCAGAGTGAACAGCGCATATAGCATAAGTCACCACTCCGGGTTTCGCAATCGGAGGCAACAGGGAGCAAGAGCAGGCCAGAGCCATGGAACACAGAGGCTACAGGTTGGGCAAGCTAGGAATGCACAGAGCGAGTAGGCAGCCAAAGTCACAGGTCAGACAAACCAGGGACTACATGAAGTGAGTTAATAGCCAGAGCCAGGGGTCAGGCAAACTGGGGATTACATGGAGCGAGTTAGTCAGCCAGAGCCACAGGTCAGAACCGATGTGGGTAGTCAGACAAGCCTGGGTCAGACACGGAGCGAGTTAGTCAGCCAGAGCCACAGGTCAGAACCAATGTGGGTAGTCAGGCAAGCTGGGGTCATACACTGAGCGGATTCTCAGATAGGCACGGGTCACAACAGAGCACAAGAGATACTAGCAGAAACACCACGTAAGGGCAATGAGTCCTAGGCCCACAAATAGAATAGGCCCATAAACAGGCGTCCGTGCCAGTGCCTGTTTCATGACGTCAGCAATGCGGATGTAGCTGCAATCAAGCTGGGTGACACACCACAGAGAAAGGAAGCACAGAATCGCTAAGCCTCTAAGGGAGACTGTGATACAAAGTTTGCTAATTTTCCTCAGGCATGATGGATTGGTTTAGCAGTCAACAGAACATTAAATGAATAGTAAAACTTAAAATGCAGAATAAAAAAAATATATATGTCGCATTGTTTATCACCATGGATGGATTTACATCTAAAGCTGCCCAAGGTACAGCACACTCTTGTTTCCTTAGCCCTGCTTTTGGTCCCACTACCAACCACACACCTTCATCTAACTACACCCTCTTTTGTGGCTAAACACATTTTTAGATTTATTCTTCACAATAATGTGAAATTTTCCAGAAGTGGATGAAAATGCTCTGCTTTTTGTTCCATTTTGGAGAAACCTTAAGACACTGGCTCCATAGAATAACAATGGATCTTTTTGTTACTCTATGTACCCAATGCACTAAGACCTATGTTTTCCGTGGATCCAATGTATTAAGATTTCTTGCAAAATATAGCAAAAATTAAGCATTTTCTTCTTTTCTCCATTTTCTTCCTGCTCCGTTTTTTCTTGCTCCATTTTTTGCTCCATTTTCTTCTTCTTGCTCCGTTTATTGCTCTATTTTTTGCTCCATTTCCTTCTTGCTCCATTTTATGCTCTGTTTTCTTTTTGCTCTGTTTTTGCTCCATTTTCTTCTTGCTCCATTTTTTGCCCTGTTTTCTTTTTGCTCCATTTTCTTCTTGCTCCATTTGTTTTCTTTCTCCATTTTGGAGAAATCTTAATACATTGGATCCATAGAATAAGACAGAGATCTTTTCTTTAGTCTATGGAGCCAATGCACTAAGTTCTATGTTATTCATTGGAGATCTTGCTAGTATTCAAGAAGTGAAATAACAGACTGTAAAGGGATATATGTAACTTGTTCAGAGACAGTAAGATTATCAGAGTGGCATGAAATTGTATGGAGGCACTGTTGCGACACCATCCTATGGAGTCGTATGGTCAACTGATCAGAGCTCTCCATAGCATTAGTGTAGCAACAGTGCAAGAGTACCATTTTAGGCTTTTGTGGCACTGCACCCAAAAATTCAAGTCTGAGCTGTAATAACTTTGGAATAAAACCTGAGTGAGCAGTGGGAGTACCCATTTTTACTCAAGGGAATAAACACTACTATATGTAATTATATATATATATATATATATATATATATATGTGCGTGTGTATTACATATTAAGTATTACTCTCCCTTTAAAATCGCCCCCTTTGACAAGTTGTTCCATTTTGAAAGTCTATTTTAGATAAGACCTTCCATAGGAAGCAGATTTTTCAGGCAGTCCCTATTGCGCATGATTGCATTGTGTGAGTGAGGCGGCGCAAGACTGCATCGTGTGGAGCAGTGAGGTAGTGGCTGCTTAACCCTTTGGGTGCCAGAGGGGTATGCAACGTATTGCAAAGACACGCGGAGGCAAGGATAGCCTCTGAGATCCGGCAGGTTTGACCCCCACCAGTTTGGTTATGGCATTCATTACATAGCTGCTGTATATTAGCGTATATAATTCCTTTTTTCTTGCTCTCCGTGGCAGTGGTGCTGTTTTATTCGAAAGGCCACATGTTCAAAGAAGTAGCAAAATAGCTTTTGTCGTTTGTAATGACTTTTCAAAGTACAGTGTCGGTTGTGATCAGAAATATGTCGTTTGTCCTGACTGAAATTGTCGTAACAACAACAAAAGTCTTTACTAACGACAAAAATGTCTTAACCCCTTAAGGACCGGAGGTTATGGGACATTTCCGTCCCATAACGACCGCATAGGGGCACGTTGACGCTCCGGTACACGTGACCTGTCACGTGTATCGGCGCGTCACTATGGGGCTTGAAAGAGATCGTTCCGATCTTGGAGCGGTCTATTTCATGCCCTATTTTTACTTACAGCGCTCCCGGTAGAGCGCTGTAAGTAAAAAGTACGTGACGTACCATGACCGTCATCGGTCCTTGGGTAGTTCAAGGACCGTGATGGTCCTGGTACGTCAAGGGTCCCTAAGGGGTTAAAAAATGTCCTAACTAAAGACAAAAATGTCTGAACTAAATCCAACAATTCTCACATTCAGAACGTCACATTCCCTCCACTTTTTTCTTAACGTACAAATTTTGTCTTTGCAAGACATTTTTTGTTGTTGGTTACAATAAAATTTATTTTCCTTTGTACAACACTGGAGAATAGTTTAGCCCCGCCCCTTTGCCCATCAATTCTGGAGTTGTGTCGTACACAACGGACATTACTAGTTTTCTGTCATATACTTCTTTCGAAAATGTCATTCATGCACACAATTACTTCTTTTTGTCTTTCATACGACATTTTTTTTGTCTTTATCCCTTTGAACATACTGCCGTATAAGTCCCTTTATTACTATGATGCGTGATGCACTGGCGTGTACTTTATGTGCATGCTTTCCCTGATCCATTGCAACAGATGCATGGGAAAGGAAGGGGTTACTTCACATCGGGTTTTGCGTGGTTACACTTTCAGTGCACTTGCATGCACTTTATTGGATCACTTTATTCTTGGGTACCACTATGACAGTAAGGACCCTGCCTCTGTGTTGGAACGATTCTTGTTGGAGGGGATCATACACACATGTCACAGCTGCGTTTATTGACTTTTGGCCGACTGTTTGGCATATTATTGCCACTTTAATTCCAATGTAACTGATTGGACACGATACTGTACTATAGGTATGTTCACACACTGGGACACTGATGATGTGACACCAGCTGTTTTGGGAAGAAATGTGTTGTTTTTTTGGTGCATATACATACCTCCCAAGTGTCCCTCTTTATTAGGGAGCATGCATCTTTTAGACCCAAATCCCTCTGTCCGTCTTTCCCACCCTGATGTCCCTCTTTTTTAGGAGATCAGATTTTGTGCTGTGTATATAAGTGTATCATACTGCTCTACAGCAATAACACTGACATTATTGTTTGTTTAAACGTCAGTATATGTGTTTATAAATTAGTCTGCTTAAAGGGATAGTAATGTCAGAAAAAAAGTATTAACTATATGGTAGATACAATTAAAAGAGAATACCTGCACTTATTTGTATCTCTCAAACTGTTATGGTTTGAGAGATATAGGAAAATAAAGTTCTCCGCTCCCTCCCCTTTCTGCTTGATGAGCTGTAAAGCTGTCAGAAGCAGATTCTGGTTCCTGGACCAGACGGCGGCTCTTCAGCAGTGCCGACATAGCGACACCTAAAAATAAATATTTAACTGGAACAGTCTACAACGTGTTTGCAAGCACACTTTGTAGACTGTTAGAATGAAGTATTTATTTCTAAATAGCGTGATTTCAGCTCTGCTGAAGAGCCTCTGTCTGGTCAAATGACGGGAATCTGCAGCTGTCAGCTAGGTGGCAGACTTGAGTGAAACAGCCAGGAAAAGGTAACTTTAGCAAGTTATATCTCTCAAACCATAAAGGTCTGAGAGATAAGACTTACATTTATGTTAATCTTTTTTTAATGTCTACAATATTAAATCAGCTTAAAATTAACCATTACTATCCCTTTAAATAAAATACTTTGGTCTTGTTATAAGTCATTTATTAGGTTACACAAGGAGGTGCCAATAGGTCATGAAATAGCCTAAAAATTCTTGCTAATGCCCCTCCCACCAGCAACACCCCCCTAAAACACAAGTGTCCCTCTTTGGCAATTTGAAATGTTGGGAGATATGCATATACCAGTCATTACCCAACGTTCATTGCATCTACATTTTTCCTCCTCTCATTGACAGCCCTGGTATTTTTTGTTGCGTGCAGCAGAGGGATCAGGCCAAGCAATGAGCACAGAGCACTGGAGCGCTTAAATGTATTTGCATATTCGGTTACAAGACACACACGCATCAGCCTCAACAGCAGTCCACACTGTGTCATAGATTCGTAAAACAAGAATCCCTGGGTGCTTGATTTGCAGTCTATCAGGACTTGTGTATACAGAGGCCTTGCTATGTTTTAATTGGGTACTTTGCATTTATGGATTTGTGGATGACGACCTTGTGATCCACATGCACACAGTATGGAGAGCTAATACACAATTCATATCACTGCTATTAACCCTTTCAGTGCCACGTGGGGGCAGAACGCATTGCACATTAATACGTTGCTTATCGATCTGGCACTGAAAGTGTTAACCATATGTTCACATGGGTGATTTGCCATTGAACCCCCACCCTGTTCCTCATACTTTTCCCACATGTTCACTAAGACCCCCCCCTACTCCTTATTATGCCCAACCCATTTTTACCGCTGACCGTTCTTCCCCAGCTGCACCACAGGACTCCACTCTGGGTTGTCCACAAGACTAAATTCCCAGGTATGCTCATGTGACAGCTACCTCTGCCACCACATTGTCCTACTTACACCTGTACACCTTTTTTTCACATTCATATCTTTCATGGCACAGTGGTAAACTCTTTTATAGTATAGACCGCACCTCTACATTACCGCAGGTTTTACTTATTTACCATGCTTATATGACTTCAGATAAAGTGATGCACCATACATTTATATCTGTACATTGTTATATAGTTTACTGCTACTTTTTTTAGACCCTATTATCGTCATTAACATTTTACTACCTCCTTTCCCTAGGTATGTGAATAACACTGTTTACAGTATTAACCCTTTCACTGCCAGTGGTGTAAGCAACCCATTGCAAAGTCTAACGTCACCCTCTACCACTGATAGTCTTAACTTTCACATTTATATGGTGAACCCTTGCAGCTGGTATGGGATCACAGCTCTA
Source organism: Rhinophrynus dorsalis (assembly GCA_037306005.1). NCBI lineage: Eukaryota > Metazoa > Chordata > Amphibia > Anura > Rhinophrynidae > Rhinophrynus > Rhinophrynus dorsalis. The sequence continues at coordinate 74,094,361 of CM074728.1, read as the reverse complement.
TGTGGCATGCCCCTTTTATAGTGTAATTGATTGACACATACAGGTCACCACCCTTCCTGTATGTCTCATGTCTTCTCTTTGTCCCCTATCACCCACCACAACCGATACACAAGTCCTCTTTTCCCTCACTGTACAAAACCCATCTCTCCTCTTTCGCCTCCCCCCACTTCCCCTTTTATATCAGCCCTCAAGTCACACCCCTACTTATATATGTCTGTATATATCCCTTTGACTGAATGAATTTGTGTATTTATATATATCGCCATGAGTGTACGCAGCGCTTTACAATTTAAAACTTTAGACAATACAGGGCTATAGGTGCTTTGTAGAGTGAAACACTGGTGCGAGGTCCCTGCCTGAAAGCTTACAATCTAAAGTGGTAATGGAAGACATACAGAGTACATAAGGATCAAGTGCTGAATACAGTGCTAGAGTTCTATGGATGATAGGGGACACAAGTAAAGTAAATCATTTATAAGAGCGTTCTTTGTCCAACATCAGTGCCTTTCTAGCATGTGGAGGTTTTATCCAGGAGGTGCATTTTCAAGTGAGACTTGAAGACCATCAGAGAGGTGCAGTGGCTCAGGGTGGGAAGTACAGCATTCTATAGATACAGAGCAATGAAAGAAAAAGGTTTGATATGTGAGAGGGCTGTAGACACAAAAGGAGCTGAGAAAGTGGTGCGATGGGGTATAGAGGGAGATCAGAGTGGGAATGTAATAAGGAGTAGAAGAGAGAAGGGTCTTGAATGAGAGAAGTAAGATTTTGTATGATATCTGGAGTTTGATAGGCAGCCATTGGAGAGATTTGAGGAGGAGGTGACAGGGACAAACCTAGGTGACAGAAGAGTAATTTGTACTGCAGCATTCTGAATGGACTGAGGTGGATGGGAGGCAGGAATGCCACAAAGCAGAAGGTTGCAGCAGTCCATGCGGGAGAGATAAGTGCATGTATAAGAATTTTAGCTGTGGAGTAATACCCGTGACACTCAAATGATTATCTGTCTGTATGTGTGTGCCTATATCTGTCTCCATGTGTGTATGTATATATGTGTGTCTACATATGTGCACAAAATTACATTTTACATTACTACATAAAACATGAACAAAAGACAGGCAACGCCATCCCTCATTGCTAGTTAAGTGATATTATTACTTAGCCTATTTCACATAGAAATTGTAAAACATTTCCAACAAAAACTTGCAACACTGTATTTTATAAGGGGAATCTAAAAGGCTAAATCAATAGTGTATTATAAACTCCTGCCGTGTGAATGTGTAATATGCAAGAAACACTGAAGTCAACTGCTGCTGACTCCCAGGGGAGAGCAGCCAATGCAATCACTGATTTAACCAACAAGCTGCCAAACAGGCAACAGCAGACATTTGCAGTTAAAGAACAATCATCTTTCAGTATGAGAGTAGTGAGAGGGTTAATAAAAGAAAGGGTGGAGGAAAATCAATAATAGAAACATGTATGGGAGCATGATGGTTCTATAACATTTGCCCTATTTTTGTTAGGTATGTAAAAACCCCACTGGTGTTCAAAGCATTAGAATCAAATGGTTAAACGAATGTTTAACCTTTTGCGTGTCAGAAAAAGTATGCAAAGAATGCCACACACCTCTTCTGGTAATCAGAGCATTAACCACAATAGGTTTATCTGCGAACATACCTGGGAAGATCCTCGTGTAGTCATTGACGCAATTCGCTTCATAAAGGGGGCTTAATAATATTTTTGTCAAATGGGTGGGAAGTGGGCAGAATAGGGTGGGAAGGAGCAGACAAAGTGGGCAGGAAGTAGGAGGGACAGGGTGGGAAGGAGGAAGTGAATTGGGCAGGAAGTAGGAGGAACAGGGTGGGAAGGAGGAGGAAAAGAGGGCAGGAAGGAGGAGGAGAAGAGGGCAGGAAGGAGGAGGAGAAGAGGGCAGGAAGAGGGAGGAACAAGGTGAGAAGGAGGAGAAGTGGGCAGGAAGCGGGAGGGACAGGGTGAGAAGGAGGAGGAGGAGGAGAAGTGGGCAGGAAGTGGGAGGAATAGGGTGGGAAGGAGGAGAAGTGGACAGGAAGTTGTAGGTACAGGGTGGAAAGGAGGAGAAGTGGGCAGGAAGCGGGAGGGACAGGGTGAGGAGGAGGAGGAGGAGGAGAAGTGGGCAGGAAGTGGGAGGAATAGGGTGGGAAGGAGGAGAAATGGACAGGAAGTTGTAGGTACAGGGTGGAAAGGAGGAGAAGTGGGCAGGAAGTGGGAGGAATAGGGTTGGAAGGAGGAGAAGTGGGCAGGAAGCGGGAGGGACAGGGTTAGAAGGAGGAGGAGGAGGAGAAGTGGGCAGGAAGTGGGAGGAATAGGGTGGGAAGGAGGAGAAATGGACAGGAAGTTGTAGGTACAGGGTGGAAAGGATGAGAAGTGGGCAGGAAGTGGGAGGAATAGGGTTGGAAGGAGGAGAAGTGGGCAGGAAGCGGGAGGGACAGGGTGAGAAGGAGGAGGAGGAGGAGAAGTGGGCAGGAAGTGGGAGGAATAGGGTGGGAAGGAGGAGAAATGGACAGGAAGTTGTAGGTACAGGGTGGAAAGGAGGAGAAGTGGGCAGGAAGTGGGAGGAATAGGGTGGGAAGGAGGAGAAGTGGACAGGAAGTTGTAGGTACAGGGTGGAAAGGAGGAGAAGTGGGCAGGAAGTGGGAGGAATAGGGTCGGAAGGAGGAGAAGTGGGCAGGAAGTGGGAGGAACAGGGTGGGAAGGAGGAGAAACTCACCACCGCCACAAAATCAGCCTCTGTCACCAGAGACCTGGTAATTCAGTCCGAAAACTAGAGTCTCTGAGGAAGATCAGAAGAGTTCCCTGGTATGTCTGTAAGACAATTTGATAATACGCATACCTGGGAAATTTGAAAATGAGCGGACTCTGAGATTTTGTAGATATTAAGCCTCAAATCTCCCAGTAATATAAGTTCTCAATGATATGCCCTTATTCACTGTAATAGAAAGGTACTCTAAACCGTCCTTAACCCCTTAAGGACCCTTGACGGTCCTGGCACATCATGGGTTGGAGAGCGATAAGGACCCATGACGTGCCAGGATCATCATGGAATTCAGGGCTCCCCACACAGCTGTATGCCGTTTGGGGAGCCCTGAACCCGATGCACAAAAAAAAAAAAAAAAAGTGTATGGTCCTTAAGTGCCGGCCAGGTGTGCGCCCGGCCGGTCCTTAAGGGGTTAAGGAACCGTTAACAGGAAGTTAGAGATATCACTGATTTAACAAACACAAGAGAAGCGGGACATCTCCCTTTCTCTTCCTGGTATAACTGGCACCAATTAAGACACAAAAGAAGCAGTTAATTGAGGCAGATTGAATAATCTGTAGCACTGGACTCTCTCACCTGGAGAATTTGGCCCTTCACCCTAAGACCTAAAGATTGGAGTCAAAACCCTGAGTCTCAAGGTCAAAAGCTGAGAATCCCCAAGTATGATAATGAGTAGGTGGGAGACACAATGGGGGAGATTCACTAAGGTGTGATAAAGAGGGGATAAAGTGGTGATAACGTCTCCAGTTCCTAGATTATTCTATGGAGCTTATGCACTAACTCCAACTTTGGAGATCTTAGTGCATTGGCTCTATAGAATAACATAGAAACTGGAGAAGTCATAAACTGGAGAAGTCATCAACACTTGATCACCTCCTTATCACCGCTTAGTGGATCACCCCCAATGTTTTGCTAACAATGAGGTAGGTATCTCAAATGCTCAGCAGCATTAAGGCAGTTTCCTTTCTCACATATAAGCAGTTTTTTTTTTTTTTTTTAAATCTTCTTATTTTTTTTTGGTATATAGACAGATGTAGGCTTTTTTTGCAAGATGTTTTGAAATTGCTCAAATTGCTTTAAAGCGGTGATTCTCAATCTTTTTTGCCAAGGCACCCCTAACACACAATATGGAACTTTCGGGGCACCCCTATCAAAAAGTAATGTCATTTGTCAATGACATAAATAAAGGCACAATACATATATATACAGTTATTATTAAGTCTCACAATCATGCTAACAAAAATAAACATTTTGTGAAGAAAAATTTCCACAAATAAACATTTAAAACTCAAAATTTGCATTTTTGTGAATTCTTCAGAGAAAACACGGTGCACCCTAAGTTGATGTCCGTGGCACCCCAAAGTGCCGTGGCACCCTGGTTGAGAACCACTGCTTTAAAGGAATAGTAATACTTAAAATGTAAAAAAATATATGTTGTAGGATTTATCCCCCTGAGTAAAACAAGAGTACTCCCTCTGCTGAAAGGTGTTTCATTCAAAAGTTATTAATTTTCAAAGCTGAATTTTTTAGGTGCAATATCACAGTGGCCTGAAATTGTACAGTGGCGCTGTTGCTACACCATCCTATGGAGATTTATGGTCAACTGACCAGAGTTGTCCATAGGATCGTGTAGCAACAGCGACACTGTACAATTTCAGGCCACTGTGATATTGCACCTAAAAAATTCAACTTTGAAAATTAATAGCTTTTGAATAAAACACCTCTCAGCAGTGGGAGTACTCTTGTTTTACTCAGGGGGATAAACCCTACAACATATTTTTTTTTACATTTTAAGTATTACTATCCCTTTAAGGTGTCAATTCCACTTTAAAATGTGTATTGTGAAAGTCACAAGTCTGAAATTAATGAATGAAAAAGGCAGGAAAATATGAAAGAACTGCACGCTTCAGTGACATTTTTCCACACGGCAGGTGGCGATGTTTTACATGTGGTTTGTTTTTGAGACTATGGCCCATGTTTATAAAAGCAAAGTGGAGTTATTCTGGAACACACCAACTGCACCATAGGGGACAAATAGAAATTCCTAAATTCCCAAGCAAATGAATAGAGCTTTTAAACCCCTTGAATGCCAGAGAGGTCTCCAGTACATTGTGAAGCAATGCATTGGAGACCTCTCTAGCATTCAATGGGTTAAAAGCCCAACTTAATGTAAAATATTTGTATTTGTCCACTACGGTATAGTTGGTTTACTCCAGAATAAGTCCACTTTGCTTTTATAAATATGGGCCTACCTATCAGCAGCTTGTGCAGGGTAGCAGTATAACTACACCTCATTATATGCTTGTCCCTCTTGTTGTTGAAATAGGACTGAGTGTAAGTGTGTAAGTGCACACAATATGTGAAGTTGTTTCTGAAGTATCTGTCACATTCTCAATCTCAGTAGAGGCTCAGCCAGTTCAGGTAGGAACTTAGATCACCTGCTTGTCATTTATCATTATGTATTATTATTATTAATTCTCCATTCCCTTCTTGCTGCCTCCACCTACAGAATAATCGGTGACCCCCCCCAATACTCCAGCTCCCTCTCTATGCCTTCCTGCCTCTAGAATCAAATGATCAGCTGCTCTGTTTGTCTCTCACGCACAGACTAACAACATGGGGAAATCAGACACCCCTTTTTGATAGTATGGTGGGGATACATTTATTATCATAGATTTCAATGCCCAAAAAAAAAGAAAAAAAAGGTGAAAAACAGCACTTTTTGAATGAATTCCAATGCAAGGTGAAAAGTACAGTTTTTTGCACGTTCCATGTCTTATGAATGGGGTAAAAACACAACAACCAATTATGGGTTTAATTCAGGCCATGATAACCTTTTACAAACACAGACTTTAAGCCCTTGCCAATTTCTCAATTTTGATAGGCCAAACCTGCCTACCCCCTTTTGAACCGCTGGCTCACCCCAAACTTGTTCCACCATACCACGCCCCATTAGCTGGTCAATGCAGCTCTATAAGGCCACTGTCTAAACCCAAGACGCTGTCTGGGTGCCAATTGCCCCAAGGCTGCTGGCCTACAAATAGGGTTGCCACCTTTTCTTAAAAAAAATACCGGCCATGGCATTCTCTCCATAGACTTAACATTGGACAGAAGCCAATTTTTTACTGGCCTGCCGGTAAAATACCGGCTGGGTGGCAACCATACCTACCAACTTCATGTAACCATATCCAACTTAAAGACCTTCTCCACATTGGCAAGGGCCCAAAGCTCCCCCAAGCTGCGACTAAGATAAATAATGACAAATCCAACAGGCCCCAAGGCCCCATCCAAATTCTACCACCAAACCATAAAATAAACAGGGAGGGAGGGACACTGTTCAGTTATTAACTGTAAAGGGAAGTGCCCCCATAACTCTGCCCCTGTATATACACTTTCCTAACCTCTTCATACATCACTTCCTGTCCCTATCTACAGATATGCCTCCCCCTTTTTATTTTTCATGGGGAGTTCTCTTTTGCTGTAACATTTTTTTCCCATCCTTAGCTCTCAATTCTCAAAAAGTCTTCAAACCAATCTGACGGCTCTATGCAGTCAAACAGCTGTATAAAATGATCTTATTTGTGAACATGTGAATATGAAATTATTCTTGAGTATTGGTGTGTAGAAAGGTTAACGACATACCAAGCATTACTAGCGACCAGCGTGTGAGAAGATTATTGTCGCTCTTAACCCTTTGAGTGACAGAGGGGAATGCAATTCTTTGCAAAGCAATGAGTTGCTTAGCCCTCTGGCACTCAAAGGGTTAATGATGCTGATGCACTAATGAGAATGGAACAATTCCAGTGCAAACCAAATGCATCAAATATAAATATACAAATATAAATCCCAATTTAGACTGCAAGCTGAGACCCAAGTAAAATGAATGAAAACGTGTCTTAATGAGTTTTATGTTTCCCAAAAATATTTTTTTGGTTGCTCAACAGAAACATTGCTTGAGTCTTGGGGTGCAGCATTTAACCTTTTGAGTGCCAGAGTGGTACGGAATGCATTTCTTTACAATGCATTCCGTACCACTCTGGCAGTCAAAGGGCCATATGTTCAAAGAAGTAGTGAAATAGCTTTTGTTGTTTGTAATAACTTTTCAAAGCACAGTGTCGTTGGGATCATTGATATTTTCAGAGAGTGCCGGTTGTGATCAGAAATATGTCGTTTGTCCTGACTGAAATTGTCATACGTAATGACAAAAAATATGTCTTACCTAACGACAAAAGAGTCTTAAAAATGTCTTAACTAACGACAAAAATTTAACTAAAGACAAAAATTCTCACGTTCAGAACTTCACATTCCCTCCACTTTTTCTTAACATACAAATTTTGTCTTTTGCAAGATATTTTTTTGTCGTTAGTTACGACAAATTTTATTTTCCTCTGGAGAATAGTTTAGCCACACCCCTGCCCCTCCCCTTTACCCATCAATTCTAGAGCTGTGTTGTACACAACGGACATTGCTATGTTTTTGTCGTATACTCTATAGAAAATATGTTGTTCATGCATACAATGAGTTAATTTTGTCTTTCATATGACATTTTTTTGTCGTTATCCCTTAGAACATACGGCCCAAAGCATTTTACAGTGGCAATTATCCCCTTTGTAAATACTCCTATAATGTAGAAAAATTTAACAAGATGACCGAAAAGTAGAAAAGACACATTCAAATGGGTGAGAATTGTATTAGTATCCATACTACATTTCCATTGCCCATTTTCTGAATTCTCTTTCTAATGACCAGTCCATATGAGTGTCAGTGATACCTGATTGGCTGGCTCAAACATTCAGTGGAGGTTGCAATGATCATAGCAACCTCTAATGAAACTCAAGTGTAAGACCTGCCAGTGGGTGTACAGGATGCCTTGCAAATCAGCTATGCTGCAACTTCACTGCATTGCTGCATCAACCGAGTAAAGATGCAGCGTGCTGGCTCTCAGTGTATTCACATATGCAATAGATACCCTTGCAAAATGAAGCACAGGCCACAGATCTTTCTTTCTGCATGACAGAAATAGACTGCTCTACCATGTGAAACAGGCTTTAAAGAGAGAATTGCAAGAGGAGAAAATAGGGTTGCAATGTACAAAAAGTGTTTGGCCTTTAACCCCATGGATGCAATATATTGAAAAGTGTTGGAGACATGGAGAATGGTTAATGCTGCCTCTTCGAAGCATAGCATACTTCCTATTAATTTAATTAACCCCTTGTCTACCAAGGGAGTGTCTAAAGCTTTGTTTCACAAAGCGTTGCACACCCTACTTGCACTGAAAGGGCTGAACAAATAAATCAGAACATAGTAACTTAGGTTGAAAAAAGACACAAGTCCAACCTTTCCCTCATAAGCCAGAGACATGAAAATGGTATATCTTTCCTGCTTCCATATTCCTGTTTTGCCTACTAATACACAGTATAACCCTTTATGTTCCCTTTTAAAGGAAATGTATCTAATCTTCTCTTTTAAGCGGAACTACCACCCAATAATAAGATAGCATCACATCATTGCCCATCTGGCGACTAGCTGCCCAGTAGCGCTAGTCACCAGAATTGTTACCGGATTAAAGAGAAATCTCTATTCTTCACGTACTGACAGCAGATGGAGCACGGACTTCTTTCCATAGTGACGTCCACGCGCCTGCGCTGTCAGTCCCAGCCCGAGCCAAATGGCTCCTAGCAACGCCTCCAAGACCTGACTGGGACTGACAGCGCAGGCGCGTGGATGTCACTAGGTCAAGATGTCCGAGCACCGTCTTGCTGTCAGTCCATGAAGAATAGAGATTTCTCTTTAATCCGGTAAGAATTCTGGCAACTAGCGCTACTGAGCAGGTAGTCACCAGATGGGCAATGATGTGATGCTATCTTATTATTGTGTGGTAGTTCCTCTTTAAATGTATCCATTGTATCTGCCATTACCACATCCTTACGCAAGGAATTCCATAATTTAACAGACCTTACTGGATATAAACTCTTCCACTGATTATCATTTCAGTTTTAACCCTTTAAAGTGCCAGAGGGTACACAACATTTTGCTTTACGAATTGGACACCCCTTTGGCACTTAATTTTTTAATGCCAGAGAGGTAACCAAAACATTTAATAAAAGAAAGAAAGGTGGATTTGACGGTGATATTATTGTACGTGAGCTCTGCTATCAAGGCGGCCTGCCTGAGTAATAATATATCAAAATGATAAAACACCTACAAATTAAAGCATACTCAAGAACGTTTAACCTGCATGTCCATTAAAGAGTAGATCGTTTGGAACATTTTCCATCCCATTAAGCATGTTGATGAGTATGACTTCATTATTTAGTACCTTGTAAATGTCTCAAGAGACCTTACATACACACATATATTTCAGACAGTTTCCTTTGTGCTTGCAATGCCTGCTTTCCTAATGCCGGGTGTCACTAATTCACAAATGCTAAACGAGTAGGGTATTTTTTTTTCAGATTATTTATGCATTTTCAAGGATGGGAAAGCCCTCAAAATGGTACAGGTTGTTTTACAGGAGCAGCAAAACTTTTGTTTGACTCTGAATGTCAGAGAGGTATCCAACTCATTGCAACTCTCTGGCGCTCAAAGTGTTAGTGAGAAAATATATTTTTTGTTGAGTAAAATAATGGTATTACCACTGTAGAGAGATTTTCCATACAAAAGCTATTAAAACTGTGTTTTTTTTTAATTATATTATGGTGCTTTTTCTGTCACATATGATGGGGTGTTGTGACTCCAGAGTGTGTTACAAAAAAATTGCCCTTTTGGACACTAGTAGGCACTGTTGTTGAAAAAATAAATGTGTTTTAGCTGTAAGCATTTTTCATTGAGCTCCCAGCAATGGAAATACGCATGTTTTATTCAGCAGGGAAATATCTATAACATATATTTTTATAACAATAGTTTACTGCTCCTTTAAAGACATGAAAAAAACACAATATCAATTTAATTGTACAAAAATAGTTTTCATTGCCACTGAGAGTAACTGAGGTGAATGCACTAACTCAGGAACTGGAACACGGTAACTGTATTACAGGAGAAAAAAATCATTGAACTTTTAACTCTTGGAATGCTAGAGGAGTACAAAACATTGCTTCACAATGTGGTGAGGCATCCATATATCTCTAAGAGTTAAAAGATTAATTTAAATAAATGGGAATTTTGCTTATTTTTATCTGTCTCCTATGCTGCTGTTCGGTTGTACCAGAATTGTTCCAGTCAATGGCATATCTAGTCTTAAATTGTTTACGCAAAGAGCTGAGCTAAGAACAAGAGGTCATCCATTAAAACTAGAGGAGAGGTGCTTTCAACTAAAACAAAGGCAGGGTTTCTTTACAGTAAGGGCAGTAAAGATATGGAATTATTTGCCTCAGGATTTTGAACTTGCAGATAATACAACTGCTTACAAAAAAAACAATGGATGCCTATCTAGCAAAGAACAATATTGAAAGTTATGACAGATGCCTTCAATGCAGATAGGTTGTTGATCCAGGGAATTATCTGACTGCCATTTAGAGTCAGGAAGGAATTTTTACCCACTTGGGGCTAAATTGGAAATGGCTTCAGAGGGCTTTTTTGCCTTCCTCTGGATCAACAGGGGTGATTTTGGCATGGGCTGGACTTGATGGACACGTCTTTTTTTTAGCCTCAATAGCAATGTTACAATGTTGTGTTACTATGGGCCATATGTTCAAAGAAGTATCGAAATAGCTTTTGTCGTTTGTAACGACCTTTCAAAGTACAGTGTCGTTGGGATCATTAATATTTTCAGAGAGTCTCGGTTGCAGTTGGAAATACGTTGTTTGTCCTAATTTAAATTGTGGTATGGAACGACAAAAAATGTCTTAACTAACGACAAAAAAGTCTTAAAAAATGTCTTAACTAACGACAAAAATGTCTTAACTAAAGACAAAAATTCTCACATTCAGAACACATTCCCTCCACTTTTTTCTTAAAGTACACATTTTGTCTTTTCAAAGACATTTTTTTATCGTTAATTACGACAAATTTTCTTTTCCTCTATACGACACTGGAGAATAGTTTAGCCACGCCCTTGCCCCACCCCTTCGCCTGTCAATTCAGGAGTTGTGTCGTACACAATGAACATTACTAGTTTTTTGTTATAAAATATGTAGTTCATGCTTTCAATGACTTATTTTTGTCTTTCATACGACAGTTTTTTGTCGTTATCACTTTGAACATACGGCCCTGTGTCTTTGGAGAGACACGGTGCAACATGTTTGACGTCAAACCAAGTCATATGTTCAAAATATTAACAGAATTAGTTTCAGTTTTAACTCCAAAAAATACCACCACCGCACCAGGGTCAACTCATCTTTTCATCTTTCTGAGGTAGATAAAATGACTACCATTAAATTGGGTTATAATAGCATCCCAACACATACCTGAAAACAAGAGACAATCTCTAAGTATCCTTCTTGGTAAAATACTTTGAGATTATATTTTCTAAACCATTGTGGTTTAAAATAAAAGCGATGTAAAAATTTCCAAGCAGTCATTTTTTGAACATAGGTTCATTAGTGAAAAGTTGTATATTAATCATGACACACAGATCCTAAAAGACTGACTATTGTTTAAGTTAGCAATAAGTTAAACATTCTTTTTGGTATTGTGGATTAGGTCCCATGTTCTCCATCTACAGTTTAGAATTCATTGCTCTGCTCACTCAAAAAGTAGATGATATGGACACCTATGAATAGCCTTATTGGCCTTCCTTGCTTTACCTCCCTCCAGGATTGGTAAAAAACACTGTGCACTGAGATTAATGGGACTGTTGGCAGAGAGCCATTGTCTATCAGAAGTTGATGCTTTGGCTTTCCCTCATCCAAGTCCTGCCCAACCTGTTAAATGCTGCTCACATTAGGAGACATGTGGACTCTCCCACCTGTAGCCCTGTTTTGTACATTGGTGGCTGGGGCAAAAAGATTCACAGATATGTATGTAATTCATAACAACTGATTACCCACTTGCAATTAAACTTGGATATCCTTAAAGGGTTAGTAATGCCCAAAATAAAGTTTATTCTATATTGTAGATTTTACAAAAATATAGTATTTGGAGAAAGTCCTGTCTCTCAAACCTTTATGGTTTGAGAGATGTTTGCAGCTAAAGTTCCCACCTCCCGTCCCTTCTCCTGACGTCAGCGCTCAGCTGACAGCAGGAGATCCAGGTCTGGGGACCAGCCAGTGGCTCTGCAGCAAAGCCAAAATAGCAATATTAGAAAATAATTACTTCATTGGAACGGTCTACAAAGTGTGCCTGGTTTGCAAGCACACTTTGTAGACCGTTCCAATGAAAATTCTTTTCCAATATCGCTATTGCGGCTCTGCTGAAGAGCCTCCTCATGTTGGCCGACACGGATCTCTTTCTGTCAGCTTTACAGCTGGCATCAGGAAAAGGGGAACTTTAGCAGAGGATATCTCTCAAACCATATAGTACTTTCTCCAAATACTTTATTTTTGTAAAATCTACCGTATAGAATAAACTTTATTTCGGGCATTACTAACCCTTTAAAATCTTGCCTGTTGGTGTGTGCTGAATATTGAGAATGACTGCTTTACATTAATGATTGTTTTATCTGATTCAACTTTTAAACACTTTATTAACTCTTTATGGACCAGAGAGGTGTGTAACATATTGCAACGTAAGGTATTGCACATTTGATGGTAGATGTAAGGTACTCCTGCAACAAATATATAACTTTACTAACGCTAGCAGGTTGTACAAGATGCTTAAAGACTTATACCCTTTGTTTCCAATTCTTAGTTAGTGTCCCTTTAACAGAATAGATCTACAGATGCCATATGTACAAAAAAAAGAGGAACAATTCTTGAGAAACACAACTGCATGACAAGGAACAAATAAATGCCCCCCCAACCCCCACACACACAAATTTAAATGGGGCTTCAGTGCTAGAGATCAACATTCTATCTACTTTAAAAACAACAGTCAAAATTCTCAAAATTATTCTGAGCTGGAAGAATATCTAATACTTTTTTAGCTCAACTACAGTATCGGCAAGCACAGCATCCCAATGTAAAGAACGCCATAACTTTACTGCCCTTACTGTAAAAAAAATCTCACCTTTTGTTTTAGTCAAATACACCTTTCCTCTAGTCTTAGCGGATGAGTTCTTGTTTTTTGCTGATCTCTGAGTATATGGCTCCATCGGGAGTTCTTTGTATTGACCTCAAACAGCTTTGTAAATAGTAATCATATGACCATTTACAGTGTTCCCTTTGAGGTGAATAGGAGTGAGTGAACCAGCCGTTGGAGAAAGCAATGTGTTGCTTACCCCTCTGGCACTCAAAGGGTTAAAAGAACAATTTCAACAAGGCAAGGCTGCATGACACATCTGTGATTTCAGTGCAGCTCTGCAGAATGCACACCTGTGCATTCCTTATAGGGAACACTGCGCTGGAGCATTTATGGATGACGCCCTAGAACCCTTAATAAAATCTGGAGTATTAATATCCCCCCTGAGGCAATTCAGTGGTCGCTGACCTCAAACAGGGGCAGAGTCCATTAAACATAAATCTCTGTTCATATCTAGAGAACCATTTGCATAATTCAACTAAGTCCTCTCTGTCTGGAGAAAAAAAAACATCATTAATATTTGAAAACTTATCTTATGAGAGCTTGTGACAAACATTATTACAGATAATAAAAATTGAGGAAATTGATTTCAGTCAAACCGGCTCTGTTTTAATTCATTTTGCCTTTTGACTGATGAATGTGTCTCTAAAATAGTCTGCTAACCATCTTTATTAAGTTAAATCATTAGAAGAAAAAAAATCAGATCTGCTAGACTAAAATGATTATTTTATTGTACAGATAGAATCAGACCATAAAAGATATTGGTGACATTATAGGTTATAAGAGGAAAAGCAGAGCAACTCCATAATGAGAGGTCCTTGTTTGTAATGTAATAGATCTGAGAGGTGTATTGCTGCCTTTGTCAGGCTACTTGATTAACCCTTTAAGCAGCAATAGGCAGCCTTGCTGTTGGAGACTACAACTCCCATCCTCCCCAAACAGCCAAATCTTGCGGGAGATGTAGTCCCCAAAATCTGGAGTGCCAGTGGTTGTCGATACTGCTTTAAAGCAATGCTGACATCTACTAATAATAACCCCCCCCAATTACCTAAAAGTATACCTGTCACCTTAAGACAAGTTAAGGCTAGTACTATTTGTGACTGATAGAGGGGTGGGTGATATCCCCACATTCTATCAAATGCTATAACTATTAGTTATAAATAAGCTCTGTTATCCCCATATATTTAAAGGAGCAATAAACTTTTTTATGAAAATATATGTATTATAGGACATTTCCCATTGAGTATAATAAGGGTACTCCCACTGCTGCGAGATGCATATTTCCAGAGTTATTACAGTTTAAACCTGTGTTTTTTTTACATTAGCAGTGCCATCTAGTGGTCAAATTCCAGTTAGATTTCCAGTTAATTTCCAATGGAGAGGAAAGTCAGTGACATAGGGCCATATATTCAAAGAAGTAGCAAAATAGCTTTTGTAGTAATAACTTCTCAAAGTACAGTGTCGGTTGTGATCAGAAATACATAGTTTGTCCTGACAAATTGTGGGAGACAAAGAATTGTGAGGAGCACCCATTGAGCACGAACAAGATAAAGTGTCTTGCTCTTAGGCATGGTAGCCTCTAAACGGTGCTACAACTCACGTTTTTCACTCCCATGTACCATTGCAGAGAGGAAATCTCCATATCCACATCAGACTGGTCCCGCCCACAGACAGTCCAGCTCCGAAATGTCAGGCAAATCCTCTCCGCACGAGAGAAACAGCATAACCACAGACGTACGTTTCGGCCTATGTGGGCCTCGTCGGTGTGGTGCAGCTGAATCCCTCTAGGCACATGGAGATTTCCTCTCTGCAATGGCACATGGGAGTGAAAAACTTGAGTTGTAGCACCATTGAGAGGCTACCATACCTAAGAACAAGACACTTTATCTTGTTCGTGCTCAATGGGTGCTCCTCACAATTCTTTGTCTGACTTAAATTGTCATATGTAACGACAAAAAAAGTCTTACCTAACGACAAAAATGTCTTTAAAAATGTCTTAACTAAAGACAAAAATTCTCACATTCAGAAAGTCACATTCCCTCCACTTTTTTCTTAACGTACAAATTTTGTCTTTTGCAAGACATTTTTTAGTGTTAGTTACAACAAATTTTCTTTTCCTCTATATGACATTCAAGAATAGTTTAGCCACGCCCTTGCCCCACCTCTTTGCCTGCAATTTCTGGAGCTGTGTTGTACACAACGGACATTACTTGTTTTTTGTCGTATACTTTATAGAAAATATGTCGTTCATGCATTCAATTACTTATTTTTGTCTTTCATACATTTTTTGTCCTTATCCTTATGAACATACGGCCCATACAGTTCTCCATAGAATGTGATAGAAACTGCAGAGTCACTTCCTATCAGTTAGAACTATCAGGAAGTAAAGACAGTAAATTCACTTCCTGATTATTTGAACTTTTATTATAAACAACTAACAGCAGTGGGGGTGGCCTTGTTTTACTCAGCAGAAAATGCTCTATAACATACACATTTTCATTAAAAAAAGTTTTCCGCTCCTTTAACTTATTTTCATTCAGATTTTGGCTCTTGATTGAGCTGTATTGTCTTCATGACCAGTGACCAGAAGGATGGCTATGGCATTGATAGAGGCACTGCAGTGTGATGTTCAATACCTTGACTGTCCGCTAGTTTCTTCTTTGTGTACTCATGGTACGTAGGATTACTTTCTGTGGATATGTATGTTCTTTTCCTTTCCTATTTATCACATTTATCTGAGCAGGCTCTCTTAGCTATGGTCCTTCACCATCTATTTCCTTGGTACTGAGTTCTGCTTCTATTCTCAATTACATTATATTACTCTAGACCAGTGACTCTCAGATCTGGTCCTCTGGACACACCAGTAAGTCAGGTTTTAAGGATGTACCTGATTAAGCACAGAAAGAGCAATCACCACTGATTATCCACCTTATAACAATCAGGCATATCATGTATACCTGCACTGTTGGTGTGGGCCCCAAGGACTGGGAAACACTGCTGTAGATAATGTTTCTTTAATATGCATGGAAGACCACACCCTTCAGTGGCATCTCTCAGGTGGTTCAGGATGCCATTTTGCAATGGTAGTCAGTGGCGTAGCTAGTCATTGGAGGACCCTGACACAAACACATTTCTTGGCCCCCTAATACAAAAATATTCTACCAGGGTTTAACTACAACCGTTGGGCTCTGAGCCGATGGGCCCCCTTGGATGCTGGACTCCATCACAAATGCACCCACTGCCCCCCCTATAATTATGCCTATGATGGTTGGGTATATTTGTGAAATTTTTCACTACTGTCCTGAGAAACACCTGATGTATTGACCAAAACATTGGCAATAAATGCACTATATGAGAAACTTCCCTCTGAGGACTGAAACATAAACCTCAAATACGGTTATTTTGCCTGTTTGAAAACCCCATAGGTGCTTCCCTTTCCTTTGCTGTTTATAATTCTATAATTTGCAGTTGTGTGCCTGGGCAGAATAGGACTACAAGTGAGTGCTTTCACCTCCTGATCAGTTGTTTGTGTTTTTTATATATATATATATATATATATATATATATATATATATATATATGTGTGTATAAAGAGGTGGTGGACACTCCAAAACTTAAGATTCTTGCCTTGGTGCTCTTGCTCAGTTTGTTAGGTACATGTAGGAGTTGTGTCATCGACTTTGGCCCGCTTTTGGGTCGAAACGATCACATATAATAAAATGTATTATATTTAAACTAAGTCCTACGAGTGCCTGTCACTGATATCATTTTCTATGCTACAACTCCTATTCATTTTCTATGACACAACTCATATTATATTATATATATATATATATATATATATACACACACACACAGACACATATATATAAAACTAGAAAGATAAATATATTATTGGTATTAGAAGGAAGTCATTTCTTTGAACTGACAAATTGAAGGCTTATGGGCAACAATGGCAAGACTTCTAATAATTAGAATAAGCAGATCATCTCAGGGATTAAAAATAAATCTTAAACCATCGAATCCCTGGTGAATTACATGTCTTTTTTGTGAATTGCTCTAGAAGTGGATGGTTCAAAATTAAGTACACCAAGAGAGGCAGAGACCAATTAGAAGATTTTTTTTCTTTCCCTGATCTCTTACAGCTAAGATGACACCGAGTCGGACGAATAATAGTCCATGCTCTTTTCTTTCCTTGAATAATAAACTTTCACAAAACAGAATTTTCTTTTATAAATAGGTAATGCCTAGAAAATGTAAATCCATCAATTAGTCTGCTCTCCTGTTTAATAGTCTAATGAGTTTTACCACATTCTCT
Source organism: Rhinophrynus dorsalis (assembly GCA_037306005.1). Taxonomy (NCBI): domain Eukaryota; kingdom Metazoa; phylum Chordata; class Amphibia; order Anura; family Rhinophrynidae; genus Rhinophrynus; species Rhinophrynus dorsalis. The sequence goes on along the minus strand of CM074728.1, from coordinate 74,077,136 downwards.
AGGTTACCATTGGGAACAGCAGCCGATTCATTGTTTCTCATCCAATGCTCCAGTAGAAATCTGATCAACACTCTAATTTTAAGCTGAATATTTTGAACATGCCTACCTTGATGAGGCTGATGGTTATTTAACCCTGTGATTGGCAGAAGGTTCTCCAACACAAGGCATTAAAGGGATAGTAATACTTTATTTTATCTTTATTTTATTTTGTATGCATTAAAAAAACATGAAGAATGATATGTCTTATCTCTCAAACCTTTATGGTTTGAGAGATATTCACAAGCAAAGTTTCCCCTCCCGCCCATTTTACTTGGTGTAAGCCATCTCTTCTCAGATGTGGAATCCAGTCCATAGACCAGACAGATAACAGCAGGGGACAATCTTCTTCCTATGAGAACAATGAAAGCCCTGCCCCCCTTGACAAGTTTTTCAGGTTTTTCCCTTATCTTAATTGAAGATTGTCCCTCTCTGCACTCTACCTGGGCACCTCCCTTCTGCTCTGGCTGAGCAGTGTTACATCAGTAAAAGGGGCGGGAGGGGGACACTTTGCCATTGAATTACTCCTGAACTATAACTCTGACAGAATTGAAATAACACTCTCCAAAGTCCAAATACTATGATGATTAATTAGAGCTGATTTTATTATGAAACATTACTATCCCTTTAAGCAGAACTGGAGTAATTCTGGCATAAGCCAACTTCCCCATGGGTGAAATTAATAGTTTCCAAAATTTGCTAGGATTTAAGTAGGAATATAACCTATTGATTTCTAGAGAGGAGTCCTCTCTAGCATTCAAAGGATTAAAGTCCACATTTAAATCAAAGGGGGATTTTATTTGTAACCTAAGGTGCATTTGGCTTGCTCCAGAATTGGTCCATTCTTAGTACATAAGCCTCACTGTGAAATCCTACAGCTATTTTGCACAGATAATGGTCAGAGTTTTAACAATCACTGCTTCTCCCAGAATTAGGAGTAGCAATGTAAACAGGCTTCAGTTTACCATGTGCATTGAGCAGCATTTCAAGTCCTATGGTCCTGCAAGTAACTGTCATGTCTGCCTCCATGGACATGACGCTCAGGACAAATTGAGGATGTTAACTCTTGAAGGAAGTGGCAAGGGATAATTCACAGGGGCAAATAAAATTTCCTGGCCACAGTACAGCACGTATTACTTGGTATTCGTTATCTTGTCAGCAGCCATTAAGGAGTGGGGCTTTCCAAATCTTCAATAAACTATTCACTTTCTTCTGATAGATGGAAAAGACAAACCATTTTGCTTTTACACCATCAATCAAAATCAGCAAAGTTCAAAGTGGAGGCCAGAAGGGGCAGTAAAGTCTCTGCAGTGCTGCCCTCTTACATGGCTCTGATCAATAAAAAGTAATCACAGATAAGAAAGCAGTCAAGGTAAATTAGCCACTGTAATTGTGGCTGAAAATACCCATAAGCTTGTCCATCTTTTTCCAATTGCTGAAGGACAAGGGGTTGGGATTCTGACTACATTTCTTCAATCAGTATACAAATTACTATGTTAACAAAAGAATAATCTTACTTAGTTACATACTGTATAATTAACTCAAAGCTGCACCAAAGTTATATTTACACGCCTGCATTAGTGATATTGCCCTTTGTGAAAGGCTTATTGCTGGGCTGATTGAAGTAGCTTTACTGAGTTCACAAAGGAACACAGTAAACTTGTAGTAAGGAAGGCTTGCACAACAACATCTTGGGCCACCGGCATGAACATTGTTGGAGGTTGCTATACTCATCACAACTGCCCAAGAATGGCTGATCTATGTGGGCTCCAGCAATATTAGCTGGTGCTCACATGGGCTGAGCATCAGCAATCTCCTCCTCATTGTGGAACACAGAAGAAGGTGATTGAAAGAACACAGGGATAGAACTGTCGTAGAGTCTTCTGCAGCTCTGTTATCCATGTTAAAGAACCCTTAGCACCCAGATTGCTACTGGGAACTCATTAGTGATGGAATTTCACAATAAAGTTCTATCTTTTGACCTTCATCACTTGATTATGCTAATATAACCTTTATGGATGAATAAAATCTAAATATATATCTCTGGTTGTTATGAGTGCAATATTTTACCTAATAAAAGGGTCTTGACATTATAATCTCAACAGCCAATACTCCATAAGGGTTACATTCTTAGAAGACCTGAAGCAAGTCAAGAGCAAACCAACTGTGCCATAATGGACAAATACAATTTCCCCAAATTCTTATTGATTGAAATGGGACTTTCAACACTTTGAATGCTATAGAAACATAGAATTTGACGGCAGATTAGAACCATTTCGGCCCATCTAGTCTGCCCATTTTCCTACAGTAAAAACCTCAAAACTTTTTTGGTCCTTGGTCTTTTCTTAAGTTAAGGACAGCCTTATGCCTATCCCATGCATACTTAAATTCTGTCACTATATTAACTTCTACCACTTCTGCTGGTAGGCAATTCCACTTATCTACTACCCTCTCAGTGAAGTAAAACTTTCTTACATTACATCTAAACCTGTGTCCCTCTATTTTTAGACTATGGTCACTTGTCCTAACATTTTTACTCCTTTGAAATATACTTCCCTCCTGCACTTTGTTGAATCCCTATTTGAATGTTTCAATCATATCCCCTCTCTCTCTTCTCTCCTCCAAGCTATACATGTTCGGATCATTTAGTCTATCCTGATATTTCTTTTCCTGTAAACCAGTCACCATTTTAGTAGCCCTTCTTTGAATTTTCTCTAGAGTATCTATATCCTTCTGGAGATGGGGTCTCCAGTACTGTACACAATACTCTAGGTGAGGTCTAACTAGAGATCTGTAGAGTGGCATGACTACTTCCCTTTTTCTGCTACTAATGCCCCTAGCTATACAACCCAGTACCCTGCTTGCATTCCCCACCACTTTTTTACATTGCCTGCCTACCTTTAAATCATTAGAGATAATTACTCCCAAATCCCTTTCCTCTGTTGTTTCTGACAGTACAGTACCCTTAATAGTATATTTTTCCTTTGGATTTTTATGTCCCAAGTGCATTATTTTACATTTATCAACATTAAAGTGCATCTGCCACACTCTTGACCATTCTTCTAATTTACCTAAATCATTTGTCATTTGTCTTATTCCCCCTGGAATGTCTACCCTATTTCAGATCTTGGTATCATCTGCAAAAAGGCATACCTTACCTTGAAGACCTTTTGCAATATCATTAATAAAAATATTAAAAAGAATGTGTCCCACTACAGATCCCTGAGGTACTCCAATAGTAACACTCCTTTCGTCCGAATATTCTCCATTGACTACCACCCTCTGTCTCCTGTCAAAGCAATCTGTTGATGACCCCTCTAGTGTTCATGGGGTTAAAGTCCCCATTGGATTTCCCCCAAAATCCCCCATTTTCTCCCTGTACATAAGTTTCAACATGTCACAAGCCACCTTGCTGTAGTAGGCTATGTTACAACTAGAGAAATAAAAAACTTATCCTCAAAGGGAACAATACAGTCCAATAGGTATTATGGGGTATAGTTTGTAACAGAGCACCTAGTATCGAAGATGGGTATATCACGGTGCCCGTGGTTTTTGCTATTCCCTGTCAGTCACCATTAGGGGGCGCCTATTGGTTGTCTGCCTTTATCCCTCCTCTGGCTGCCTATTTAAACCTGGTTTGGGCATACTATTGTTGCCCTTTTGTGGTGTCTCTGACCACGTTAGTCTTGAACATGTTCCAGTATTCATCAGTACCTGTACCTGTGTTCCTGAGTTCCAGAATGCATCCTGTTCCTGAATCTCCTGTCTGCAGAATTGTACCAGTGTGTTCCGGCCTAGTTCTGTGAGGTTGAGGTTTCCTGCTGATTGCCTTCACGGAGCTTTCCAGTATGCTTGGTTTCCTGTGAGTTCCTGTCGTCTTTTGTCCAGCCAGATGTACTCCTGACGTCTGATCGCCTTGGCGACATTCTTAACTCCAGTGCGGTAGCTGGTTTGCTCCAAAGCCTTGCGGCTACATATTACTGTTGGTTCCAGCGTGCGGACGCTGGTTTGCTCCAAAGCCTTGCGGCTACATATTACTGTTGGTTCCAGCGTGCGGACGCTGGTTTGCTCCAAAGCCTTGCGGCTACATATTACTGTTGGTTCCAGCGTGCGGACGCTGGTTTGCTCCAAAGCCTTGCGGCTACATAATACTGTTGGTCCCAGCGTGCGGACGCTGGTTTGCTCCAAAGCCTTGCGGCTACACATTACTGTTGGTCCCAGCGTGCGGACGCTGGTTTGCTCCAAAGCCTGGCAGCTACACATTATTGTTGGTCCCAGCGTGCGGACGCTGGTTTGCTCTAAAGCCTTGCGGCTACACAATAATGTTGGTCCCAGCGTGCGGACGCTGGTTTGCTCCCAAGCCTTGCGACCACCCGTTACTGTTGGTTCCAGCGTGCGGACGCTGGTTTGCTCCAAAGCCTTGTGGCTACACATTATTGTTGGTTCCAGCTTGCGGACGCTGGTTTGCTCCAAAGCCTTGTGGCTACACATTACTGTTGGTCCCAGCGTGCGGACGCTGGTTTGCTCCAAAGCCTTGCGGCTACACATTACTGTTGGTCCCAGCGTGCGGACGCTGGTTCGCTCCTAAGCCTTGCGGCTATACATATTATTGTTGGTCCCAGCGTGCGGACGCTGGTTTGCTCCAAAGCCTTGCGGCTACACATTACTGTTGGTCCCAGCGTGCGGACGCTGGTTCGCTCCTAAGCCTTGCGGCTATACATATTATTGTTGGTCCCAGCGTGCGGTCGCTGGTTTGCTCCAAAGCCTTGTGGCTATTTACATTGCTGTTGGTCCCAGCGTGCGGACGCTGGTTTGCTCCAAAGCCTTGCAGCTACACATTACTGTTGGTCCCAGCGTCGGATGCTGGTTCGCTCCTAAGCCTTGTGGCTATACATATTATTGTTGGTCCCAGTGTGCGGTCGCTGGTTTGCTCCAAAGCCTTGTGGCTATTTATATTGCTGTTGGTCCCAGCGTGCGGTCGCTGGTTTGCTCTATGAGCATTCTGAATGTACTCACTGTTGAACGTCCCTGAGTGAGTTCCGTTGGGCTGCCTTGCCCGGTATTGGTAAGGCCGGTAGAACCTGGTATACACCCCATCTGCAGGTTGCCTTACCTGGTATTGGCAAGGCCGGTAGAGCCTTAGTGAGAGTATTTGGGCTGCCTTGCCCGGTATTGGTAAGGCCGGTAGAACCTGGTATATATTCCATCTGCAGGTTGCCTTACCTGGTATTGGCAAGGCCGGTAGAGCCTATAGCATTAGATCAACGGCTGTCTTGCCCGGTATATTGGCAAGACCGGTAGAGCTTTGTTAGCTCCTTGGGCTGCCTTGCCCGTTATTGGTAAGGCCGGTAAAACCTGGTACTACTCCATCTGCAGGTTGCCTTACCCGGTATTGGCAAGGCCGGTAGAGCCTATTGAATTGGATTATTGGCTGTCTTGCCCGGTACATTGGCAGGACCGGTAGAGTCTGTATCTGTATCTCGCTATATTTGTATGTTGTATGTCATGTTGGAATCCTAAGGAATCACCTTTTAATTATTTCAATAAAGTTGTGATTTTACCTAACTTTGTGTCTGAGAGTCGTAACAAACCGTGACAGGGTACCTCTGTTTAAAAGCTCGCTTCTCCGCCAGAACAGCACCCCAGTCCCTTAGACTGTCCCTCTGCTCCAAACATCAGCCGTGACTCAATGAAGGATGAACAACACACATTTTATTCCCATAAAACTCAGCTCTTTTATGGGCTGGTAACAATATTAGCCCACAGGGCTGGACAAAGCATACAATGGGTTTAAACATATGAGTCAACATAATACGAAAGAGTAGACATGATGACATTAACTTGGACAATGGTCTAGGTCGGAGATAGACAATATAACAAAGGATTATGGCCTGGAATACACATGTTTAACAATGGTCCCCCGGGTGAAGGCATCTTTTGCCAGGGTTTGAATATTCCTCTTCCTGAACTAAGAATGCGGTGGCCAATTCTGGTCGTGAATTTCACACCAGCCGCTAGCCTATCTGGGCTCAGGAAGGGAAACCTGTCAACTAGTGTTGAGCGAGCATGCTCGGCCGATGCTCGGATCGGCTCGAGCATCGCTCTGCTCGGCACATGGCGGTACTCGTACGAGTACCGCATGTGCTCGCCCGCCATGTTCGGGTCTCCTCCCCGCACGTTTTGCGGCTGCTGCGCAGCCAATAAACGTGCAGGGAGGCTCTGACATCGGTGTAATGCCAGCAGCCATGTTGGCTGCTGGCATTACACTGATTGGCTGGCCAGAACTCGTGGTCAGGTGCTGTATAGCACCTGACCATCGAGTTCGGCTCAGTCTTAGCCAGGGAGAGCTGAGGATAGGAAGGGAAAGGCAGTGTAGGGAGGAAAAAAACCAAAATTGTGAAAAAAAAGAACCAAAAGTCCTTTTTAGGACTACTGTGTGTGGGGGCAGCAGGTTATTTTGTGTGGGGGGAAAAAAACAAAAAAAAAAAAAAAAAAAATATTCTGTTTAGTGTGCAAAGTTGCAGATTAGAGCACATTCTGTTTAGTGTGCACAGTTGCAGATTAGAGCACATTCTGTTTAGTGTGCAAAGTTGCAGATTAGAGCACATTCTGTTTAGTGTGCAAAGTTGCAGATTAGAGCACATTCTGTTTAGTGTGCAAAGTTGCAGATTAGAGCACATTCTGTTTAGTGTGCAAAGTTGCAGATTAGAGCACATTCTGTTTAGTGTGCAAAGTTGCAGATTAGAGCACATTCTGTTAAGTCTTCAAACTAAAATATCAAAGTCACATATTTCATTCAGTGTGCGTCGCCGCAGTTTAGCAGCACATTCTGTGTACTGTGCAGAGTTGCAGAATAGGAAGAAATACTGTTAAGTCTTCAAACTAAAATATCAAAGTCACATATTCCATTCAGTGTGCTTCGCCGCAGTTTAGCAGCACATTCTGTGTACTGTGCAGAGTTGCAGAATAGGAAGAAATACTGTTAAGTCTTCAAACTAAAATATCAAAGTCACATATTCCATTCAGTGTGCTTCGCCGCAGTTTAGCAGCACATTCTGTGTACTGTGCAGAGTTGCAGAATAGGAAGAAATACTGTTAAGTCTTCAAACTAAAATATCAAAGTCACATATTCCATTCAGTGTGCTTCGCCGCAGTTTAGCAGCACATTCTGTGTACTGTGCAGAGTTGCAGAATAGGAAGAAATACTGTTAAGTTTTCAAACTCAAATATTAAAGTCACATATTCCATTCAGTGTGTGTCACCGCCGTTTAGCAGCCTATTCTGTGTACTCTGCACAGTTGCAGAATAGTAAGAAATACTGTTAAGTTTTCAAACTCAAATATTAAAGTCACATATTCCATTCAGTGTGTGTCACCGCCGTTTAGCAGCCTATTCTGTGTACTCTGCACAGTTGCAGAATAGTAAGAAATACTGTTAAGTTTTCAAACTCAAATATTAAAGTCACATATTCCATTCAGTGTGTGTCACCGCCGTTTAGCAGCCTATTCTGTGTACTCTGCACAGTTGCAGAATAGTAAGAAATACTGTTAAGTTTTCAAACTCAAATATTAAAGTCACATATTCCATTCAGTGTGTGTCACCGCCGTTTAGCAGCCTATTCTGTGTACTCTGCACAGTTGCAGAATAGTAAGAAATACTGTTAAGTTTTCAAACTCAAATATTAAAGTCACATATTCCATTCAGTGTGTGTCACCGCCGTTTAGCAGCCTATTCTGTGTACTCTGCACAGTTGCAGAATAGTAAGAAATACTGTTAAGTTTTCAAACTCAAATATTAAAGTCACATATTCCATTCAGTGTGTGTCACCGCCGTTTAGCAGCCTATTCTGTGTACTCTGCACAGTTGCAGAATAGTAAGAAATACTGTTAAGTTTTCAAACTCAAATATTAAAGTCACATATTCCATTCAGTGTGTGTCACCGCCGTTTAGCAGCCTATTCTGTGTACTCTGCACAGTTGCAGAATAGTAAGAAATACTGTTAAGTTTTCAAACTCAAATATTAAAGTCACATATTCCATTCAGTGTGTGTCACCGCCGTTTAGCAGCCTATTCTGTGTACTCTGCACAGTTGCAGAATAGTAAGAAATACTGTTAAGTTTTCAAACTCAAATATTAAAGTCACATATTCCGTGTAAGATGAAGAAGGCGGGTAAAAAGGGACGGGGAAGTGGACGTGATCCTGATAGTTCAGGGCGCGGGTCAGGACGCGGAGAAACTGTGCCTGGTGCCAGAGCACAAGAAAGAAAGACATCCACCATACCTAGCTTCATGTGTAATTTTACAGGGCGTCGCAGGACATCACTCTCGAGGTCCGACCACTGCGAACAGGTGGTCGGTTGGATGACAGCTGATACTGCTTCCAGTCGGTTAAGCACCACCCTGTCTTCCACCAAGTCCACTCTCAGTAGCCAAGAGTCTGGTCAACATAATCCTCACTCTGATCATCCTTCCTCCCACCATACACGGTCTGGTCAAAGAAGTGATCCCACACTGGGATATAGTGAGGAGCTCGTCTCATCACCAATCCTTCATTTGACCCTCTCTCCAAGCACGCTTGCAGAGGAACATGACATCTTGTGCCCTGATTCACAACCTCTAGAGGCTACCCAATCACAAGAAGATGACAGATGTGAACGGCATTTAAGGTCAAAGGAAGTAGTGGATGATGATGATGATGATGAGACACAGTTGCCATTAAATCAACCACTATTTCCGTCTCAAGACCTTGTTGAGGAGAATGTTATACAGTTGTCAATGACTGAGTATGTGGTGGGATCAAGACTTGAGGAGGATGATCAGAGTGAGGAAGTGGAGGAGGACTTGGTGGACGATGAGGTGACTGACCCCACCTGGGAAGGTGTAGAGCCGAGCGATGACAGCAGTCCTGAGGGTGAGCCATCTGCAGCACCGCAACAGGCTGGAAGAGGCAGTGGTGTGGCTACAGAAAGAAGGCGGACCGCACCAAACCGGCCCGCAAATGTTCCACGGAGCACCCCCTTGCGTAAATCTACCTTGCCAAAGGGTAGGTGTTCCGCGGTATGGCGTTTTTTTAAGGAAAGTGCGGACGACAAAAGAATTGTAGTTTGCAACCTGTGCCACACCAGAATGAGCCGAGGCATGAACACTAGAAACCTCACCACCACCAGCATGATCCGACACATGGCATCCAAGCACCGTAGTAAGTGGGAGGAATGCCTGGATCGCCCATCTGTGTCTGCAGGCCACACCACTGCCTCCTCTTCCCCTGTTTTCGGTGCCGGCCAATCGCCTGTCGAAGGCGCAGGCCCGCATACCTCCCGCCCTGCACCTGTACCATCTGAAGCACCATCAGTGACCACATCCACTTCCCTGTCCCAGCGCAGCGTCCAAATGTCGTTACCCCAGGCATTTGAGCGCAAGAGAAAGTACCCAGCCACCCACCCACAGGCCATAGCACTAACCTCACACCTTTCAAAATTACTGGCCATCGAAATGCTGCCATTTAGGCTTGTGGACACTGAGTCCTTCCGCAGCCTGATGGCAGCAGCTGTCCCTCGGTACGCGGTCCCCAGCCGCCACTACTTTTCCCGGTGTGCCATCCCCGCATTACACCACCATGTGTCCCGTAACATCACCCGTGCCCTGACCAACGCAGTTACTGGGAAGGTCCACTTAACGACTGACACATGGACAAGTGCTTGTGGCCAGGGACGCTACATTTCCCTGACGGCACACTGGGTGAATGTCGTGGAGGCTGGGAGCGACTCGGACCCTGGGATGGCACGGGTGCTACCCACGCCGAGGATTGCGGGCCCTACCTCCATCAGGGTTTCCGCCAGCACCTACGTTATTGGCTCCTCCTCCTCCGTTTCCACCTCCGAATTCTCTACACGCAGCGCCACTCCCCCATCAGCCAGTAGCTGGAAGCAGTGTAGCACTGCAGTGGGGAAGCGTCAACAGGCCGTGCTGAAGCTGATCTGCCTTGGGGACAAACAGCACACGGCCTCAGAGCTGTTGCAGGGGATTAGTCACCAGACCGAGCAGTGGCTCTCGCCACTCAACCTGCAACCAGGCATGGTTGTGTGTGATAATGGGCGTAACTTGGTGGCGGCTTTGGAGCTCGGCAAGCTCACACACGTACCATGCCTAGCGCATGTATTTAATTTAGTGGTTCAGCGATTTCTAAAAACCTACCCCAATGTGCATGATCTCTTGACCAAGGTGCGCCGCGTGTGTGCACATTTCCGTAAGTCATCTACAGCTTCGGCCGGCCTGTTGAAGCTGCAGCAGCGCTTACAATTGCCAGCTCACCGGCTGCTGTGTGACGTGAGCACGCGCTGGAACTCCACCTTCCACATGTTGGCCCGGCTTTGTGAGCAGCAGAGGGCAGTAGTGGAGTACCAGCTGTTACACGGTCGTCGCCTCTCCGTTCAACTTCCTGTAATCAGAAGTGAGGAGTGGGAATGGATGTCAGACCTCTGCGAGGTTTTACGCAATTTTGAGGAATCGACACAGATGGTGAGCGGCGATAACGCTATTATCAGTGTAACCATCCCACTTCTGTGTCTACTGAAACGCTCGCTGCTCACAATTAAAACCGACGCTTTGCATGTGGAAGAGGTGGAAATGGGGGAGGAAGAGCTTACACAAGGTGATAGCCAGAGCACCCTCACTTCGTCTTCTCAGCGACAATTGGAGGAGGCGGAGGAGGAGGAGGAGGAGGAGGAAGACACGGTTGCCTCCGCTACAGAGGGTAGCCATGGAACTTTAGTTCCATCTCTTCAGCGTGGGTGGGCAGAAGAGGAGGAAGAGGATGAGGATATTGAGAGTCATCCTCCTGGTGAGGACAGCGAAATCTTGACTGTTGGTACTCTGGCACACATGGCTGACTTTATGTTAGGCTGCCTTTCCCGTGACCCACGCGTTATACGCATTTTAAACAACACGGATTACTGGGTGTTCACCCTTCTGGACCCCCGCTACAAAGAGAATTTCTCATCTCTCATTCCTCCGGTGGAGAGGACAAGCAAAATGGTGCAATACCAGAAGGTTCTTGTTGAAAAATTGCTCCAAAATTTTCCATCTGACAACGCTGGCGGCAGAGTACGTGCTACCTTGGCCAACCGAGAAGGGGAGAAAAGGGGAGCACACAGCAGTTCCGAGAAAGGCAGGGCAACACTCTCCAAGGCGTGGGACACCTTCATGACACCCCGCCAGCACCCTCACCCTGATGCGCAGCCTAGTGTCACAAGGAGGGAAAAGTTTTGGAAGATGGTGAAGGAGTACGTAGCAGACCGTGTCAGCGTCCTCAATGATCCCTCTGTGCCTTACAACTACTGGGTGTCCAAGCTGGACACGTGGTATGAACTGGCACTCTACGCCTTGGAGGTGCTGGCCTGCCCTGCCGCCAGCGTTCTGTCTGAGCGGGTATTTAGTGCTGCTGGTGGCATCATAACAGATAAGCGTATCCGCCTTTCCACCGACAATGCTGATAGGTTGACACTTATAAAAATGAACAAGGCCTGGATTTCCCCTGACTTCTCCACTCCACTGGAGGAAAGCCGCGGGGGAACATAAACTCACTTTATATATGTTATTTACAATGATGGGAATACTCTGTATTCCCATTCACCCCTTCCACCCAAAAAACGGGTATATGGTTGACTCTTAATCTTCTCATCCTCCTCCTCCTCTTCCATATGCCCTGGGATATAATTTTTATATAGGGCCAGCTCACCAGCGGGTCCTGTGATATAATTTTTATATAGGGCCAGCTCACCAGCGGGCCCTGTGATATAATTTTTATATAGGGCCAGCTCACCAGCGGGCCCTGTGATATAATTTTTATATAGGGCCAGCTCACCAGCGGGCCCTGTTTGACAATTTTTATATAGGTCAGCTCACCAGCGGGCCTTCTCATATAATGTTTTATTGGGTCAGCTCTCTAGCGGGCCCTCTCATATAATGTTTTATAGCGTCAGCTCACTAGCGGGCCTTCGCATATAATGTTTAGGATGGTCAGCTCTGCAGCAGACCCTCACCCATAATGTTTTAGATGGTCAGCTCAGCGCACGTTTCCCTCTTAATCATGACCTCAGTTCTGAAAATCAAGGAAATTTTTGGGAGAATTTGCCTCTGCGCACGTTTCCCTCTTAATCATGGCCTCAGTTCTGAAAATCAAGGAAATTTTTGGGAGAATTTGCCTCTGCGCACGTTTCCCTCTTAATCATGGCCTCAGTTCTGAAAATCAAGGAAATTTTTGGGAGAATTTGCCTCTGCGCACGTTTCCCTCTTAATCATGGCCTCAGTTCTGAAAATCAAGGAAATTTTTGGGAGAATTTGCCTCTGCGCACGTTTCCCTCTTAATCATGGCCTCAGTTCTGAAAATCAAGGAAATTTTTGGGAGAATTTGCCTCTGCGCACGTTTCCCTCTTAATCATGGCCTCAGTTCTGAAAATCAAGGAAATTTTTGGGAGAATTTGCCTCTGCACACGTTTCCCTCTTAATCATGGCCTCACTTCAGAAAATCAAGGAAATTTTTGGGAGAATTTGCAGATGATATACAAGTAAATATACAGCAAATATTGTTTGGTAACAATTTTTCGCCTAAAGTCGTTTTTATTTTCCTTTTTGTGTGTTTTATGGTCAGTCTGTAAAAATGGCGTACTACGGGCGAAAGATCGTTCCCAGCAGCGATGTTGGAGTCCAAGATGCATCCAGACATCCTCACTATGCTGTCCCTGAACCATTTCTGTGGTGTTTCCATCCTTTTCTGCCCTTTTCCTATGGACCAGGCACCCTCCCCTCATCAGAGCAGGGGGTGCCTGGTGTAATGCTCGAGTCCTCCCATTGACTTCAATGGGGCTCGGGTGCTCGGCCGAGCACTCGAGCCTCAGGGGGTGCTCGGTCAGAGCACCCGAACACCCGAGCATTGGGGTGCTCGCTCATCACTACTGTCAACCAATCCGAGAAGGGCCGACTTTTCCCCATGTTAAGTCAATGGCGGCCCTTTAACTCTGACTGGCCAATCAGGAGTCAGCCGACTTTTAAATCCATGGCGGCTTTTGTATAGTTCTGCTGGCTTAGTGAATTCAGTCTTTTAGGAAGGCTGCTTTTCTCATAGTCTTTGAAGTCTCCATTACTGGCCTATAGCCTGGTATAGATATTAACCACTTTATCGTGACATAGTTCTCAATGAAGAGAGACCAGTTCTGCACCAATAAGCCCTTACTAAATCTTGGTCACAGTTTTAATACTTAAAGGGGCAGTAAACTTTCTTTATGAAAAAATACATATTGTAGGATGTTTCCTGTTGAGTAAAATAAAGGTACTCCCACTGCTGAGAGATGCATATTTCCAGAGTTCTTACCATTTAAACCTATGTTTTTTTGTTACATTAGCATTGCCCTCTGGTGGTCAAATTCCAATTAGTTATTCTGTTACATTCTAATGGAGTGTAAAGTAGTGACTTACAGTTCTCTACAGAATGTGATAGAAATTGCCGAGTCACTTCCTGTCAGTTACAACTATCAGGAAGAAAATGAACAGTAAATTCACTTTCTGATTATTTGAACTGTTATAACGTTTGAATAAAATAACTGAAAGAGGTGGGAGTGTCCTTGTTTTATTCAGCAGGAAAAGCGCTATAACATATAGGATTTCATAAAAAAGTTTACGGCTCTTCTAACTTTTATTATTTATTATTCTCAATTGCCCAGTGCATTTCACCACTCAAAATAATGGTTTCCTCAGGGGCTACATTGAATGAACTGGATACCCCTCTGGCACTCAAAGGATTAAGACAGTGGTGAAGCAAGGAATACGCGCCATATCATACTTCTCTCCTCTACCCCTTCCTACAGCTCCACTTTGGTCTCTCGCTATACCCCATCCCACCACATACAATCAGCCAAAGACATTCTTCTCTCAGCTCCTTTTGCATCTAGCCCTCTCATATATTAAACCCTTTTCTCTCTTTGCTCCTTATCTGTGAAATGCTCTACCCCCCACCCCGAGCCTGAAGGACTGCATTTCTTTTGCAGTCTAAGTCTCACTTAAAGGGATAGTAATGTTTCATAATAAAAGCAGCTCTAATTAATCATTATAATATTTGGACTTTGGAGAGTGTTATTTCAATTCTGTCAGAGTTGTAGTTTAAGAGTAATTCAATGACAAAGTATTCCCCCTCCCACCCCTTTTACTGATGTAACACTGCTCCGCCAGAGCAGAAGGGAGGTGTCCAGGTAGATTGCAGAGAGGGACAATCTTCAATTAAGATAAGCTTGTCAAGGGGGGCAGGGCTTTCATTGTTCTTATAGGAAGAAGATTGTCCCCTTCTGTTATCTGTCTGGTCTATGGATTGCATTCCACATCTGAGAAGAGATGGCTTACACTAGGTAAAAGGGGTGGAAGGGGAAACTTTGCTTGTGAATATCTCTTAAACCATAAAGGTTTGAGAGATAAGACATATCATTCTTCATGTTTTTTTAATGCCTATAAAATAAAATAAAGATAAAACGAAGTATTACTATCCCTTTAAAATAAAACCTTCATTACAATGCTTCAACATGCTACAAGGCACTGATGTCATACATCAAGGATCTTTTAATTTACTTACTTTATTTATGTGTCCCTTATCGTTTCCATTGTATTCCACACATAACACTTATGCACTTTTATCCCTTTGTCCCCTTTTAGCGATCCTGCTGCATTTTTAACACTAAAGATTGTTTGCACACTTTCCCAGTCCACGTCCATGTGTCTTGAGCTATAGACCAACAGATGGTTATTTGTTACTCCACAATATCATTATTATTATTATCATTCTCTAAAAATCTACATTTTTTGTACAATATTATTATTATCCTTTATTTATTTAGCGCCAACTAATTCCGCAGTGTTGTACAATTGGGAATAGACATACAGAGGTATTAAATAGTACAATCAAATGTGGAGAACAGAAGGATCAGAGGGCCCTGCTCCTGAGTGCTTACAATACAGAACAAACTGCTAGAGAGTAGGATGGGATGAATTACTAACAATATCTACATTAATTTCCATCTCACATCCATCATCCATACTGCCATAAGAGACATTTTGTTGATCCATCGTTCTCATTTACATCATCTGATCACCACCATCTATTTGACAGATATTATTAACTGTTTTTTCCAATTATTGAATATATTGAATTTCTCGTTCAACATCAGAGACCTATAGGAAGACTTTATATTATATCACACTGTTTTTTGCTGATGGATAATATCTGTGATTAAACACGTCCTCCAATTGCAATAGGTTGACATATATGTATGAAAGTTCAGCACTAAACATATATTGTACCATCCATTTGTGACATTCACTGTTATTATAATTTGTGATATACCACAGTGGCTTTTTTGTTGAAAAAGTGTATTCATAACCCTATCTATTCGGTATACTGTTATAGGCTCTCTCTGTATGCATAAAGTGTCATGACAATGGTATTTTCACCAGGATCACCCAATGTAAGCCACCAGAAATCGTACTCTGTGAGGGAGAAACTCGACAGAGAAAAAGCAGCCCGCTAATTACCATATATATATATATATATATTATATATATATATATATATATATATATATATATATACAGAAGTTGGATACATTAGGATACAACACAGACAACAATAGGTACAGCAACGGGTATATTGCAGGGGAGTCGCCAGTAGGTGAGATGCTGGGGATCGCAGAGTGGGTGTATGGAGCTGGCTGGCACTGGCTATCTCCTAGGAATCCAAGGCTGAATTAAAGGTGCCGACAGCAAGGTCAGTTTACACCTGACCAGAAGAACTGACCCACACCCAGGATGATTGCCTAGGATATAGATGCTACCTACTGGGGTCAAGGGAGGGTGTCAGACAAGGACTCAGATAATACCTGCAGTTCCAGTCAAAGACTGCTGAACAGGAGACACTGATGACTTGGAACATTCAACGAATAGCTGGATTGGAATCTGACTGAAGGTCAAACAGAGAAAAAGGAAGAGGACCGACAGAAGGCTGAATTACTTAAAGGAGCAGTAAACTTTTTTTATGAAAAAATATATATTGTAGGGATTTTCCTACTGAGTAAAATAAGAGTAATCCCATTGCCAAGAGATTTATATTTCCAGAGTTATTACATTTTAAACCCATGTTTTTTTACATTAGCAGTGCCCTCTAGTGGCCAAATTCTAATTAGATTTCCTGTTAGATTCTAATGGAGAGGTAAGTCAGAAAAGTCAGAGACATACAGTTCTCCATAGAATGTGATAGAGACTGCCTGTCACTTCCTGTCAGTTAGAACTATCAGGAAGTAAACCACAGAAAATTCACTTCCTGATTACTTGAACTGTTATAAATTTTGAATAAAACATCTGACAGCGATGGGAGTGACATTGTTTTATTCAGCAGGAAATGCTCTATAAAATATGTGTTTTCATAAAAATAAGTTTACTGCTCCTTTAAGAACGGAGAACCCAGATGGGTCAAAAAAGTTGAACAGAAGGCTGTAGCAACTGGATGGTTGGATAGTTGGTATAACAGGGCCAGCAACAGGCGGACAATGAAGTACACAAACAGCAAGAAGGAGAGTATTCAAGAAGGAGAGCCAAGGTAAGTAACGGAGAATCAATCAAAGGAGGCACAATGCCAATTTAAATAGTAGGAAAGTAGTCAGGAAACAAAGCCAAGGTTGATATATGGAATACACACTGGAGGAAGGGCAATGGAACTCAGGAACAAGGCTGGAAACCATTTAACATGCACTACAATGCTTTAACTCATGCTCCAGTATTGAGGAACTGCCGCTTGATAAAGGCATATGACTTAGTATAAAACCAGGGCAGGAGACAAGGGTCTGGCAAATAGAAATAACAGAGACAAAAACCAGGCAAGGAATAAGAAAAAAGTTAGAAAAAGGTGCAGAACATGATAGATATTAGAAAGACAAAGATTGTGATGAACACACACCGAGACAGAACAACATTAAAGGGATAGTAATACTTAAGTATTACTAATCCCTATAGCAAAGTACTACTTAAAAAAATGTATTGCCCCCAGTGTCATCTCTCAGACCTTTATGGTTTGAGAGATGATCGCTTCTAAAGTTGCACTCCCCCTCCCCCTTCCCCATAGTCAGTATTCTAGCTGACTCAGGGAAATCCAGTCAAAGTTCATCAGGTGGCTCTGCAGCAGAGCCGCAATCGCTTTAACTAAAAAAAAAAACTTTCACTAAAACGGTCTTCTACGTGTGCTTGCAAGCCAAGCACACGTAGAAGACCATTTCAGTGAAAGTTTTCTTTTTTTAGTGACGTGATCCGGCTGTGCTGGAGAGCCGCCTGAAAGTCGTACAACTCTCTTCCTTTCAGTCAGCTAGAATGCTGACTATGGGGAAGGGGGAGGGAGAGGGCAACTTTAGAAGCTTTCATCTCTCAAACCATAAAGGTTTGAGAGATGACACTGGGGGCAATACATTTTTTTAAGTAGTACTTTGCTATAGGGATTAGTAATACTTAGGTATTACTATCCCTTTAAGTATTTTGTTCAAGGCAGGTTAGCCTCTCAGGTGCTGCATAAGTCACATTTGGTTTTGTAATCTCTTTAAGATGGAGGCTATCCCAGGCATTGGCCCTTGCTCTCTGTGTGTCTAGAGGGAATCAGCTGCATCCCACAGATGAGGCACACATAGATTGAACCACAAGTCTGCTTCTCTTGTTCACAGAGGATTTGCCTGAATTTCAGAGCTGGAATGTCTGGGGGTGGTGTGCCTTCATCATACTCTTGATTTTGTAGTCTCCTCACGACAATGGTATCGCATACAGTGCAGCTAGCGTTTATTACTAGAGAAAGAAAAGTAAAACGGTGATGCGCTTAGTCCATGAGTGATATGGTGAAGAATAGAGCGTTCATATATACACAAAGTACAAATGAATTTGTGCCGCTGTATTTTGTGGGTTATCACGTCTCTCTCCCCACGTCTCTGTAGAACTGCAGCAAAAGAATAGAAAACAGCACAACAGGAAGCACTTCTAAGGGTAGTATTAGTGATAAGCACAAAGAATTAGGTCCCTTAACCCCCTATAAAAAACTACTCACTTGGCTGAGAGGTTTCCCCTGCCTCTCAGTATACAGGTCCGCACTGGATTATTTGGGGGGTCACACCAGGCTAGTGACACTTCAAATGGAAAATTCCCCTGGATGAATAAATGTGGATCTTGTATATTAACCCATATACATGTGGTAATAGGGTTTAAGGTCCCCCACAGATAATACTGGGGATACAAGAACCAGATATGCTGAGTAGTAAACAAGTTATGGGGCTATGGGACTATAATTAAAAATATATATGCTTTATTAGAAATATTCTAAAACACTCAAATAGTATAAATATATATATATATATATATATATATAATATGTAATATATTCAGATATAAGTGTAAAATCACCATAAAAAAAGGTAATAAATAGTGGAAATAAAATAAAATAGAGTACTTAGCTTGTATAGACTAGTCTTGATTAGATCTAGAGATAAATCTTAAAAAGCTCAACGCGTTTCATGAATGATTTCACTTCCTCAGGAGCAGTAGAAGTGCTTTCTGTTGCGCTGTTTTCTATTCTTTTGCTGCATTACTAGAGAAATCTATAATACTACAATCATGTCATTCTCTGTCCCATGCATTCTGTTTTAAGAGTAAAGCTTCTGCTGTTACTCATTGCACCAATGAGGTGCAGCAGGTATGTCTCCCAATCAGACCTGTGGTTGCACTTCAGGTGGGATCTCAATGAGGTTGTGTCTGGAAGTAATCCTCCCTTCCCTGTGTACAAATATATATAGTTTTATATTGGCAACACTTAGCAATACATTTAGATTTTGGATAGCGTGTAAATCATCTCCGTATTGTGCACTACAGTAACCTCTCAGGCTATGAGGAACTACTACTTATTACACCATCAATGTATAGGAGGTAGATGTTGCAATTGTACTAGTAGAAGTCAGTATTAATAGTAGAAGTGGTACTGCACCTTGAACGGCAGCAGAAGCACTCTTTGCTAAAGTTGTTGATGGTCTATGTGATTTATTTGATTTAGATTTTACTTCTGTTTCCTCATCTGTTCATTTATAAAAATAAACCTAACGTCTATTTTTTTAAAACATTCTTACTTTACAGCATTTTTTCACACCTGCCTAAAACTTTTGCACAGTACTATATGAAAACTGCTTCATTGGATGTGCCACCTCCCTAATCACACAAAACAGAAGTAATGCAGAAGTAGAAACATGCAATAAGCAGTCTCTTTCCCCTTTCCCCTAGTCCAGCAGCACTGCTCAATATTATCTTGGTAAACTTGACAAATGCATTATGTTGCTTTTTATTCCAATGTAATTAAACTACTCATTGTGATATGTTTAAAGAACTAAATTGGCTCAAATTTAGACCTACCCTTCACTTTTCTTGCCTAGTTTATAATCACTTATCTAGAAAGCTACCAGACTGTCTGAGCAATATGCTCACTCCAGCTCTCCAGACAAATTATAAACCCTGCTCCACTACCAACAACTCACTGAGTAATCCATACTACAAGACAGATGCCATTATATAAACCTTCTCCTTCAGAGCTTCAAAATGCCTGGGATAACCTACCAAAAAATATATTTATATTAGATCTTCCCCCAGTCGAAAATCCCTAAAAATAACTGTTTTTGTATCTAAAAATAATAGGTAACTGTATAGAATTTTTTTATATTGTTTCTCTATTTTGTGTAAATATGTAACTTATTACTGTAAAAGCTCTTCAAGACATACTTGAAAATAAAAAAAATCTCAATATTTTTTACCTGGTAAAACATTCTCTAAAGAAAATAAATTAAGCAATTTCAGCTCCCTCTCTTTTCCTGTCTGTCTCTACACTAGCTAGCATTAACATTTCAGCAGGTTTCTCTCTCTGCCTCCCAAAGATAGACTGACAACAAGCAGTAACTGACAGCCCTTTTATACTGTTGACTTAGCAAGACAAATACATGGGGGAAATTCTTCATATGAGAGGTAATTATATTATTATAATTCATTTAAATGATAAAAAAGCTGAATTTCACACTGGAATTCTCGTGGAAGGTGGGAAGTGCAGTTTTTTGCATGATTAGTTTTTTTGGCAAAAAAAGGTTCACCTATCCCCATTTATTTGACACTCTTGGTAATCTTATACTGCATATTACACAGAGCAACAATTCTAGAAAGAAACATTTCAATGATTATATGGTGCATTAAACCTTTTGCTAGTGAGATCCTCAATGCATTCATTTGCAATATACTAGAGACCTCTCTAGCATTCAGGGGGTTAAAGGTATCAAAATTTAAATAAATGTTCATTTTTGTTTCATACCTGTGGTGCAGCTGGTTTCATCCAGAATGATCCTAGTTGTTTCAATTAACCCTATGAGTGCCAGAGGTGTGTCCAATGCATTGCAAACCCATTTGGCACTCACAAGTTTAAAGCGGCCTCAAAGAGCCTGAGTGTGATATGACTTACAGTGGTCAATTGCAGCATGTGATATTATAAAGAGAAACTGTCAAGATCACAGAGGTAAGATAACATCAGTTATTCTGTGTCCACATGGCTAACTAAACAAAACAGTTCAAGTTCTGTTCCCAAAAGGAGTATTTGCATTTCTATTATAAGTCTAACAGTTTTCAGTCAAGCTTAATTAGCAGTTTAATCCAAATGGTTAAGTCCTTCAATCAGCCACTTAACAATTGCTTCAGTGAATTGTTAAAATAATTACGCTTTTACTTTTTCATGCCATATATTGACTGGCAACATGAAGAGTACAGGAATCATGTATGCTGTTGGTATTAGAAAGCTTAATTATTTAACATGCTAAAATCATATAAACCCATTGGAAAACCAAGAGGTGGTTGCCCTGAAACGCCCTTGCCCCATTGTGCCTAATCAGATGAAAGAGAGACAAAGAGGTATCCAAAACATGGGGGGGAGGGTGCTGGCAGTGTATTTGTGAAATGTGTGGCTGCCAGAGGGCAGAGTAAAAAGGCTGGGGAGTCAAAGTATATTTGGGGAATTTGTGGCTACCAGTAGCCAAGAGAACAATTTCTTTATATGGAGGGCTCCTTGTACAATTAAGCCTGGGGCCTCAGATGGCATTAAAACAGCCCTGCTTTCCTGTTTTTCAAGCTGCTGTTGGACTGGAAATCCTATTATAATCAACCAGATGAGGAAGATTGGGCCTACATAACCCAACAACAGTTGGAGATTCAATATTTGATCTATTTTCAGTCAGCAACATAGGCCCTGTTTATTTAGATAACATTTATAGTAATACATTTATCAGGTTCTTCTTATCGTGCTCTTAGGAAACAAGGGTGAGGACTAGTGTTGAGCGAGCATGCTCGGCCGATGCTCGGATCGGCTCGAGCATCGCTCTGCTCGGCACATGTCGGTACTCGTACGAGTACCGCATGTGCTCGCCCGCCATGTTCGGGTCTCCTCCCCGCACGTTTTGCGGCTGCTGCGCAGCCAATAAACGTGCAGGGAGGCTCTGACATCGGTGTAATGCCAGCAGCCATGTTGGCTGCTGGCATTACACTGATTGGCTGGCCAGAACCCGTGGTCAGGTGCTGTATAGCACCTGACCAGCGAGTTCGGCTCAGTCTGAGCCAGGGAGAGCTGAGGATAGGAAGGGAAAGGCAGTGTAGGGAGGAAAAAAACAAAAATTGTGAAAAAAAAAGAACCAAAAGTCCTTTTTAGGACTACTGTGTGTGGGGGCAGCAGGTTATTTGGTGTGGGGGGAAAAAAACAAAAAAAAAAAAAAAAAAAAATATATATTCTGTTTAGTGTGTAAAGTTGCAGATTAGAGCACATTCTGTTTAGTGTGCACAGTTGCAGATTAGAGCACATTCTGTTTAGTGTGCAAAGTTGCAGATTAGAGCACATTCTGTTTAGTGTGCAAAGTTGCAGATTAGAGCACATTCTGTTTAGTGTGCAAAGTTGCAGATTAGAGCACATTCTGTTTAGTCTTCAAACTAAAATATCAAAGTCACGTATTCCATTCAGTGTGCGTCGCCGCAGTTTAGCAGCACATTCTGAGTACTGTGCAGAGTTGCAGAATAGGAAGAAATACTGTTAAGTCTTCAAACTAAAATATCAAAGTCACATATTCCATTCAGTGTGCTTCGCCGCAGTGTAGCAGCACATTCTGTGTACTGTGCAGAGTTGCAGAATAGGAAGAAATACTGTTAAGTCTTCAAACTAAAATTTCAAAGTCACATATTCCATTCAGTGTGCTTCGCCGCAGTTTAGCAGCACATTCTGTGTACTGTGCAGAGTTGCAGAATAGGAAGAAATACTGTTAAGTCTTCAAACTAAAATATCAAAGTCACATATTCCATTCAGTGTGCTTCGCCGCAGTGTAGCAGCACATTCTGTGTACTGTGCAGAGTTGCAGAATAGGAAGAAATACTGTTAAGTCTTCAAACTAAAATATCAAAGTCACATATTCCATTCAGTGTGCTTCGCCGCAGTGTAGCAGCACATTCTGTGTACTGTGCAGAGTTGCAGAATAGGAAGAAATACTGTTAAGTCTTCAAACTAAAATATCAAAGTCACATATTCCATTCAGTGTGCTTCGCCGCAGTGTAGCAGCACATTCTGTGTACTGTGCAGAGTTGCAGAATAGGAAGAAATACTGTTAAGTCTTCAAACTAAAATATCAAAGTCACATATTCCATTCAGTGTCTTTCACCGCCGTTTAACAGCCTATTCTGTGTACTCTGCAGAGTTGCAAAATTATAAGAAATACTGTTAAGTTTTCAAACTCAAATATTAAAGTCACATATTCCATTCAGTGTCTTTCACCGCCGTTTAACAGCCTATTCTGTGTACTCTGTACAGTTGCAGAATTATAAGAAATACTGTTAAGTTTTCAAACTCAAATATTAAAGTCACATATTCCATTCAGTGTCTTTCACCGCCGTTTAACAGCCTATTCTGTGTACTCTGTACAGTTGCAGAATTATAAGAAATACTGTTAAGTTTTCAAACTCAAATATTAAAGTCACATATTCCATTCAGTGTGTTTCAACGCCGTTTAACAGCCTATTCTGTGTACTCTGTACAGTTGCAGAATTATAAGAAATACTGTTAAGTTTTCAAACTCAAATATTAAAGTCACATATTCCATTCAGTGTCTTTCACCGCCGTTTAACAGCCTATTCTGTGTACTCTGTACAATTGCAGAATTATAAGAAATACTGTTAAGTTTTCAAACTCAAATATTAAAGTCACATATTCCATTCAGTGTCTTTCACCGCCGTTTAACAGCCTATTCTGTGTACTCTGTACAGTTGCAGAATTATAAGAAATACTGTTAAGTTTTCAAACTCAAATATTAAAGTCACATATTCCATTCAGTGTGTTTCAACGCCGTTTAACAGCCTATTCTGTGTACTCTGTACAGTTGCAGAATTATAAGAAATACTGTTAAGTTTTCAAACTCAAATATTAAAGTCACATATTCCATTCAGTGTGTTTCAACGCCGTTTAACAGCCTATTCTGTGTACTCTGTACAGTTGCAGAATTATAAGAAATACTGTTAAGTTTTCAAACTCAAATATTAAAGTCACATATTCCATTCAGTGTCTTTCACCGCCGTTTAACAGCCTATTCTGTGTACTCTGCAGAGTTGCAGAATTATAAGAAATAAAGAAATACTGTTAAGTTTTCAAACTCAAATATTAAAGTCACATATTCCATTCAGTGTGTTTCAACGCCGTTTAACAGCCTATTCTGTGTACTCTGTACAGTTGCAGAATTATAAGAAATACTGTTAAGTTTTCAAACTCAAATATTAAAGTCACATATTCTGTGTAAGATGAAGAAGGCGGGTAAAAAGGGACGGGGAAGTGGACGTGATCCTGAAAGTTCAGGGCGCGGGTCAGGACGCGGAGAAACTGTGCCTGGTGCCAGAGCACAAGAAAGAAAGACATCCACCATACCTAGCTTCATGTCTGATTTCACAGGGCGTCGCAGGACATCACTCTCGAGGTCCGACCAGTGCGAACAGGTGGTCGGTTGGATGACAGCTGATACTGCTTCCAGTCGGTTAAGCACCACCCTGTCTTCCACCAAGTCCACTCTCAGTAGCCAAGAGTCTGGTCAACATAATCCTCACTCTGATCATCCTTCCTCCCACCATACACGGTCTGGTCAAAGAAGTGATCCCACACTGGGATATAGTGATGAGCTCGTCTCATCACCAATCCTTCATTTGACCCTCTCTCCAAGCACGCTTGCAGAGGAACATGACATCTTGTGCCCTGATTCACAACCTCTAGAGGCTACCCAATCACAAGAAGATGACAGATGTGAACGGCATTTAAGGTCAAAGGAAGTAGTGGATGATGATGATGATGATGATGAGACACAGTTGCCATTAAATCAACCACTATTTCCGTCTCAAGACCTTGTTGAGGAGAATGTTATACAGTTGTCAATGACTGAGTATGTGGTGGGATCAAGACTTGAGGAGGATGATCAGAGTGAGGAAGTGGAGGAGGACTTGGTGGACGATGAGGTGACTGACCCCACCTGGGAAGGTGTAGAGCCGAGCGATGACAGCAGTCCTGAGGGTGAGCCATCTGCAGCACCGCAACAGGCTGGAAGAGGCAGTGGTGTGGCTACAGAAAGAAGGCGGACCGCACCAAACCGGCCCGCAAATGTTCCACGGAGCACCCCCTTGCGTAAATCTACCTTGCCAAAGGGTAGGTGTTCCGCGGTATGGCGTTTTTTTAAGGAAAGTGCGGACGACAAAAGAATTGTAGTTTGCAACCTGTGCCACACCAGAATGAGCCGAGGCATGAACACTAGAAACCTCACCACCACCAGCATGATCCGACACATGGCATCCAAGCACCGTAGTAAGTGGGAGGAACGCCTGGATCGCCCACCTGTGTCTGCAGGCCACACCACTGCCTCCTCTTCCCCTGTTTTCGGTGCCGGCCAATCGCCTGTCGAAGGCGCAGGCCCGCATACCTCCCGCCCTGCACCTGTACCATCTGAAGCACCATCAGCGACCACATCCACTTCCCTGTCCCAGCACAGCGTCCAAATGTCGTTACCCCAGGCATTTGAGCGCAAGAGAAAGTACCCAGCCACCCACCCACAGGCCATAGCACTAACCTCACACCTTTCAAAATTACTGGCCATCGAAATGCTGCCATTTAGGCTTGTGGACACTGAGTCCTTCCGCAGCCTGATGGCAGCAGCTGTCCCTCGGTACGCGGTCCCCAGCCGCCACTACTTTTCCCGGTGTGCCATCCCCGCATTACACCACCATGTGTCCCGTAACATCACCCGTGCCCTGACCAACGCAGTTACTGGGAAGGTCCACTTAACGACTGACACATGGACAAGTGCTTGTGGCCAGGGACGCTACATTTCCCTGACGGCACACTGGGTGAATGTCGTGGAGGCTGGGAGCGACTCGGACCCTGGGATGGCACGGGTGCTACCCACGCCGAGGATTGCGGGCCCTACCTCCATCAGGGTTTCCACCAGCACTTACGTTATTGGCTCCTCCTCCTCCGTTTCCACCTCCGAATTCTCTACACACACCGCCACTCCCCCATCAGCCAGTAGCTGGAAGCAGTGTAGCACTGCAGTGGGGAAGCGTCAACAGGCCGTGCTGAAGCTGATCTGCCTTGGGGACAAACAGCACACGGCCTCAGAGCTGTTGCAGGGGATTAGTCACCAGACCGAGCAGTGGCTCTCGCCACTCAACCTGCAAGCAGGCATGGTTGTGTGTGATAATGGGCGTAACTTGTTGGCGGCTTTGGAGCTCGGCAAGCTCACACACGTACCATGCCTAGCGCATGTATTTAATTTAGTGGTGCAGCGATTTCTAAAAACCTACCCCAATGTGCATGATCTCTTGACCAAGGTGCGCCGCGTGTGTGCACATTTCCGTAAGTCATCAACAGCTTCGGCCGGCCTGTTGAAGCTGCAGCAGCGCTTACAATTGCCAGCTCACCGGCTGCTGTGTGACGTGAGCACGCGCTGGAACTCCACCTTCCACATGTTGGCCCGGCTTTGTGAGCAGCAGAGGGCAGTAGTGGAGTACCAGCTGTTACACGGTCGTCGCCTCTCCGTTCAACTTCCTGTAATCAGAAGTGAGGAGTGGGAATGGATGTCAGACCTCTGCGAGGTTTTACGCAATTTTGAGGAATCGACACAGATGGTGAGCGGCGATAACGCTATTATCAGTGTAACCATCCCACTTCTGTGTCTACTGAAACGCTCGCTGCTCACAATTAAAACCGACGCTTTGCATGTGGAAGAGGTGGAAATGGGGGAGGAAGAGCTTACACAAGGTGATAGCCAGAGCACCCTCACTTCGTCTTCTCAGCGACAATTGGAGGAGGCGGAGGAGGAGGAGGAGGAGGAGGAGGAAGACACGGTTGCCTCCGCTACAGAGGGTAGCCATGGAACTTTAGTTCCATCTCTTCAGCGTGGGTGGGCAGAAGAGGAGGAAGAGGATGAGGATATTGAGAGTCAGCCTCCTGGTGAGGACAGCGAAATCTTGACTGTTGGTACTCTGGCACACATGGCTGACTTTATGTTAGGCTGCCTTTCCCGTGACCCACGCGTTGTACGCATTTTAGACAACACGGATTACTGGGTGTTCACCCTTCTGGACCCCCGCTACAAAGAGAATTTCTCATCTCTCATTCCTCCGGTGGAGAGGACAAGCAAAATGGTGCAATACCAGAAGGTTCTTGTTGAAAAATTGCTCCAAAATTTTCCATCTGACAACGCTGGCGGCAGAGTACGTGCTACCTTGGCCAACCGAGAAGGGGAGAAAAGGGGAGCACACAGCAGTTCCGAGAAAGGCAGGGCAACACTCTCCAAGGCGTGGGACACCTTCATGACACCCAGGCAGCACCCTCACCCTGATGCGCAGCCTAGTGTCACAAGGAGGGAAAAGTTTTGGAAGATGGTGAAGGAGTACGTAGCAGACCGTGTCAGCGTCCTCAATGATCCCTCTGTGCCTTACAACTACTGGGTGTCCAAGCTGGACACGTGGTATGAACTGGCACTCTACGCCTTGGAGGTGCTGGCCTGCCCTGCCGCCAGCGTTCTGTCTGAGCGGGTATTTAGTGCTGCTGGTGGCATCATAACAGATAAACGTATCCGCCTTTCCACCGACAATGCTGATAGGTTGACACTTATAAAAATGAACAAGGCCTGGATTTCCCCTGACTTCTCCACTCCACTGGAGGAAAGCCCCGGGGGAACATAAACTCACTTTATATATGTTATTTACAATGATGGGAATACTCTGTATTCCCATTCACCCCTTCCACCCAAAAAACGGGTATATGGTTGACTCTTAATCTTCTCATCCTCCTCCTCCTCTTCCATATGCCCTGGGATATAATTTTTATATAGGGCCAGCTCACCAGCGTGCCCTGGGATATAATTTTTATATAGGGCCAGCTCACCAGCGGGCCCTGTGATATAATTTTTATATAGGGCCAGCTCACCAGCGGGCCCTGTTTGCCAATTTTTATATAGGTCAGCTCACCATCGGGCCTTCTCATATAATGTTTTATTGGGTCAGCTCTCTAGCGGGCCCTCTCATATAATGTTTTATAGCGTCAGCTCACTAGCGGGCCTTCGCATATAATGTTTAGGATGGTCAGCTCTGCAGCAGACCCTCACCCATAATGTTTTAGATGGTCAGCTCAGCGCACGTTTCCCTCTTAATCATGGCCTCAGTTCTGAAAATCAAGGAAATTTTTGGGAGAATTTGCCTCTGCGCACGTTTCCCTCTTAATCATGGCCTCAGTTCTGAAAATCAAGGAAATTTTTGGGAGAATTTGCAGATGATATACAAGTAAATATACAGCAAATATTGTTTGGTAACAATTTTTCGCCTAAAGTCGTTTTTATTTTCCTTTTTGTGTGTTTTATGGTCAGTCTGTAAAAATGGCGTACTACGGGCGAAAGATCGTTCCCAGCAGCGATGTTGGAGTCCAAGGTGCATCCAGACATCCTCCCTATGCTGTCCCTGAACCATTTCTGTAGTGTTTCCATCTTTTTCTGCCCTTTTCCTATGGACCA
The DNA here is from genome assembly GCA_037306005.1 of Rhinophrynus dorsalis. Classification (NCBI taxonomy): domain Eukaryota; kingdom Metazoa; phylum Chordata; class Amphibia; order Anura; family Rhinophrynidae; genus Rhinophrynus; species Rhinophrynus dorsalis. The sequence goes on along the minus strand of CM074728.1, from coordinate 74,048,943 downwards.
GGCACCCTCCCCTCATCAGAGCAGGGGGTGCCTGGTGTAATGCTCGAGTCCTCCCATTGACTTCAATGGGGCTCGGATGCTCGGCCGAGCACTCGAGCCTCAGGGGGTGCTCGGTCAGAGCACCCGAACATCCGAGCATTGGGGTGCTCGCTCATCACTAGTGAGGACCCATGAAGTTAACATTGTTTGCACATGGGAGGAAAATTCCAGTTTAGAAATTCATATTGAATTTATGTCATGTCTATATATGTTAGGCTATATATTTATACTCTTTGTTGCAGACACCACTGTATTCATTGTACCGCTCCATTGTGCAGAGCTTTTTGTTGTCAGCTTATTACACAGAAACACAGAAACATAGAATTTGACGGCAGATAAGAACCATTTCGGCCCATCTAGTCTGCCCATTTTCCTACAGTAAAAACCTCAAACCTTTTTTGGTCCTTGGTCTTTTCTAACAATAAGGACAGCCTTATGCCTATCCCATGCATGCTTAAATTATGTAACTGCATTAACTTCTATCACTTCTGCTGGTAAGCTATTCCACTTATCTACTACCCGCTCAGTGAAGTAAAACTCTCTTACATTACATCTAAACCTGTGTCCCTCTAGTTTTAGACTTTGGCCTCTTGTCCTAACAGTTTTACTCCTTTGAAATGTACTTCCCTTCTGTACTTTGTTGAATCCCTTGATGTATTTGAATGTTTCAATCATATCCCCTCTCTCTCTTTTCTCTTCCAAGCTATACATGTTCAGATCCTTTAGTCTATCCTGATATTTCTTTTCCTGTAAGCCAGTCACCATTTTAGTAGCTCTTCTTTGAATTTTCTCTAGAGTATCTATATCCTTCTGGAGATGGGGTCTCCAGTACTGTACACAATACTCTAGGTGCACTGCTGCAGAATTTGTTGGCATTAAAAAAATTAGTCTGCAGAGTACTACTACTAAGATTATATTCTGTTACCTCTCTAGTACCTCCTAGTTTTAATTCAGATTTGAATTTCACTGCTTTACGCATACAAACTATAAGAGCTATATGAAGGAATTCTTTATATTGAATTCAAAATGTGACCTCCATCTTGTCTCACATGCACCAATGAAATTCTAATATGCAAATTCCTTCCGCTACAGTAAGAGGATAATTTTATTTTTTGGCTAATAAAAAAAACCCAGCAGATTGTGAGGCTAATTTAAACTGGTACCAAATATATCAAATGAATACTTAAGAACGTATTTGTATCAGGATTATGCAGCAAGAGGTATTCTGTATGTAAAATAGTGTATATATAGGTAGGTGACAGATCACTGCAACTATAAGAAAATATTACACCATTTGTAAATAATTCTATCAAAATGTTATACCCCATGTATGGCGATTCACAGTTCGATAAAAAAAAAAAAAAATCCAAACAATGCATTTATATAAACACATGTAAGAATGAATTCAAAATTATATCTTGAGACTGTGTAGCAAAAATTGCAGTAATAAAAGAAGGAGATTTGTACACTGTCCTCAATGTATAAATACAAATGTCAGACATGCGCCTACAAAATTTAAATGGCAAGCATCTAAGAACCCCGTCTAAAGATGAATATATATGTGAGCATACATAATAGATATCAAAAGATGTGAAATTGGTCTTGCAGGAACTGCAAATTCTAATTTATTTATGTAATAGATATTGTAATATTTGGTTCATAGATAAAAAATTGTATGCGTCTCAAAGGTAATTTAATTCTGCAACATCTGCATAAGATGATATAGACAATGTATTCAGAAGCTGTACAAGGTATTGTTCTATTTCATTTAAATTATTAAACGTTATATATATATTTATTTTCTATAGAAGATATAGAAGACCACTGAGCATTTAAGTCCTCGCTCTTTAAAGTAGTGGTGGGCAGCAACCTGTCAATTTTCAGATGTTGAACTACAACCCAAATCACCTGTTGGCCTGCTGAGAATGATGGGAGTTATTCAATTCTAGGACCTCTAACTGTTGGTCTAACTGTTGGAAACATCGTCAACCGTGATGCAAAATGTAGTCCCCAACAGCAGGAGGTACAATTGACTAACACCCCAGTTTTGAACCATAATTCAAACTATATAACATAAACATGCTATATATTTTAAAGGGATAGTAATACTTCAAAATTACTATCCCTCATGTTGTAGCCAAAAAAAAAACTGAGTTAAATGAGACCAGCGGCATCTCTCAAACATTTATGGTTTGAGAGATATCGGCTTTCAAAGTTCCCTCTTTTTGGCTTTTCCCCTGCCATCAGCGTTCTAGCTGAGAGCAGGGGAATCCTCTTCTGGGATCAGCTGGCGGCTCTGCAGCAGAGCCGAGATCATCTTAATAAAAAAGAAATCCTTTACTAAAAAGGTATTCTACGTGTGCTTGGTTTGCAAGCACATGTAGAAGACCTTTTAAGTTAAGGATTTCTTTTTTATTAACGCGATCTTGGCTCTGCTGCAGAGCCTCCACCGGTCCCGGGACCGGATTCCCTTGCTGTCAGCTAGAATGCGGACGTCAGGGGAGAGGGAACTTTGAAAGTGGATATCTCTCAAACCATAAGGGTTTGAGAGATGCCGCTGGTCTCATTTAACTCTGTTTCTTACTAGCTACAACATGAGGGATAGTAATTTTGAAGTAGTACTATCCCTTTAAATTTTAAAAAAAATTGCTAGGTAAGTAAAATATACAGTTTTAAACAAAATATGCTATATTACATTTACAGGGTCAAGTAGCCCATTTGTAAATATCATGCTGTCCTTTACCTAACTATTTAGGACTTGAAGGTGGAGCCAGAGTACAGAAGTAGTATAGAAAATCTCAACAATAGTGAATCACCTGATCATTCATTATTTGCATTTACATAAGGAGATACGTTTTTTTTTTTTTTCTTGGGGAGCACTATCTGCAAATGCTTGCTCATAGGCATGCTGCTATTTGCAGGGCTGGATGTAGATCTGAAGCACCCCATGTAGCGCTACCTAGATACCTTTAGTGCCCACTAGAGCCATACCCTCATTCCACACATAACCACACCCACATCTACTATTGCCGTAGTGCAGGGTTTGCAACCTTTTGATCTCCAGTTGTTGGACACTACAACTGATATGGTCTCCAACCATCTAATAGCCTTAAAGGGATAGTAATACTTCGTTTTAACTTTTTTTATTTTGTAGGCATTAAAAAAACATGAAGAATGATATAAGTCTTATCTCTCAAACCTTTATGGTTTATGAGATATTCACAAGCAAAGTTTCCCCCTCCCGCCCCTTTTACCTACTGTAAACAATCTCTTCTTAGATGTGGAATACAGTCCATAGACTGGACAGATAACAGAAGGGGACACTCTTATTCCTATGAAAACAATGAAATTCCTGCCCCCCTTGACAAGCTTTTCAGGTTTTTCCCTTATCTTAATTGAAGATTGTCCCTCTCTGCAGTCTACCTGGGCACCTCCCTTCTGATCTGGCTGAAAAGTGTTACATCAGTAAAAGGGGCGGGAGGGGGACACTTTGCTTGTGAATATCTCTTAAACCATAAAGGTTTGAGAGATAAGACTTATATCATTCTTCATGTTTTTTTAATGCCTACAAAATAAAATAAAGTTAAAACGAAGTATTACTATCCCTTTAAGTGTAGAGTTCCCCTCTACAAGTACCAAAAACACAAGAAAGAGGGGAGAGTCCTATAGTGCATACATCAAAAATCAAAGATCAAAGATTGGCGTATAGATAACAGTGTCATATACTCACATTAGAATTTTGTCATAGATATTTAATCAAAATGACAAAAAAAGCTTGTGGATATTGAACTGCCTCCACACAGATATCCCAATGATTCACGCTCAGTCTTTCCAGAATCACCACTTCCTTGCAAGACTTGAAAAAAAAAAAAAACACCAAAAAAGTGCAAGGAGAGCTACCCTGTTTCACTTAACCAGCATATAAATTGAGATAAAATGAGGAGTGGTACTCACATAGACTGTTTTGACCGGCTACAGTTCCATGAAACCGGTTTAAGAGCAAGCAGGGATTTCTGATGCTAGTTCTCCCCGCAATGAAACCACACAGGCTTGCATCCAAACACTAGATCGATGTGTAGAATTTCCAAAAAAACAGCAGACCAGATAAACAAAGTATAAAATTTATTTAAAAACCAAAACAATCAACAACATGTTTCGTGACCAGCATGCTACTTCATCAGGAGTAATATGATGTTGCAAGTGAAAATACAAAACACAAATGCCTACCAAAGTGAAAGTACGACCATTAATACACTCTTTGCTGAGTAGGACCAACACGGTATAAACTAGTTATAAAGCTAATATGCTATGGTTTCTGGGGTTAAAAGGCACATTAACATTGGCTATATTTGTACTACATACTTCTGGAGTGTTATTTTAGATCAATATGTATAAAGAATAGCTATTTGCCAGGTTTAATGGTTGATACAACAAGAGTCGCATTCTGAGACATGATAACTATACAATGTTTTTACAATTTACCCCAAAGACAAAAGATTAGTACAAATCTCACAGCCTCTTTATTACAGCTGTTTACTGGTAAAAAAGCAGCCAAAAGAGGATGGAATTGCTAAATAGACTGAGACCATCTGTCCTCTCAGGGAGGTGAAAACATTCTTGTTTGAGTGACACCTGCTTGTCAAGTGTGGTCTTCTGGGAAAACTATGCTAAGATCGCTGAACCCTTAGCTACGTTATCTGCATTTGAATAATGCCAAACATGTTTATACAATTTTCTTTCTGAATGAAATAATAATTACTTTGCAATATTCTGGTCTCGTACATATCTTTAGAAACTGAATTTTACAATTTATCATATTCAATTAAAAATATAAATAATACCAATAAATAATAAGAAAATTAAAATGTCTAAACTGTCAAGATCTCTTACACTTTGCATTAAAATAAAGTAAAATATTTTCAAATGCTATTTTCAATTCATATTTCAAACTATAAGTTTTAAATTCATGTTGATAAAATATTAGGGTGGAGTTGTATTACAAGTACTATCATAATTATTAAAGGGGCAATAAAAAATTTATAAGTAAGCATTTATATGTTGTAACGGTTGCCTCTTTAAGAAACCTCTTACTAAACATCCTAAATGACAATTATAAACAGAAACAAGATCCATTGTTATAGAGAACAGGATGGCTTTTTGAGAACTCTATCAAATACATAGTCATTATAAAACATTGTTGACAAATAACTCTACATTGTCTTGAGCATTTATTAAATTCCAGAAGATCAAGCAAGTTATCAGATGGGACAAAACATCAAAGAAATACCCAAGTGATTTGTAATTTGTAGCAACACAATGTAACCTGTCTGAAAGAGCTCTTTGGAATTATTTTACTCTTTACAGTATTTTCTGTAGGGTAAACAATTAGTTGTCTAATTAATTTTCAAGTTCATTACTTCATTCAATCCAGGAGAGCACAGTTGTGGTTGATCTGTCATCAGATATTCCCAAAGTCCCTCTGTGGATTAGTATCATAGAAGCCAAAGTTTTTATATGTATTAAAGGGATAGTCATACTTAAAATGTAAAAAAAATATGTTGTAGGGTTTATCCCCCTGAGTAAAACAAGGATACTCCCACTGCTGAAAGGTGTTTCATTCAAAAGTTATTAATTTTCAAAGTTGAATTTTTTAGGTGCAATATCACAGTGGCCTGAAATTGTACAGTGGCGCTGTTGCTACACGATCCAATGGACAGCTCTGGTCCCGGGACCATAAATCTCCATAGGATGCTGTAGCAACAGTGCCACTGTACAATTTCTGGCCACTGTGATATTGCACCTAGAAAATTCAACTTTGAAAATTAATAACTTTTGAATTAAACACCGTTCAGCAGTGGGAATACCCTTGTTTTACTCAGGGGGATAAACCCTACAACATATTTTTTTTTTACATTTTAAGTATTACTATCCCTTTAAAGTACATTGAGTAAAAAAACAATTGTACAACCCATTCTACATTTTAGATTTTGAAAGCATTAATTACTGTACATAGGATTTAAAAGTATCAGAAAAATAAAACTAAATGTCCCCCATTTATTTATTTTAAGAATCTAGCATATTTCTACTCTTATGATATTTACGTGTTGTGAGTGAGTCTGAAAAAAATTTGGCTGCCACACAATTTATCTCCAGAAAGGCAATAGAAAATGTACAAGTTAATCAAAAGATGGTGTTGATGATAAAGGTTGTAGAACACAGATGGCTGAAACCCCTCCATCTGTAATTGAGATAAATGATCATCTATCAATCATATCCAAGTATTTCCAGATAGATACTTCAAAACCAAAACTAGCAGTAATTTAATGGACGAACATTTTGTCACAATTCACAGTAATTCTAGGAGTTACCAAGTTCTCTACCACACAGCTCCAACAAGGCTAATGTAGGAACCAGAACCAGCACCAATTTGTTTGTAAATCCTTTCTCCATTCAACATCTAGGCCACTTCATTGCCCACTACAAAATGCACCACAGCCAACACAACTTGCTGCATCAATTAAAATATTCATTTCAAAACAATCAACAAATTCCTGTTCTGCCATTATAAATACTTAAGAAAACTATTCATTTTGAACTCCTACTTTACCTCTTCGGATAACCTGTTGTAACAATAAGATTTTAGGCCGGATGCCACGTGGCTGGCACTTAAAGGGATAGTAAACCCCCCCAACAACTTGACGCCAAAATACAGCAATCATACAAACATACTGAACGCACTTAGTCCCATCTCTCAAACCTTTATGGTTTGAGAGATGTAAGGCAAAACAGTCCTCCGCTCCCTCCCCCTTCTCATACGTCCGCTGTATAGCGGACGTCATGAGATCCTGCTTCCAGCACCAGACAGCGGCTCTGCAGGAGTGCTGTCATCTAGATATCTCCACATTATTACTTCATGGGTATGGTCTAAAACGTGTGCCTGGCTTGCAAGCACATGTTGTAGACCATTTCGATGAAGTAATTATATGGAGATATGTAGATGTCAGACTCCTGCAGAACCGCCGAAAGTCAGCCGACCGGATTCTGCCTCTGACAGCTTTACAGCTCGTCAGGCAGAAGGGGGAGGGACCGGAGGACTGTCTTGCCTTACATCTTTCAAACCATAAAGGTTTGAGAGATGGGACTAAGTGTGTTCAGTATGTTTGTATGAATGCTGTATTTTGGCATCAAGTTGTTGGGGTTGGTTACTATCCCTTTAAGGGCCAGAAAGCATTTTTTTTTGCTTTTACTGGAATCAGAGGTCCCTGAATGGCGTGCAGCAGCGCTGGGACCCCTGAATTCCAGGACGTACATGTACTTTATGGGTCCACTACGCACATTCTCTCCATGACGTTTCATGTATGTCCTTGGTACTTAAGGGGTTAACATATTTGAAAACCTCATTCAAAACTGCCTATGTGCCATGTTAACCAAAAGTCCAGCAGATGTCTAGTTTATGAAATATTCACACTTTTACTTCTGGGAAAAGCGAAGGTTAAAGTGTCCTGGTGCGGATACATGCTTCATTAGCATATGACATGTCACTAAAAAGCTTCATTAGCATATGAATCATCACTGGTACTGCACGGGTACAACAATTAGTATACATTAGCATACTGTACCCTGTATGAATATTTTATCACTGTATATTTGCTGGTCTTTTGTATAACATGACTCATAGGCACTTTTTAAAGATGTTTTCAAACACAGAAACTTGAATCAATGTGACAGGTCCTGTTAACCCCTTAAGGACCAGCTGTCCCGGGGTGTGCTGTTCTTTAAGGACCACATAGGAAACTTTGACGTGCTGTCCCACGTGACTGATCACATGGGGCGGCACGCTGAATGGGGGACTGAAAGACATCGCTCTGGTCTTGGAGAGATCAAGTTCAGTCCCCGGTATTACTCACCGCGCTTCTACAGGAGCGCGGTGAGTAAAAGTACGTGACGTGCCAGGACCGTCACTGGTCCTTAAGTGCCGGACCAGTGTGACGGTCCTGCCACATCAATAGTCCTTAAGGGGTTAAGCTCTCTGAAAATATCCTTCTCAATGGCATCATATGTACTGCAAAAGCCTACAGTCCAAACAGCGACTGTAATAGGTTCTAAGCTACTTTCTTATATTTTAGCATTGGAGACAACATCTGAAAAAGTTTATCTGTCTTGCCTTTTGGCAGCCGAAATAGTTTATTAAAGGAGATCTATCACCCCTATACAAGTTTGTCTAAATAGTTTTGTTATATAGCGAATATGTTGAAAAGTGTATTTAAAAAAAACAAAAAAAAAGCTTGTTTGCCAAAATTCAAAGAATAAATACAGCCCTGTACCTACTTCCTGATAAACTGTGGTTACCTGCTCTGTACCACAGTCTGTCACTCTGTCTCTGCTCTCCCTCCCTCTATCCAGCCTCTTCCAATGACTGAGGCTTTCTGCCTGTAAGCTGGAGCGCTCTCATTGGCAGAGATCGATATCTAGCCAATAGGCTGCTCCAGCTTACAGGCAGAAAGCCTACATCATCAGAGGAGGCTGGATAGAGGAAGGAGAGCAGACAAAGAGTGACAGACTGCGGTTACAGAGCAGGTAACCACAGTTTATCAGGAAGTAGGTACAGGGCAGTATTTATTCTTTGAATTTCAGCAAGCGAGCATTTAAAAAAAAAATTCTGCACATTTCAACATATTCGCTATAAAAAAATTATTTAGACAAAGTTGTATTGGGGTGATAGATCCCCTTTAACATTTTGAGTGCCAGAGGGGTACACAACGCATTGCTCTGCAATGCGTTGTGTACCCCTCTGGCACTCAAAGGGTCAACAGATGGTGGTAATTTCTAGGACAATTATTTCTGTAGTTGGCAAGTATTTTTGTGAGCTAGAGGGATACCAAACTCTTCTGATACTTAAGATATTCTGTAAGGTACACCCACCCGTGTAAAGAAAATGATCCAAGATATGTATAAAATTATTTTGGAGCATGACAATTTCTTAACCGATCATTCATCAAAAGTCACAAAACACTTCAAATTGCTAAATGATGAGCATCCCATCAGCAAGCATTTGTCAAAAACACAAATGCACTTTGTAGTGAAAAGCTAAAAGCCCAAATAATTCAGATGACTTGGTAAAAGTCAAAATGCTGTGTGGACCTCTGCTTTTTCCATCAGTGAGTCAGCACCACATCTCCTGACCATTGCAAGGGCGTCATTAAACGATGCACATGAAACTGAACAGAAATCATACTTAAAGGGATAGTAATGTTTCATAATAAAAACAGCTCTAATTAATCATCATAGTATTTGGACTTTGGAGAGTGTTATTTCAGTTCTGTCAGAGTTGTAGTTCCAGAGTAATTCAATGACAAAGTGTCCCCCTCCCACCCCTTTTACTGATGTCACACTGTTCAGCTAAAGCAGAAGAGAGGTGCCCAGGTAGATTGCAGAGAGGGACAATCTTCAATTAAGATAAGGGGAAAACCTGAAAAGCTTGTCAAGGGGGGCAGGGCTTTCATTGTTTTCATAGGAATAAGATTGTCCCCTTCTGTTATCTGTCTGGTCTATGGACTGGATTCCACATCTGAGAAGAGATTGCTTACACTAGGTAAAAGGGGCGGGAGGGGGAAACTTTGCTTGTGAATATCTAATAAACCATAAAGGTTTGAGAGATAAGACTTATATTATTCTTCGTGTTTTTTTTAATGCCTACAAAATAAAATAAAGTTAAAATGAAGTATTACTATCCCTTTAATCTAATTATTCAAAGAGGCCCCCTTTGAAAAGAGAGATGGTGGATTACATTGTTTAGGCATTAAACTCAACAGAAACAACCTGAACCCAAGAAAAGGGGGTGGGGGAAGAGTGAATTGGGGATCTCCATGCCTCCAAATTTTAACATTTTTTCTACATTACATCAACAAATTCCTGCTAATTTCAAATGATTTTTGCCATATCACAAACAGGGAGCTTACAACCTTCCTGAAAACCCACCTGATGCAGATGTGCTTATTTAAATAACAGCATACAAAATGGCAGCATTTCTTGCAGTTTCGCTGAGGTCATTGCCTTTTTGAACAAGCACACTGCCGGCATATTGTGGTAATGTGGATGAAAGCCTGAAGCAATGAAAGCCAGGGTGCCCTTCCATGCAAAAATGCATTTGTGTTTGTACCTAAAATCAGATTGAAAATGGCACTGTGGCTCTTTGTACACTAAACATACATTTATGGAAGAGACCACAGACAATGGCAGTCTCTGGGAAACATTCACATGTTTTGTGTCATCATAAGGGAAACCTACAATTCTGTATTTTTTTATCCCATTTGACTGATGTATGTAAACTAAATAATGACAAAATTGTTCATTATAAACTAACCAGCCAAAGCCAGGAAAATTTTGAAATGCTCCTAATATGCTCTCCACATGTTGGAACAAACTATGTTACTGAGGGTATTTTTGTCCCATTACAGCAGCAAATATACACAAAATCTATAGTTAATTATGAAATGTCCTTCTCACTGGTCTCCTCCTATTTTCCTCCTTGTTACTCAAAAACTCTTTGGAAACTGGAGCAATAAATCAATGAACTCCCCCCATTCAACTGTTATCTTTCATGTGATTGGAAAGGTGAAAACCCAGTGGGGACGTTAGAGCCTCTTTGCCTACTAATACATTTGACATTATATTTTCTTAAAGCTGGGATAGCTACTGCATTACTTACATTAACATTCACACCAATAGCATCAAAATAATAATTACTAATATTTGGAGCCTGCACCACAGAAGCATCCCTGTTATTATAAAAGAATTAAAAGAGAGCACAACAGGGTGCCCCTAGTGCAGGGAATCCTTAATAAGGTTCATCACCATAAACACCCCACATTTGGGTACTCACAAGCGAAGTGGCTGTTGGTCACATTTATGATAGGCAGCAAACAAGCAGGTCAGGGTATTATATGTGAGCCCAGAAGCAGTATGCTGGACAGTTCCATCCTATATAATAATTTGCTAATGTATGTTTGTCAGAAGCTGTCATGCGCAGTACAGGTTGTTCGTACTTCAGTCATACGCAGTAGAGACTGCCCACGCCGTGGCTGATAACGGAGTGGGGCGCTCTGAATTCATACTGTAGTCCTCTCTGTGCAGGCCTTTGCTGCCTGGCTCTGTGGCCCGTGTACACGGGCTGTTCAACTACTTAGTGTATAATAGGCCGCTTCTCCTCCTTCTCACCACATTCTCTGCAGAATGGCAAATCCAATAAACCAAAAGAAGAAAAAGGGGGGGCACCACAATAGTGTAATATTGTACAAAGATACCAACATAATCTTGGATGCATGTTCAATGCATTAGTTTGATTGTTTACAGGACCTCCCCAGTTCAGCCAACCTTCTGTCGCAATAGACAGTAGGCAACTGCCTAGTGCTCCAAATGTTGAGGATTCCTCAGCTGTGCAGGCCACACCCATATTCTGAATTGTGGGTGTGGCCAGAAAAATTGCAATGCCCCTGCACCAGTTTAATACCCCTTTCAGGCTATTATTTAACCCCTTGGATGCTAGAGAGCTCTCCTACGCATTGTGGGGCAATGCATTGGAGATCTCTCTAGCAGCCAAGGGATTAAACCTTTTTTTGTCCATGCCTGTTATAGTTCAAGGGGCGGGTTCATATGTATAGTGGGTGTGTGGTCATGGGCGGAGCTAAGGGCTCCCAGAGTGCCTTTCCTAAGGGCACCTGAGATGTAAATCCAGCTCTGTGTCTGGATGCTACAGAGGTTTCCAATACACTGAGAAGCTTTGTGATGGAGAGGTCTGTAGCCTCTAATTGTCTCAAGCAAAAAGTTTTGTAGTGGTAAGTAGCATAAATATGCATGTTAATATCATATTTACTATTAACCCCTTATCAACACATGATGTGCCAGGACTGTCACTCCAGTCTGGACACAAAGGACCCTTACAGTCCTGGCACGTCATAGAATTGTAACACATATCTGAAATAGAAACAGCAAAAAAATTCCCCATGGAATCTCTTAACACACCAGAAACAATTGAGAATTGTAAAATAGACCTTAAGGCTAAAAACAATTAAATTCTGAAAATGGGAAAAACATTTATAAAAAGAAACCCCATAATGCAACAAATATGGTACGAATTTCAAGCATCATATCATTCAACCATTCTGCCCATAATCTTGCCCTTTTCCTGAAAAGATCAATAAATAATTTGCATATTTTGCTATCAATATTTAATGTAATGCAGCAGGATGCTTTTGATGAGCTGGGTCCTTCTGTGCAGGCCTTTAACATGACAGAAAATGAGGGCACAGTAGGAGATCAGGTGCTGGGGTCAGTTTCTGGTTGAAAACATTAGACTGTCCTAGTCATATCATCTACAGCTGCCTATATGAAGACAGGGATGTGAGCTTTGGGAGCGATGTGATGAATTTTAACGATTTGGGAAGACAAATGAGCCTTAGCTTCAGCGCAATTAGTAGGCTGTGGGAGATGTGTTGGGTGTAAATGAGGGAAATGATCTGCTGTTGGCTCTCTGTGTGCAAGAGGTTTCCCTTTTAAAGATCATAATGAGGAGTTTGGATGAGACCTTGGACAGGTTGACAGAACAATTAGGGAGGGGTGATGTTGATTCTGCATTCAACATCTTATCAATAACCTATTCCATAGAACACACTGTCCATCCAGAGCTTTCTGTAAGATGCAAATACAGTACTAGACATTGCACAAAGGATGATGTACCTATAAGAACTGGAGCAATTCTGGAGTAAACCAATTGCACTGTAAGGGTCATATACTAATTTTATATTGATTTAAATGGGACGTTTATGCTCTTGAATGCTAGAGCGGTCTCAAAGGCCATGGATGTCCGGAGGGGGGGCAAGGGGGGGCACTCCCCTCCCCACACACAATAACCCCCTCCACATAAACAAAGGGGCTGGATGGCAAGGCCTGGGGGTCATATTATGTCTTTGCCCCCCCACAGAAAAATGTCTACAGACACCCCTGTCCAAGGCATTGCAAAGCAATACATTGGAGACCTCAATGATGTTATAGGGGTTAAAAGCCCAATTTTCATAAAAGGATATTTTTATTCCTTCCCTACGTAGCCGATGGTTAACTCTAGAATTACTTCACATCTTCTTAGCACATCAGAATCACAGTGTGTTAACCCTTTAATGACCATTCTATCTGCTGTGTGGGTTGCCCTTAACCCCTTAAGGATCGGCCGCGAGTGTACGCACGCGGCTGTCACTTAAGGACCACGAAGCATTTTTTTTTTTTAGTTGATCTGATTCCGGACTCCCCGAACGGCATGCAGCTGCGCTGGGAGCCCGGAATTCCATGACATACATGCACGTCCTTGGTCCTGGGTCGTTAAGGGGTTAAGGACCACTGGGCAATGTGGTGCACACCCCTCTGCCACTCAAAGGGTTAAAGAAAATGAAAAAAAAAAAAAATATTCTTTAAAATTAGCCAAGAAAAAAAAAATAATGAAAATAATACATTCCTTAGGACTTCTCCCTGATGTATCCATGTTCATCACCTCATCAGATACAAAGTAAATTGTCATTTCTAACTTTATTGTTCTCAACAAAGCCTTCAGAGACAGCACACTCCTGATTAATATTCAAGCGTATTTTTTCCCAAAAAGAAATTGATACTGAAAAAGATGAAGGAAAAGAACATATCCTAATTATTGGCACAATGAATTATAGTTAGCAACATTGTTAAAAATGCAAATGTTTAACTCCTTGTAAACTATAGAGACATCTTCAGTGCAGTAATACATTGAAGCTTGAAAATATTAACACAGCCTAATAACAACCTCCTAATTCCATTAAAGCGGAACTACCACCCAATATAAAGTCGCCCCCCCAATAATTAGGTATATGGTGACATGCTGCTAACTAGTGTTATTATCTGCTGCGAGTACCACAATCTGAAGTAATCCTGTTTCTTCAGAGACAGACGGGCAGGTTTGCATGCAGACATCATGGCTGAGAGACGTCTGTGCGCCTGCGCTGTCTGTCCCGGTCTCCTCTAGTAGGCGCTGCATGGAGCCGAAAGGCACCGGAAGGGACTGATGGCGCAGGTGCGCAGACAGCTCTACAGAAAGAAGCCCGTCCATAAGTCTGTGAAGAAACAGGATTACTTCAGATCGTGGTACTTGTGGCAGATAATAACACTATTAAGAAACTAGTCACCATATGTATAATTATTGGGGGGCGACTTTATATTGGGTGGTAGTTCCACTTTAAAGTAGTAAAGCAATACTAATGGCCTCTAAGAATTTTCCCCCTTGTGCCTTTGTTCATGAGATGGCATCTTTAATCAGTCCTGGAGGTCATACCCATACAGGAGGACATGATAGTTGAGGTCAGAGTGTATGAGCCTACTTAACCCCTTGAGCGCGAGAGGGGTACAGAACGCTTTGCACAGCTATGCGTTCTGTACCCCACTGGCACTCAAAGGGTTAAGGATCCATGACGTGCCAGGGCCACCTTGGGTAAACTTGCCATAAGGACCCATGATGGTCCTGGCACATTGTGAAATTCAGGGCTCCCCGCGTGGTTGCGCGCCATTCAGGGAGCCCTAAATCGATTCGCAAAAAAAAAAAAAAAAAGCCCTGTGGTCCTTAAGAGGTTAAGGGCCAGAAGAGTGAAGCAATGCATTTCACACTCCTCTGGCCCTTAAAGGGTTAAGATTACCAAGTGCAGTGAGCAGAGTTTGAAGTCCTGCGGTCCTGCCACAACCATCATGTCAGCTATCATGACAACAAGACATTCAGAACTAAGTGAAGAGGTTGTCTCATGAACAAAGACACAAGGGCTGCATTCATAAGGGCCATTAGTATCTTCTAGTTATAGTAAGGTAAGTGAGGTGGTATTATTAGGTGTTAAATCTCCTTTAAGATAAGAAAGTATGTATCATTGGAAGTAAGTAGGTGTTCATGGTATTGTTTTTGCTATACTGTAGTCTTCACATGGGTGTCTGATAGCAGGATAACATTACCAGGGTCTCTACCAAATGGTACATATGGGGCCATATGAAGAAAGTGAACAGTGGAGTAATTCTGGGGCCCATCGGCAAAAGCACTTTAGGCACCCCTAACTCCGCCCATGTCCATGTAGTCAAGCAGCTACCTACTATGTTTATTGGGAAATCTGTCCCTGGCATCAATCAACTATCCCATAAAGAATAAACATTTCCCACAGACCCAATGTTTTAAATAGAGATATTAACCTCTTGAATGCTCAAGAGGTCTCCAACATTCATGGCCTTAAAATATTGAGTGCACAGCAATGCACTAGATACCTCTCTGGCACTCAAAGGATTAAAAGCTCAATATATATCAAGGGATTATTATTATTATTTCTTAATTTCTCCTGTATGATGCATTTGATTTACCCAGAATAAAGCCACATTTCTTTGAATGTAAGGATCTTAGAATAGACAACACTCGAGGGTCTAACTCAAACAAGTCAAAGTTTATTAGTCCATGTTATCAGGGCCGGATTTACATCTCAGGAGCCTGTAGGCACAGAAATCTGAAGTGGCCACTCCCCCCAGTTGGCCATCCCTACAATGTTCCAAATCTCCACATTACCCCCCAAATCCATATTGCCCTCAGATTGCCCCCAATCAGCTCCATATTGCCCCCATTAGCTCCAACGTATCCACCAACAACTCCATATTGCCCTCACATTGCTCCCATCAGCTCCAACTTGCCCTCACATTGCCTCCATCAGCTCCAACTTGCCCTCACATTGTTATCAGCTGCACATTGCCCTCATCAGCTCCAACTTATCCCCCATCAGCTCCATATTGCCCTCACATTGCTCCCATCAGCTCCAACTTGCCCCATCAGCTCCAACTTGCCCTCACATTGCCATCAGCTGCACATTGCCCCCATCATCTTCACATTGCCCCCATCATCTCCAACTTATCCCCCATCAGCTCCATATTGCCCTCACATTGTTCCCATCAGCTCCAACTTGCCCTCACATTGCCCCCATCAGCTCCAACTTGCCCTCACATTGCCATCAGCTGCACATTGCCCCCATCATCTTCACATTGCCCCATCAGCTCCATATTGCCCCCATCAGCTCCACATTGCCCCCATCAGCTCCAACTTATCCCCCATCAACTCCATATTGCCCTCACATTGTTCCCATCAGCTCCAACTTGCCCTAACATTGCCCCCCATTATCTCCACATTGCCCCCATCAGCTCCAACTTGCCCTCACATTGCCATCAGCTGCATATTGCTCTCATCATCTTCACTTTGCCCCCCTATCCGTTTCCTACCTCCCTGGTGGTCCAGCGGCAGGAGATGTCTGTGCTTCTGCACAGACTTGTAGCTGCTATTGCACCCCGCGCTGTCTTCTATTTAGGAATACAGAGTGCTGGGAGATGATGTTGTCTCCCAGCGCTCTGCATTAGAGCCGATGAGGGGGAGCAACAGCAGCTACAGGTTTGTGTTACCATCCGAAGGGCGGGCCGGAGCGGTGGGTTACTGTGAGCAGCGCTGTGAATATTAAAAACAGAATAAAAAAACAAACAAACAAACAAAAAAAAAAAACACTGTGAATCTATATTAAAAAAATATATATGTTTCAAGGACAGGCGCCCCTCTCTGGGGTGCGCCTGTAGGCAGGTGCCTACTCTGCCTTATGGCAAATCCGGCCCTGCATGTTATGGGAATTATTCATGAAATAAAAGGTGAGCAATTCTGGTGCAAATCCATTGCCCTAAATGGGGGCATTTAAGTCCTTGAATGCAGGGCCAGATTTACATTCCAGGTGCCCTTAGCTCTGGCCCATGAATACTCCACCACTCCTCACATGACCCCACCCCCAGTCCCATGCACTGTTTCGTAGCCCAGACAATACCCTTAGACTATAAAAAACAAGAACAAAAATGCTTTAACCCTTTGATTGCAAGAGCTCTCCAGCTCATTGCTTAGCAATGTGTTGACAATATATCTAGAATCTAAGGGCTTAAAAATAGTTTGCAAATGGGGTATAAAACTGGTGCAGAGACACTTAGATTGCTTTGACCACACCCACAATTCAGAATGTGGGTGTGGCCAGCACATCTGAGGCTCCGATCAAAATCTGGAGCATTATGCAGTTGCCCACTCTGCCTATTGGGTAATCCAGCTCAATGCCAGAGTGTTCTCCAAGTGCATTCAGTGGCATAACTAGTCACTGGAGAGCCTGGGTGCAGACATTTTATTGGGCCCCCTTGTACAGAAATATACTCCCAGAGGCGTAACTAGAACCGTTTGGGCCCTAGGGTCATCTTGGATTCTGGGTTCTGTCACAGCGGCACTCCCTGTTGATACTCCAGTGGACCTTTCACCTTCTGTTGAAGGTCATTCATTTTAAATAGAAGTTAAAAACTGGCTTTTTGTTGCAATTTAAAACATTTTTGAAAAATTAACCTGTATTTGTTAGAGACACAGTGTAGCATTTCATGCCAATTAGTTTCTGTGTTGGGACAATATTACTACCACCAACAAAAAAGGTTAATTTTTCAAAAATTATTCATTTTCCAGAAAAAATGGCTAATTCAACAGACCTTCATTCTCAAACAAATAACCCCCCTAACACTGTTGTAGCATGATAGGTACGCTTTAACCCTTTAAGTGCCAGAGGGGTGGGTAACGTATTGCAAAACAATGGGTCTCCCACACTTCTGGCTCATAAAAAGTTAAGTGTTTTCATCGGGCGAACATGGTCATATGGGCTTCAACCTGCAAAGCTTCTGAGCGACTCCTAGTACGCGTAAACCAAGATCATAAGGATTTCATCAAACTGAATACTGCCCTTTTGCCCACATACCCATTATGATGAATTATCTGGAGGTGTGTAGAACAATGACTTGTCTGTCTTAATCCACTTCAGATCTCCAGGAGAGAAATGAGAGCTCTCTGATAACAGAGTCCTAATTATTTGTCAGTACTCTGCAGTCTATCCAGAACTTCACTCTGTGGTGCCCCACTGACTTATTTAATGAGCAGTCATGGGTTTTACAAATAAATCCATACTACTGTTTGCAAATTTATATATTTCTCCTGAAATTGACAAAAATGGATTCCCTCTGCAGGAAGTCACATTCACAACAAGAGTTAGGCTTTGGATGGCCTGATGATAAGATCATAAAACACCTCCTCAAAATTCAATTACTCTTGATAGACAATTTATACAGGAAAATGTAGGAAAATTATCCTTATTGTGTAATATATATATATATATATATATATATATATATATATATATATACACACACACACACAAGGAACCCAGAAGACAGAGAAACCCTCCAAGCAGTATCAAGAAATACAGATAGTAATACAACTAATAGATTTGACAATACAGGTAATCTAGTTAAGTAGACAAAGCTCAGCGCACACATAGCAAAATCATACAGACAACCTCATGTAAAGATCATATACAGAACATGAAGGCAATGAGGAAATATAAACTCATTAATTGTGATGAATAAATGGATTGTTGTATTGATGAAAGGATGTATGGTGTAGTCAAAATGATATTATGTCAAAACTCCTCTTCTCTCTCAGCATGCTGCTCTCCAAACAAAGGTCTCGGTAACACCAGAAATTGATCTAATCTTATACATTATAGAAAGCACACAGAGAGGAGAGAATGCAAAATCTTCTAAGTCCAGTAATTACACTTGGAAGATTTTGCATTCTCTCCTCTCTGTGTGTCTGTAGAAGATATTATTTTGTAATATGATTGATTTACAGTGTCAGGGTCCACCAGCAGTGGTTTTACAGCCAAATTTGGCACGCTTATCTGCGTTGTAAACCATTGTCCTCCTGGTAAGTTTATACTTCGTCTGCTAGAAGTCTGCCCATAAAAAAGCAACATAAAAGCATTAAACAATACTTATTCTATTGTGGGAGGTAGAGTTGATAAATCCTCTAGTATTTCCTGCACCCACAAATTCTGCAATTAGCATCCCCAGTTAAAACCCAGCACCTGTCACCCAGCCTTGTTCTACTGTCCAACTGGAAGTCACAAAACCACACATAAATCAACACCCCAGCTTTGTCCCACTGGTAGCCACTGAATCACACATAGACTGAAACCCCCCTACCACCTCCTTCCCCATTGGAAGCCATAGAATAATACACTAGCACCCAAACCTTTTCCCAATCGTATATAATAATTCGCTAAGGATGTTTGTCAGAAGCCCTCATGAGCAGTAGAGACAGCTGCACAAGCTGCAGTCATGTGCAGTAGAGACTGCCCACCCCACGGTTGATACAGAGAGGGGAGCTCCGAATTCAGACTGCAGTCTTCTCTGCACACCTTCCTCTTGGTCCCAGGATGGTGCACAGAGAGGACTATGGTCTGATTTCGGAGCACCCGCTCCGTATCAGCAGTGGCGCGTTTGGCCAGTCAGTACTGAGCATGACTACAATGAGGCCACTAACAAGACAGGATCTGGCCAGTTGCTGGGTGGAACTGTGGGCCTAGTAAACAGGCTTTTCAATTAGTAATATAAATTAATATAAGGTCCAGAACTCCATATTAATTTAAACAAAATCAAAGGAAGGGGTCACTGGGGAGCCTTCCACTATGTATGTGTGTTTACTGCTAAAACACACACCCAGATGTTGGTGGTTCAGCTGTGTACTTGACACCATGGTCCTCCACTTCAGTTAACATAATAATCCATACATACATGTATGTCTATTAGAGACATAAAAATTGTATAGGCCATTTTGCTTTTTAGATTATGAACTTGCAAAATATATAGAGTTACAAATAAAGGGTTACTATTCCTTTAAGTTTAGAGGTAGCTAGAATGCTGTTGGCAGTCAGATACAATTTGCACTTAGAATCAATGATCATAATATACCTGCCAGAGAATGGATTATATTTTGTTTTCTAGGAATGGAGGAAAACCTAATATCTGTATATTGAAATGATTTCTTTTTTTTATCACTTCAGTAATTTCTTTATCCAATGTAGCTTTCAAAATTTTGAGACACAAAGAAACTTCTTGTACTTATCAGAGTGGATAATATGCAGCCTTTATCTGTATTTCAGAGGAACGATTTTCTAGTCATTTTAAGTAGACAAAATGGAATCTACATTTAAATGGAAACATTCAAGAAGCATGAAACGCATGGACATGCATGCATCAGTTTGCTATGTAAGAACAAAGAGGAGGGAAAGGGATATCATGCTGAATGATTGATACACAGTAAATTAGGCCTAAAAAAAAGCTGGACCCTTTCATGAAGGACAGCATAAATTGCAGTCTCCTGATGCTTAAAGGGATTTACATGATATATCTTGCATGCTAAAATTCAGATTACTGAATGTCAGCGGTTGGATATAGTTCTCAGTCTGTCTGCTAAGTCTGCAGCCTTCTGGATCTGAGATATTCAAGGAGTCTTGGGACAGTAAGAGCAGCAGGAAAAATGACAGGATTAACATAATCTCACCTAATTTGACACTAACATACAAAATAAAATGACTCAGTTTGTTTTATTAGAATTACTTAAGAAGGAGACTAATTAGCGTGTGAAGTGTTTTGGTCATCAATATGTCTGTCATAAGTATCGTAGTTGATGAGGCTGAAAAAAAGACATGTTTCCATCAAGTTCAGCCCATGACATATCACCCGTTTTGATACAGAAGGAGGCAATCCCCACAAAAAAACAAAAAAAACTAACTGAAGCAATTTCCAATTAAACTTCAAGTGGATAAAAAACACCCCTTCCTGACTAAATTTCAGTTGAACATTTCTCTGGACAAACATCTTATTTCCTTTGAAACAAACAGTTATAATTCTCAACATTGTTCTACGCTAGGAAGTTATCCATTACTATTTGAGAGCAAGTACAGAATTTGCAAGCTAAGCATTGGGGGCAAATGATTCTATAACTTTACTGACCTTACTGTAAAAAAACCCTGTCTTTGTTTTATCGAAAAAATCTAGTCTTAATGAATGACCTCTGTTTATTGCTTAGCTTTTTCAGTAAATAGCCCCATACTGAGTTATTTGTATTGAGCCTGAATATCTTTGTAAATGTAATCATATCAACTCTTGGATGTCTCACCTCTAATCTAAACAAACCCAGTTTGGCTAGTATCTTTTTATAACTCAGATCCTCCAATCCCTTTATCAGTTTTGTTTCATGTCTCTATACTATTTTACAGGTCAGTAAATGTCTTTTTAAGAACTGGTGCTCAAAACATATTAGAGATGAAGTCTTACCAAGGATTTATCTAAAGGTAGTGATCTGTACAGGAATACTAGTGCTAAATTAAAGAAGGTTCCCTATTATTTAGTTACAGATTATTTACAGACTAGTGTAAAAGCCTATGTACAAGGGCCAAAGTGTGTATCTCCTTTCATCAAGCAGCCGGGGCGGCCTTGAAACTGCTGTGGTATCCGAAAGATCCTCCAATAACGAGATCTGGAGGTTTATCTTTGAAGGAGAAAAGTTATACATGTAAACATTTCTATCTATCTATCTATCTATCTATCTATCTATCTATCTATCTATCTATCTGTCTGTCTGTCTGTCTGTCTGTCTGTCTGTCTGTCTATCAAGTATAGGGGCTGGCTGCTTGAGGATGGTAAGAGTTGTAATCCTCAAAGGTTGTCTACCCCTGGAATGTATGTGCTGTTTTTCATTGCCACAGTAGACACAACATGGTGGCTCCTAACACCCTGAATGCATCAACTCCATGGGGAGGATGTAAAGGCCAGGGGCAGTCAATTATTGGATCTCCAGCTGTTGGGAATAAATCTCCATTCGTCAACAAACAGCCATTGGCTGGTTGGGAATGACTGGAGTTGTAGTCCCCAAGAGCTGGATGATCAACAACAGACTTCTTACATCAGTGCTTTTGCTTTAGAGGAAGTAGTAATTTTACTCTGCACTCTTCTTCACTTCCTATTTGTCAGGAGGTTGTACTCTACTTTATAAGACATCAGAAAGTAAGGCGTAGAAGAAAACTTCTTCCCTAGTATTCTGTGGAAGGACTGTGTGTAGATTATATATATATCCTATAACATAAAGTGGTAGAATGCGTCGCTCACTGTGAGCCGTAACCGCACATTTGCAGTAGAGAGTCTCTACTGTGCATATGTGGTTTCACACACAGGGAGCTTCGCTGTGAGCCGTCTGGAGCTCCCTGCTAAGTATCAGCACGTTCGGCGAGTCTATACTGCACATGACTGCAGTTATGCGCTGTAGAGACTTGCCGAACGCGCTGCCCCGCTCTGAATGGCTCACGTCCTGTCTCTGCTCCCAGCTCCGGGGCAGCAGCCAGGGCAGCTGGGTGCACTTCAGCCCATGTATACAGATTTCATACTAGTATATATATACACACTAGTTTTAAAGCCCGTGTACACGGGCCAACACTGGCAGTGGTGCAGTCATGCTCAGTACAGACTGCCTGTGCCACAGCTGATAGTGAGCAGGGTGCTCCAAATTCAGATCCTAGTCCTCTCTGCGCACCTTCCTGGGACCAAGCAGTCCAAGGAAGGTGCACAGAGAGGACTCTGGTATGAATTTGAAGCGCCTCGCTCCATATCAGCCTTGCCGCGGTCAGTCTGTACTGAGCATGACTGCAGCGCACGCAGCCATCTCCTCTACTGCACATGACGGCATCTGATGACGGCATCTGACAAACATCCTTAGCGAATAATAATATAGGATATATATATATATATATATATATATATATATATATATATATTATATACAGTTCTTGGAAGGACACTCACAGGAGCTTCTTAGATGACAGAAATGTTGATGTTTATTGAAGCTCCTGTAAGTGCCGTCTTTCCATGAACTGTATGTATCCATTTAACTTTGGATGTGCACCCAGGTCGGACTGCATGACCATAAACAGTGAGTGCACCCATTTCCAATGATTATAT
Source organism: Rhinophrynus dorsalis (assembly GCA_037306005.1). Taxonomy (NCBI): domain Eukaryota; kingdom Metazoa; phylum Chordata; class Amphibia; order Anura; family Rhinophrynidae; genus Rhinophrynus; species Rhinophrynus dorsalis. Next base: position 74,025,966 of record CM074728.1, on the reverse strand, counting down.
GTATATATAACAAAGCAAACAATCTGTGCACTCTCCTGATAAATAAATGCAGTTGGACTGGGTGTCAAGTCCCATATATTATACATACAGTTTGTATTTCAAAAAACGCACTCACAGGACTTTCAAAATGATGAAAAGATGTACAATTTATTGTATTAATGTTTTGAGCCAAGTTCGGGCCAAAGTCCTGTGAGTGCGGTTCTTGAACTACAAACTGAATATATTATATATGCATACATATATATATTTCATGCATGTTGGATTGCATTCACTGAAACCGTTAGCATATGGCCTGGGTGCTCGAATCAAAGGAAAAGAGATAGATACAGTTCTGCAGTTGTAGAAACAGCACCCACAGGATTTTGTTAGTTTACATTTATTAAATCAACCTTTGTTTTCAACTAACAAGATCCTGTGCATGCCGTTTCTACAACTGAAGAACTGTATATATATTATATACACAAACACACAAAAAAAAGGCACAGGACTGAAGCTGTTGGAGGCTTGCTGAGAAGACCTTCATCCTGCAGTGGATCAACAATGGCTGATGATGATGATGGAGATTATATAGGAGTTGACATTACCTAGGGCACTCGAAACTTAACCCCTTGAGGACCAGTAGGGTGAATAATTAATTGCTGCTCAGTGTATTGCACAGTCCTCTGGTCCTCAACAGGTTAAAAATGCCATACAAACCTTAAAAATAAGATGTAGGGAGCTTTCAGCACAGGTCGTACTTGCTGCATTTATAGCGCTCTTACTGAAGTCGGTGTATTGTCTAAGCAGCCATTTGCTCTGATGAGCTGTGTGGATTTTGGTTCCACGAAGAGAGACCTCAGTAGGAGGTTTTGAATGACTTTTCAAATGCAAAAAAATCATTCAAGTTGACAGATCCCATTTCAATCTTCTAATTCATTCTTCAAATTGCTTCAACGTACAGTATGATATAAAATTGTTAATTTGTTCATTGTAAATTCCCTTTAAATGGGATCTGAAACCACAGAGGCGTAACTAGAAGCCACCAGAACCTGGTGCGAAAATTGCCATGGGGCCCCCCGTCCACATTGTCCCCAATCTCCACCTCCACATTGGCCACCTCCATAATTCCCCCATTGTCCATTTCCACATTGGCCACCTCTACATTAACCACCTGCACTGTCCACATTGCCCCCATTGTCCACCTCCACATTGTACGCCCCACTGTTCACCACCTCCACATTAGCCACCTCCACTGTCCACATTGCCTCCACTGTCCACCTCCACATTAACCTAAGCCACCTCTGCAATGCCCCCATTATCAGCCCCTACATTGCCTCATTGTCTACCTCCACATTGCCCCCAGTGAACTACCGCCACATTTCCCATCCCATTTCTCACCTCAGCAGCAGTGACTGTGAGCCAGGACTGTCAGCCAGGAGTGGATTCTTCTTAAATGGAAATGGCCGGACAGAGTAGTGCTGTACTTCCCACGTGCTCTGCTTCTGTTTCCCCTATCCTGCGCATGCTCAGTCAAGGAACTCATATCACTGAGTTCCCTGGCTGCACATGCATGCAGAACAGAGGCAGAAGGATGTGGATTGCATGTACCGTGGTCTCAGAAAGGGTCGACCGGGCTCCCTGGAGTGACGGGCCCGGTTGCAGTTGAGACCCCTGCGACCATGGACTAATTATACCACTGGTTATAATAATACCCACCTACCTTACTTTGGCCAGAATATCCTAATCTTAACAATTAACTTTTAGTGTTTCTCTTATACACTAAAACAGGGCTAGTCAATTATTGGACCTCCAGCTAGTTGGGGCTACCACTCCCATTATCCCCAACCAACCAACAGCTGGTTGAGGATGTTGGGAGTTGTAGTCCCCAACAGCTAGTGGTCCTGTGATTGACTACTCCTACAGTATAATATGCTGTTCTCATCAGTAGTATTGTTTACTTTCATCTGTTAAGTTACCCTTCATATATTATTAGTTCTAATATAGGTGAATTGCAGTCTAAATAAGCCAAAACTATTTTTCCCTCCAGCCAGCCTTCCCTCACAATACATTATAGTCTAGGATAAATTAGGCACAGGTCTACAATTGAAAAGAAATCTTGCTTTTATTATCCTAGACAAATCTAGCAAGGAAAAAGCATATGCTGTGCTGTGGGCCACATGCTGGGGACATGGAGCGGTTGATCTCACACCAATCAGCTACTTCAAACAATACCTGCTAACCACTTGGGACTATCCCTAGACTAATAGTCTTGACGAGTGAAGATTCTTAATGCCAGTGTGCAGCCCAAAGGAATAGACAACTCAACTGACAAAATGTCATAGGAAAAAAGGCAAAGGAATAATCAATATCCCCCCACATTGATCGAAACCATCTTGCCTTCCCTGCTGAATATTTTAATAGAAAAATGTTGATGGAATTAGTGAACTAAAGATGTATTCATGTTTGGAGATGCTAGGGAGGGTTTATTATTTTAGACCTTTAATGTTGCAAAGCTAATTCTGGGATTACAATGAATGCGCAAATCAAGGATCTGTATTTTCAAGGGGCACTGCAAATTATTGATCTGTAATAGAAATGATAATGAGGCGATTTTGCGGTTAAGCTTGGTGGATTAACCTCTTTACCACTGGAGTGTCCAGATCGCTACAAGAGGTTTTATTTGCAGTCTTTTGTTCAACACATACAGAAGCAATTAAACAGAAATGGCACATACATGTATTTTGTTAACTGTGTTACTTAAAGCAACACTAACACCAAAACAAAATAACTTTAAATGAGTGCCAGAGGGGTATGCATTGTGAAGCAATGCATTGGACACCCCTCTGGCACTCAAAGGGATATATATTATGTATTTGCAGCTATCATATGTTTAAGATAAATTATTCATATGTTTTATCCCTGAAATATAATCCTAAACCTGCTTTTTAACACTTCTCAATTGTCCAATTCAGAAAAAATTTATTTAGCAAGAGCTAACTGATTGTGAATAGTGCCATCAACTCTCAGCCCATTCACCGATAATTGTGGACAATCAATGGGGGGGTTCTGGAAAAGGCAGGAATTGCTGCTCCCTCACAGCATATGTAAGACTAGATATTTAGGTCTCCGAAAACTGATGTATTTTACAGATGGTAGCATGAATTACATGGTATCTAAAATTTATCGAACCCTTTGAGTGTAAGAGGGGGTATGCAGTGCATTGCAAAGCAATGCGTTGCTTACCCCTCTGGTGCTCAAAGGGTTAACCCCAGTTAATTTTTATGTGGTATTGTTCCTTTAAATATTGTATATAATATGTAATATAGATTGCTAAATACAAATTGTAAAAAATATGGGGACAATGAACAAATCCTACAGGGTTGCAACATTTGTGCCCTAGTATGCATTAAAGGAATCATATAGACATAGTTCAGGGATGATCAAGTGCATATGATCACTTCAGAGCAAGGGCTGGCAGCCTGAGGCCTTCCAACTATGGGAGACTACAATTCCCATGATCCGCAGCTAGCCATTGGCTGGCAGGGAATGATGGGAACTGTATTCCTCCAAATCTGCAGTACATTGAAAAATCTTCAGCACTCAGGGGTCAGCATAAAATCACTTCTTTATTGTAGACAACATGTGAGACACTATCAACAATAGTCTAATGTGTTTTGCACACACAGTGCTTACTCAGACTGAGTCTATGAGTAAGCACTGTGTGCGCGAAATGCGTTAGACTATTGTTGCTAGGGTCTTGTATGTTGTCTACAATAAAGAAGTGATTTTATGCTGACCCTAGAGTGCTGAAGATTTTTCTATGTACTGCAGTATTTTGGATGACTCTACTTGTCCCCTTCTTTCCAGCACCAGGTCTCATATGTGGTGGTGAGTGATACTACATTGTTTCCATCCAGAATTAGTGCCGCTTTCCTTCATATTCGATTAATTTCCTCCAAATCTGGACAGCCAGAAGTTGCACACCTCTGCTTTAATATAGCACATACTAGAACAGGATTAAAGGGATAGTAATACTTCATTTTATCTTTATTTTATTTTGTAGGCATTAAAAAAACATGAAGAACGATCTAAGTCTTATCTTTCAGACCTTTATGGTTTAAGAGATAGTCACTAGTGTTGAGCGAGCATGCTCGGCCGATGCTCGGATCGGCTCGAGCATCGCTCTGCTCGGCACATGTCGGTACTCGTACGAGTACCGCATGTGCTCGCCCGCCATGTTCGGGTCTCCTCCCCGCACGTTTTGCGGCTGCTGCGCAGCCAATAAACGTGCAGGGAGGCTCTGACATCGGTGTAATGCCAGCAGCCATGTTGGCTGCTGGCATTACACTGATTGGCTGGCCAGAACCCGTGGTCAGGTGCTGTATAGCACCTGACCAGCGAGTTCGGCTCAGTCTGAGCCAGGGAGAGCTGAGGATAGGAAGGGAAAGGCAGTGTAGGGAGGAAAAAAACAAAAATTGTGAAAAAAAAAGAACCAAAAGTCCTTTTTAGGACTACTGTGTGTGGGGGCAGCAGGTTATTTGGTGTGGGGGGAAAAAAACAAAAAAAAAAAAAAAAAAATATATATATTCTGTTTAGTGTGCAAAGTTGCAGATTAGAGCACATTCTGTTTAGTGTGCACAGTTGCAGATTAGAGCACATTCTGTTTAGTGTGCAAAGTTGCAGATTAGAGCACATTCTGTTTAGTGTGCAAAGTTGCAGATTAGAGCACATTCTGTTTAGTGTGCAAAGTTGCAGATTAGAGCACATTCTGTTTAGTCTTCAAACTAAAATATCAAAGTCACGTATTCCATTCAGTGTGCGTCGCCGCAGTTTAGCAGCACATTCTGAGTACTGTGCAGAGTTGCAGAATAGGAAGAAATACTGTTAAGTCTTCAAACTAAAATATCAAAGTCACATATTCCATTCAGTGTGCTTCGCCGCAGTGTAGCAGCACATTCTGTGTACTGTGCAGAGTTGCAGAATAGGAAGAAATACTGTTAAGTCTTCAAACTAAAATTTCAAAGTCACATATTCCATTCAGTGTGCTTCGCCGCAGTTTAGCAGCACATTCTGTGTACTGTGCAGAGTTGCAGAATAGGAAGAAATACTGTTAAGTCTTCAAACTAAAATATCAAAGTCACATATTCCATTCAGTGTGCTTCGCCGCAGTGTAGCAGCACATTCTGTGTACTGTGCAGAGTTGCAGAATAGGAAGAAATACTGTTAAGTCTTCAAACTAAAATATCAAAGTCACATATTCCATTCAGTGTGCTTCGCCGCAGTGTAGCAGCACATTCTGTGTACTGTGCAGAGTTGCAGAATAGGAAGAAATACTGTTAAGTCTTCAAACTAAAATATCAAAGTCACATATTCCATTCAGTGTGCTTCGCCGCAGTGTAGCAGCACATTCTGTGTACTGTGCAGAGTTGCAGAATAGGAAGAAATACTGTTAAGTCTTCAAACTAAAATATCAAAGTCACATATTCCATTCAGTGTCTTTCACCGCCGTTTAACAGCCTATTCTGTGTACTCTGCAGAGTTGCAAAATTATAAGAAATACTGTTAAGTTTTCAAACTCAAATATTAAAGTCACATATTCCATTCAGTGTCTTTCACCGCCGTTTAACAGCCTATTCTGTGTACTCTGTACAGTTGCAGAATTATAAGAAATACTGTTAAGTTTTCAAACTCAAATATTAAAGTCACATATTCCATTCAGTGTCTTTCACCGCCGTTTAACAGCCTATTCTGTGTACTCTGCAGAGTTGCAGAATTATAAGAAATAAAGAAATACTGTTAAGTTTTCAAACTCAAATATTAAAGTCACATATTCCATTCAGTGTCTTTCACCGCCGTTTAACAGCCTATTCTGTGTACTCTGCAGAGTTGCAGAATTATAAGAAATACTGTTAAGTTTTCAAACTCAAATATTAAAGTCACATATTCCATTCAGTGTGTTTCAACGCCGTTTAACAGCCTATTCTGTGTACTCTGTACAGTTGCAGAATTATAAGAAATACTGTTAAGTTTTCAAACTCAAATATTAAAGTCACATATTCCATTCAGTGTGTTTCAACGCCGTTTAACAGCCTATTCTGTGTACTCTGTACAGTTGCAGAATTATAAGAAATACTGTTAAGTTTTCAAACTCAAATATTAAAGTCACATATTCCATTCAGTGTCTTTCACCGCCGTTTAACAGCCTATTCTGTGTACTCTGTACAGTTGCAGAATTATAAGAAATACTGTTAAGTTTTCAAACTCAAATATTAAAGTCACATATTCCATTCAGTGTCTTTCACCGCCGTTTAACAGCCTATTCTGTGTACTCTGTACAGTTGCAGAATTATAAGAAATACTGTTAAGTTTTCAAACTCAAATATTAAAGTCACATATTCCATTCAGTGTCTTTCACCGCCGTTTAACAGCCTATTCTGTGTACTCTGCAGAGTTGCAGAATTATAAGAAATAAAGAAATACTGTTAAGTTTTCAAACTCAAATATTAAAGTTACATATTCCATTCAGTGTCTTTCACCGCCGTTTAACAGCCTATTCTGTGTACTCTGCAGAGTTGCAGAATTATAAGAAATACTGTTAAGTTTTCAAACTCAAATATTAAAGTCACATATTCCATTCAGTGTGTTTCAACGCCGTTTAACAGCCTATTCTGTGTACTCTGTACAGTTGCAGAATTATAAGAAATACTGTTAAGTTTTCAAACTCAAATATTAAAGTCACATATTCCATTCAGTGTGTTTCAACGCCGTTTAACAGCCTATTCTGTGTACTCTGTACAGTTGCAGAATTATAAGAAATACTGTTAAGTTTTCAAACTCAAATATTAAAGTCACATATTCCATTCAGTGTGTTTCAACGCCGTTTAACAGCCTATTCTGTGTACTCTGTACAGTTGCAGAATTATAAGAAATACTGTTAAGTTTTCAAACTCAAATATTAAAGTCACATATTCCATTCAGTGTCTTTCACCGCCGTTTAACAGCCTATTCTGTGTACTCTGTACAGTTGCAGAATTATAAGAAATACTGTTAAGTTTTCAAACTCAAATATTAAAGTCACATATTCCATTCAGTGTGTTTCAACGCCGTTTAACAGCCTATTCTGTGTACTCTGTACAGTTGCAGAATTATAAGAAATACTGTTAAGTTTTCAAACTCAAATATTAAAGTCACATATTCCATTCAGTGTCTTTCACCGCCGTTTAACAGCCTATTCTGTGTACTCTGCAGAGTTGCAGAATTATAAGAAATAAAGAAATACTGTTAAGTTTTCAAACTCAAATATTAAAGTCACATATTCCATTCAGTGTGTTTCAACGCCGTTTAACAGCCTATTCTGTGTACTGTGCAGAGTTGCAGAATAGGAAGAAATACTGTTAAGTCTTCAAACTAAAATATCAAAGTCACATATTCCATTCAGTGTGTTTCAACGCCGTTTAACAGCCTATTCTGTGTACTCTGTACAGTTGCAGAATTATAAGAAATACTGTTAAGTTTTCAAACTCAAATATTAAAGTCACATATTCTGTGTAAGATGAAGAAGGCGGGTAAAAAGGGACGGGGAAGTGGACGTGATCCTGAAAGTTCAGGGCGCGGGTCAGGACGCGGAGAAACTGTGCCTGGTGCCAGAGCACAAGAAAGAAAGACATCCACCATACCTAGCTTCATGTCTGATTTCACAGGGCGTCGCAGGACATCACTCTCGAGGTCCGACCAGTGCGAACAGGTGGTCGGTTGGATGACAGCTGATACTGCTTCCAGTCGGTTAAGCACCACCCTGTCTTCCACCAAGTCCACTCTCAGTAGCCAAGAGTCTGGTCAACATAATCCTCACTCTGATCATCCTTCCTCCCACCATACACGGTCTGGTCAAAGAAGTGATCCCACACTGGGATATAGTGATGAGCTCGTCTCATCACCAATCCTTCATTTGACCCTCTCTCCAAGCACGCTTGCAGAGGAACATGACATCTTGTGCCCTGATTCACAACCTCTAGAGGCTACCCAATCACAAGAAGATGACAGATGTGAACGGCATTTAAGGTCAAAGGAAGTAGTGGATGATGATGATGATGATGATGAGACACAGTTGCCATTAAATCAACCACTATTTCCGTCTCAAGACCTTGTTGAGGAGAATGTTATACAGTTGTCAATGACTGAGTATGTGGTGGGATCAAGACTTGAGGAGGATGATCAGAGTGAGGAAGTGGAGGAGGACTTGGTGGACGATGAGGTGACTGACCCCACCTGGGAAGGTGTAGAGCCGAGCGATGACAGCAGTCCTGAGGGTGAGCCATCTGCAGCACCGCAACAGGCTGGAAGAGGCAGTGGTGTGGCTACAGAAAGAAGGCGGACCGCACCAAACCGGCCCGCAAATGTTCCACGGAGCACCCCCTTGCGTAAATCTACCTTGCCAAAGGGTAGGTGTTCCGCGGTATGGCGTTTTTTTAAGGAAAGTGCGGACGACAAAAGAATTGTAGTTTGCAACCTGTGCCACACCAGAATGAGCCGAGGCATGAACACTAGAAACCTCACCACCACCAGCATGATCCGACACATGGCATCCAAGCACCGTAGTAAGTGGGAGGAACGCCTGGATCGCCCACCTGTGTCTGCAGGCCACACCACTGCCTCCTCTTCCCCTGTTTTCGGTGCCGGCCAATCGCCTGTCGAAGGCGCAGGCCCACATACCTCCCGCCCTGCACCTGTACCATCTGAAGCACCATCAGCGACCACATCCACTTCCCTGTCCCAGCACAGCGTCCAAATGTCGTTACCCCAGGCATTTGAGCGCAAGAGAAAGTACCCAGCCACCCACCCACAGGCCATAGCACTAACCTCACACCTTTCAAAATTACTGGCCATCGAAATGCTGCCATTTAGGCTTGTGGACACTGAGTCCTTCCGCAGCCTGATGGCAGCAGCTGTCCCTCGGTACGCGGTCCCCAGCCGCCACTACTTTTCCCGGTGTGCCATCCCCGCATTACACCACCATGTGTCCGTAACATCACCCGTGCCCTGACCAACGCAGTTACTGGGAAGGTCCACTTAACGACTGACACATGGACAAGTGCTTGTGGCCAGGGACGCTACATTTCCCTGACGGCACACTGGGTGAATGTCGTGGAGGCTGGGAGCGACTCGGACCCTGGGATGGCACGGGTGCTACCCACGCCGAGGATTGCGGGCCCTACCTCCATCAGGGTTTCCACCAGCACTTACGTTATTGGCTCCTCCTCCTCCGTTTCCACCTCCGAATTCTCTACACACACCGCCACTCCCCCATCAGCCAGTAGCTGGAAGCAGTGTAGCACTGCAGTGGGGAAGCGTCAACAGGCCGTGCTGAAGCTGATCTGCCTTGGGGACAAACAGCACACGGCCTCAGAGCTGTTGCAGGGGATTAGTCACCAGACCGAGCAGTGGCTCTCGCCACTCAACCTGCAAGCAGGCATGGTTGTGTGTGATAATGGGCGTAACTTGGTGGCGGCTTTGGAGCTCGGCAAGCTCACACACGTACCATGCCTAGCGCATGTATTTAATTTAGTGGTGCAGCGATTTCTAAAAACCTACCCCAATGTGCATGATCTCTTGACCAAGGTGCGCCGCGTGTGTGCACATTTCCGTAAGTCATCAACAGCTTCGGCCGGCCTGTTGAAGCTGCAGCAGCGCTTACAATTTCCAGCTCACCGGCTGCTGTGTGACGTGAGCACGCGCTGGAACTCCACCTTCCACATGTTGGCCCGGCTTTGTGAGCAGCAGAGGGCAGTAGTGGAGTACCAGCTGTTACACGGTCGTCGCCTCTCCGTTCAACTTCCTGTAATCAGAAGTGAGGAGTGGGAATGGATGTCAGACCTCTGCGAGGTTTTACTCAATTTTGAGGAATCGACACAGATGGTGAGCGGCGATAACGCTATTATCAGTGTAACCATCCCACTTCTGTGTCTACTGAAACGCTCGCTGCTCACAATTAAAACCGACGCTTTGCATGTGGAAGAGGTGGAAATGGGGGAGGAAGAGCTTACACAAGGTGATAGCCAGAGCACCCTCACTTCGTCTTCTCAGCGACAATTGGAGGAGGCGGAGGAGGAGGAGGAGGAGGAGGAGGAAGACACGGTTGCCTCCGCTACAGAGGGTAGCCATGGAACTTTAGTTCCATCTCTTCAGCGTGGGTGGGCAGAAGAGGAGGAAGAGGATGAGGATATTGAGAGTCAGCCTCCTGGTGAGGACAGCGAAATCTTGACTGTTGGTACTCTGGCACACATGGCTGACTTTATGTTAGGCTGCCTTTCCCGTGACCCACGCGTTGTACGCATTTTAGACAACACGGATTACTGGGTGTTCACCCTTCTGGACCCCCGCTACAAAGAGAATTTCTCATCTCTCATTCCTCCGGTGGAGAGGACAAGCAAAATGGTGCAATACCAGAAGGTTCTTGTTGAAAAATTGCTCCAAAATTTTCCATCTGACAACGCTGGCGGCAGAGTACGTGCTACCTTGGCCAACCGAGAAGGGGAGAAAAGGGGAGCACACAGCAGTTCCGAGAAAGGCAGGGCAACACTCTCCAAGGCGTGGGACACCTTCATGACACCCCGGCAGCACCCTCACCCTGATGCGCAGCCTAGTGTCACAAGGAGGGAAAAGTTTTGGAAGATGGTGAAGGAGTACGTAGCAGACCGTGTCAGCGTCCTCAATGATCCCTCTGTGCCTTACAACTACTGGGTGTCCAAGCTGGACACGTGGTATGAACTGGCACTCTACGCCTTGGAGGTGCTGGCCTGCCCTGCCGCCAGCGTTCTGTCTGAGCGGGTATTTAGTGCTGCTGGTGGCATCATAACAGATAAGCGTATCCGCCTTTCCACCGACAATGCTGATAGGTTGACACTTATAAAAATGAACAAGGCCTGGATTTCCCCTGACTTCTCCACTCCACTGGAGGAAAGCCCCGGGGGAACATAAACTCACTTTATATATGTTATTTACAATGATGTGAATACTCTGTATTCCCATTCACCCCTTCCACCCAAAAAACGGGTATATGGTTGACTCTTAATCTTCTCATCCTCCTCCTCCTCTTCCATATGCCCTGGGATATAATTTTTATATAGGGCCAGCTCACCAGCGTGCCCTGGGATATAATTTTTATATAGGGCCAGCTCACCAGCGGGCCCTGTGATATAATTTTTATATAGGGCCAGCTCACCAGCGGGCCCTGTTTGCCAATTTTTATATAGGTCAGCTCACCAGCGGGCCTTCTCATATAATGTTTTATTGGGTCAGCTCTCTAGCGGGCCCTCTCATATAATGTTTTATAGCGTCAGCTCACTAGCGGGCCTTCGCATATAATGTTTAGGATGGTCAGCTCTGCAGCAGACCCTCACCCATAATGTTTTAGATGGTCAGCTCAGCGCACGTTTCCCTCTTAATCATGGCCTCAGTTCTGAAAATCAAGGAAATTTTTGGGAGAATTTGCCTCTGCGCACGTTTCCCTCTTAATCATGGCCTCAGTTCTGAAAATCAAGGAAATTTTTGGGAGAATTTGCAGATGATATACAAGTAAATATACAGCAAATATTGTTTGGTAACAATTTTTCGCCTAAAGTCGTTTTTATTTTCCTTTTTGTGTGTTTTATGGTCAGTCTGTAAAAATGGCGTACTACGGGCGAAAGATCGTTCCCAGCAGCGATGTTGGAGTCCAAGGTGCATCCAGACATCCTCCCTATGCTGTCCCTGAACCATTTCTGTAGTGTTTCCATCTTTTTCTGCCCTTTTCCTATGGACCAGGCACCCTCCCCTCATCAGAGCAGGGGGTGCCTGGTGTAATGCTCGAGTCCTCCCATTGACTTCAATGGGGCTCGGATGCTCGGCCGAGCACTCGAGCCTCAGGGGGTGCTCGGTCAGAGCACCCGAACATCCGAGCATTGGGGTGCTCGCTCATCACTAATAGTCACAAGCAAAGTATCCCCCCCCCTTCAGCCAGATCAGAAGGGAGGTGCCCAGGTAGACTGCAGAGAGGGACAATCTTCAATTAAGATAAGGGAAAAAGCTGAAAAACTTGTCAAGGGGGGAAGGGCTTTCATTGTTTTCATAGGAAGAAGATGGTCCCCTGCTGTTATCTGTCTGGTCTATGGACTGCATTCCACATCTGAGAAGAGATGGCTTACACTAGGTAAAAGGGGTGGGAGGGGAAACTTTGCTTGTGAAAATCTCATAAACCATAAAGGGTTGAGAGATAAGACTTATATCGTTCTTCATGTTTTTTAATGCCTACAAAATAGAATAAAGATAAAACGAAGTATTACTATCCCTTTAAGGACCTTATGCACAAAACAAAAAGAGGAGCATTCTGGGGCAAACCAAGTGCACGACAGGGGAGAAACAAAAATTCCCAAATTCTTATTGATTTAAGTGAGGCTTTAACCTCTGGAATGCTAAAGAGGTCTCCAATGCATTATTTCACAATACTTTGGATAATGCTTTACAATCCAACAGGTTAAAAGCCCCATTTAAAAAACAAAAAACAAAAACCTCTCTTGCATTAAAGTGGTTCAGTTCCTCACTTACATACCAGGGAACCTTCTTCTCCCTGGGCCCTAGAGAAACACACTGGGCTTGGGATGGGAGTGTCCGAATGATGGAATTCATATCACAAAATGGGCGAGGCTTAATCATGTGGGTGGATTTGGAAGGTGGAGAGGTGTGGATTGCCTTGAAATGGGCAGGAAAGGTGGAATGTGTGTTATAATGTAGGTGGAGTTAGCACTGAAATCACTGAGCCAGAGAATAAGTCTCTGTCCCCAGAGACTTGGTAATTCTATATGTAAATGGATTCTCCTGGTCAGATCTGGAGGGTTTCCAGGCATGCCCACTTAAATCAATGAGAATTTTTGTTTCTACCATATAATGCAGTTGATTTGCCCCAAAACTGGTTTCTCATTTCTGCATAAGATTCTAAGAACAAGCCCCAAACATCTCCCCCTAGAGAATGATCAGGAAATTTCCAGTGGTCCTTTTCAGTACATAGTGAGAACCAAAGCAAAGAAGATCTGAATGCCTGGAAACTCTTCTACATTTCCACACTGCCCTGTGCTGCTAGTGGCACAATGAAATAAATTTTAGATTTAACACCTTAATGACAAATGATGTCCCAGGACCATCATGACGGTCAGTGCGCTAAGGACTAGCGACAGTCCTGGCACATCATGAATTTTTTTTTTTTTTTTTACCAAAGAGTGTTTGCAGGCACATTGTCATCAAGGGAAAAGTGACTGGTCCAAGACCATAGTAGTCAGTTTCAGCCTCTCCCATAGCGAGCCAGTACAGATAATCACTCACATATACCAAATCTCCAAATACACTCCGGTGCAGACAGCCCCTGGACCGCCGGTCCTTAAAGGGATAGTAATACTTCGTTTTAACTTTATTTTATTTTGTAGGCATTAAAAAAACATGAAGAATGATATAAGTCTTATCTCTCAAACCTTTATGGTTTATGAGATATCCACAAGCAAAGTTCCCCTCCCCGCCCCTTTTACCTAGTGTAAGCCATCTCTTCTCAGATGTGAGTCTGGTTGTATGACAGGACAGATAACAGAAGGGGACAATTTTCTTTGTATGAAAACAATGAAAGCCCTTCCCCCCTTGACAAGTTTTTCAGCTTTTTCCCTTCTCTTAATTGAAGATTGTCCCTCTCTGCAGTCTACCTGGGCATCTCCCTTCTGATCTGGTTGAACAGGGGGGGGATACTTTGTTTGTGAATATCTCTTAAACCATAAATGATTCAGAGATAAGACTTATATCATTCTTCATGTTTTTTTTAATGCCTACAAAATAAAATAAAGTTAAAACGAAGTATTACTATCCCTTTAAGGGGGTAAAATAGGAGTCAGATAAGTGCATATCACACAAATAGCTTCCATCTTCTATTTCAATATACTAACAATTAATAAGGCTGGAAAAAAATGCACCCATGAAGTCAACCTCGGCCATATTACCCTTGGTTATGATGAGCCAGTGGAAGGCAAAAAAAAAAAAAAAATCAATGAAATAATTTTCAGTGATGGTTGGTTATCTCCCTGAATCAACATCTGGTCTGCATTGTAACTAATTGTCATCATATTAGCACATCCCCCCCATCATGGGCTGAGAATAATGTAGGCTTGGAAAGGCAGAGCCTTCCCAAACCTAACCACTTGCCTTCATTTCTATAAATGAAGGATCTGCTGCTGATTCCTCCTCTCTGTCCGGTTAATGTCAAGACAAACATAAAGAGATCTGTCCTGGCTATTGTGCTCCTATGATCTGTGCATCAGGGAAACATGGTGGAAATCTAAATAGCTTGTGGTAGTTTTTGATGGTTGGAGATACTGTGACATTTGTGTGGAGAAGCACCCACAGATCTAAGCAGAGTGGGTCATGACAGGCTTGGGGCCTGTACTGATTCCAGGCCTTCCTGGGTGGGTCTGCGAGGCACTCCATAGGGTTTAAAAGGTGCTTCTGTAAACAGATGGGTCTTACAAGGTTTAGGCGGTGGTTACAGGACATAATTTCCCTGGACGTTCCTGACTGATAAATTTATCATGGTCTCCACTCTACCTCCTTTCTCTCTTTGTCCCTACTCCCATACATACTGAAGTTATGCCCCTGCATACCCGCTATACTGACTCCATACTACAGCCCTTCTTGTATTTCCATCCTCCTACTCACTGAACTCAAGGGAACTATGGATGGTCACTAGATCTACTGCCAGTTATAATGAGAGATGCATATGGTGGAGAACAGGATCTGGAACACTCATCAGCCAGCATGATGGCCATCACATCTGCTAAGTGTAAAGCAGAAAGTGACCCGCATTAGAAAATTCAATCTGGCCCTTGGGCAGTGGCATATATTTAGGGATCACAACTGTGATGAGGCCCAGAGTCCAGGGAAACCCACCCAGCAGTGACCCCTGTGAATAATGAACATCAGTGCTATGAAGAAAAACAGGAAGGGACATGTTTCAGGGCAGAAGCTGAATTCATACAACTGCTGTATGTAATACATGTTCTTCCTAGCTACTAGAGGGTCCACTCATCAGCAGCTTATGAAGCCCTGCCTCCCCTAAGAACTTACTACCTGCATGCAGTGTGGATTGGCCTCACTGTACATGGAGGCACAGGGAAAAACATTTGGTATATTACAGCCGGATTTGTATGAATTCCACCCCCATCCCTGGGAAATGGTCACTTTTTTTCCTTCTTAGCAGTGATGTTCACTGTGCCTTCTGGACATCAGGCCATGAAGGTGTCCCTGAGTGCTTGGTACCCAAGCCTCCTGCTACTTCTGATACAGCCTTTGACCTGGAGCTATATGGATAGGTAAGAGAGACAAGTACTTAGTGTGAAAGTGGGTTGGTGAGTATATGTGTGACAGTGTATATGAATGTGTATGTTGTATGTTATGTATACATGAACATACATGCAATGCACTTTGTTCTCTTTGGAGATGCCACAACATGGATGCCATTTCCGGTCCTCATTTTATACATCAGGACAATTTTCTTTTTTACTCTTGTTTATCTGAACACTGTTTATTGATAGGTTTTACTGCTTGTGTAAATTATACACATTCTGAATAATGAACATCATAATTGCTAAGCACAAAAAAGCATCCGTTTACCAAGGATTTTAGTAACTTGTCAATTAAATGCAAGTCTTTTCTGTCCAATAATCCAATAATAATGTGCAGCTCCAACAAACAAATCATAGATAAAAATAGGCTCATTACAATGTTGACAAAATCAATAGATGATGAATGATCTGAAATGGATTCAATGGAAATGAAAATGATTATCTTGTAGATATGGCTGATGAAATATCGGATACAATGACATGCAATAAAAAAATTTACAAATTCTAGACACAGAAAGGCCTGTTGCTGTTTCTGCTAGTTAACCCTTTGCTGGTTTTGCACTATTTTCGTACTCAAAGGTTTAAAGAAATCTTTTTAAAGGAACAGGAACACTTCAAAATAAAATAGGTTTGTTTACACTTGACTACTATCTTATACTCCAAGCTATCATGTGTTTGCTGCACAAGGCCTAAAATATAGTCTTCAGCCTACAAGGTTTAGAGGCATGAAATGTATTGAAGGTTGAAAATGTAATTGCCACTTTGGAAAAAAATAACCGATGATTTTGAAACATCATTCAAAATCATCTATATTTATTATCCATTTTTATTCATAAATGTTTGAGATATCTAGCTTTATTTATTAGTACGTGCAAGTTAGACAGTAACGGCTGGCAGGGGCCTGTAACTAGCATTACATATTATTCTCCACCTACATGCCACTCTCAAGAAGATTTTACTGGTTAATTTACATAAACCGATAATCATGTACTCCTGTTAAATGGGTGCTCCCACTGAGGTGAGTTTGTGGGTACAGTTGACCTTTAAATATGCCATGTGTGTATGTTTGTGCAGGACTCCCTGATCCAATTATTATCAGCATGCATAGTGGGGTCAATTTCAGAAGTGATGAAAGATAGCTTTCCTAATCGAAGAGTGTGGGCACTAATCGAAACAAATCAACTGCATTAGAGCTCCTCACGTATTACGTGTTCTACAAACAAGAATAACCAAACAGTGAGTAAATTAAATGACTGAGCCTCTCTGATGAAAGCATCTGTACACAACTGGGAAAGTCCTAAAGCTATGGCCTACTAGGTGCCTCTGAGTATAGGGCTGGGAAGAACAACTACACTCATCTGACAATGTTCAGATTCATGCAGGTATGTTGGTGTCTTCCAAGTCTACTACTGAACTCTGTCACCTGTGGCCACTAGCTGTCCTTGTTCAAAAAGGGGAGCAACAGTGTGTTTCATAGTTACCATCCTTCACCAAGTAGCACAATAGCCATGAACTGTCTTGAGGATTGCATTCTAGGTGGACTCCCTGGTGAATCTAACAGACAGGATGACTTTGTCATCATACCCAGAGGATACCAAATGATGATGATGAAATAGTGTATTGAGCACTGTAGCCAAAATACTTGACACTTGCAGGTACTTAGACAGAAGTGCAATATTCTGTTTTTTAAATATTACTCATTTGAATTGCTGCATTTATGTAGCTTTTACAATTGATTAAATTAGATCTGCAATTACATTTAAAGTAGACTAGATGTAAGTACATGTATAATTTATAACACTGTTCATTGATATGATCATATTTCAATAACCTGAAGCACCAAGTATAGAGTGATGTTGAATTACAAGACAGTTGGGATTACATGAAAACGGATTTCATAAAAAACAAACAAAAAAAATCACTATTAATAACATGAGTTGAAAATTGACATATTTGAAAAACAAACAAAAGTCATAGTATCTAATCATCAAGGTTTTATGTGTGATATAAAAAAACATCCAAGTAGGATGTTCCCTGGAGCAATATGGAAGGTGAGGATTAGTTGCAGCACCGATTAACCCCTTAACGACCGGCAAATTGGCACGGCGCGGTCAGTTAAGGACCACAGAGCATTTTTTTTTTCCTTTCTTCCTCTCCCGGACTCCCTGAATGGCGTGCAGCCATGGGGGAAACCTGAATTCCATGACGGTCATAGTACGCCATGGGTCATTCAGTCAGATCGACGTACTATGACCATCAAGGGTTATTAAGTGGTTAAGGCACTGCCCACCCAACACATTTATTGATATGTCACACTGTCATTCTTCTGTGCCCCCTGACAAACATTTGCTCTAACCCAAGAGACAATGGTCCCCTGCTCCAGATGTCTGTGTATAATGATGGGGTACAGCTTTGTCTTCCATCCCTTGTGGCAGTTGGCTACTTGGGCTGGGATTCATCAAGGTGCGAATGGCTTAATGTGCATTAACCATTCACCCATTCAGCAACTTTCGGATTGTATCTGACCATCGCTTATTCTTCAATAAGCAATGGAAAGATAGGTATACAAATGGGATCTGCTAGCTTCAAGCTGGCAGATCCCATTTGAATGCATGGGGCGAACAAACGCATACACATTTTCGCTTATGCGTATGCATGGGTTTTTCCCCGGACTGGCCAATTTATGTAATTTTCCCTGCTTTGCATATGCAAAGCAGGGAAACACGCAAAATCATTGATGAATACCCGAAGGCATACATCAATGATGGAGGCGAAGAGCATCGTATTTGATACGCTGCTCTTCCCGCAGTTTGTTGAATCCCGGCCTTGGTATGTGAAATACAGGTTACTTTTCCAGACAGTAGCGTTCTCACTTGCCCCTTTATCTCTTTGAACGCCACAACGGGGTGTGCAACACATTACTTCTCAATGCGTTGCATAACTCTGTGGCATTGAAAGGGTTAATAAGGTGAGGTGCTGATCATGTAGCTAAGAAAGCTGACCTGATAAAATAATGACCTAGAAGTTTATACTCACTTGTGTTCACAAATATACAGTCTTTTACTAAATTGCAAGTGGTTTCAGAAACTGTAGATAACAAAAGAAAAATACATTTTCCTCATAGCTTTAAAAAATTGTGCCCCCCCCAAAAAAATTAAAAATAAATAAATGTGGATTTAACCCTTTGAGTGCCAGAGGGATACGGAATGCATTGCATTACGTATACCTCTGACACTCGTAGGGTTACAAAAAATGATATTGAGATTAATCGATTAAAAGCATGTTAAGTGTCCAGGGATTTGACTAACATTGCACAGTAATTTCTTTCTTTCAGAGAAGATCTTACAGAACAGAGGGTTGTTTTAAAGACAATTTAATGCAGGATTCAAGAATCATGCCAAGTACTGTCTCACTCTTTCAAAATCAATTAAGTAAAGAGTTTCTATTATGCCATCCAAAAACCCCCATCACTTTATATTCCCTTGCATCACCAATCACTGTTATTTCAAGCAATTAATTTATGGGCACCCTGCTAGAGATAGAGATGTGTGCATGTGTTTTATAGTATGCCACGAAGAGTACTTATTTCACTCATATTCTGAAAATCTCCGTAGGGCAGTGATTCTCAGTGCCAATCTTCTGGACACACGGACAGGTCAGGTTTTAACACTTTGAGCGCCAGAGGGGTACGCAAGGCTTGCAAAGCAATGCCTTAAGTACCTC